>JAPYZF010000042.1:0-385026 GCA_030523045.1 Meteorus cinctellus | reverse complement strand
TCATTCATATCAGTGATTTTGATAGGAAAATAGATGTGACAAATAGCCGAATCATTTCGACAACACACTTACCATGTGGAAATTCCTTGAAACTGAGAATTACTATTTCGTCAGTGTTGTTCATGAATTGTTTGACATCATTTATTATATCATCCATTGAATTCATAGGATATAAAGATCCATGATTCACCCAATATGCTCCATCATATATAGATGGTCTAAGATCAATGTAACGCGCACCAGCGAGTTATGAGTTCCAGGAATGAACATATCTATTATCCGTTGATGCGTGAATAGTGACTTTCTCGTGCTCATCCAATCTGGATGTGTTGACAGGCAACTCGACGTATGCGACGTACCATTCCGTGACCAAGATGCGGAATATCCTACACAAGAATGTATCTGTCATTCAATTTGAATTCCACATCGTTCATAGTTAGGGAAAAAATGTTGGAATAGTAACATGGAATATATATAATTGCACCATGATTCTTAGAGAGGTACTGTGATATTTAAAATATATCTACGAGATTTTTCAAGTAATTTTTTGCTATTTCTAGTAGGAATATTATGAAAAGACGTGAAACACTTACCTAAACATACCGTCTTGTAAATTGAACTCAAATTATACAACAAGTTTTCTGGTGCGATGTTTGTCATCCAAGTGCCTTTCTTTTCACTTGGATAATGAGTATCGAGCAGACGTAGCTGCATATCTTCATCCTTAGCCCTATAAACGCGAATTTCATCACCAGGTGAAAACCCTGGATTATAATAATAAACCGCAATTTGTTGCCTTATTGCACTTGATTTTCCCATGGGAGCAAAATAAAGAATGACTTGAGCCGCATAGAAATCATCATTCTCGATATTACATATGAATTCAGCTATTACGCCGTTGCGCAAAACAGCGCCCAATAATATTAAGAGGGCAAATCGACAGGAACGAACCATTTTCCAAAAGAACCCTCGTGTTATTTCACTTACACAAAACTACGTGAAAATACTCTAACATGAGAGCTCACAACGTTTTATATACTCAACAGAACGTTTATCAATTTCAGCAGTTTTATCATAATTGTTTTCGATATGAACAAGACAATCATCATCCGATCGTTTACAAGGCCGAACGACCGAATTAGTGAATTCTATCGATGACTATGTACTGACCATTTCAAAAAGTTTGCTACGAAAATCGAAAGAAACATATCGAACCACCGATTCACCGTAGACCAGACGACAGACAAGATTAATGAGACATGAAAAATTTCGCCATCTCGAAGTTTCTCTCTTGTTTCACTGTGCAAGTCGTTCTCTGGCCACGTTTGGTAATTCCCCCGGGCAAGTCGCGTCCGACGTTTATTCTTTCTTCACGCCAGACTTCATACACATGAGACGCATCTCGTTTTCTCTTTCTTTCGTTCTTCCAACTTTGTAAATTACAGGGAAGGCGATCAAATGGATGCCCTCTGCGTGTATGTGAACTGGCTATAGAAACAGTTGACATATGAAAAACTTAACGTCCTTTTTTTTCTTCATAACTTTAAAATATAAATGGATGTATCCAAGGTTGCATCAAAATTATATTTTTTTCTTTGGAATATTTCGTGTTAATGTTCCTTTTTCATAACACTGTTGGCATGAGAGCCTGCAAATAGACATTATATAATACGCATCACAAACGACTCATTTTTCTCGTCCTAACTTATAAATGTGTTGTCTATAAATGCCAACAACTAACGAGCATGTCTTCCGGTTTCTTTGACGCCATTATTCACATATATATATTTCAAGGCCTTTTTTATTTTTTAACAAATCATATATTTCCGTTATTATGTTCCGTCGAGCTATACTTTTTTTTCACGTCAAAATTGATGACTTAGTGGAAGTTGATGAATGAGAGTTTCATTAGTTGTGGATGATGATAATGAGATCAGATCTCTTAGATATCAGAATTCATCATTTCTACCAGCATTAACTGAATTTCCTAATTTCATCTTCACGAATTGAATCTGTAAATGTATTTTCCTGTTAATATTAACCTCAAAGTCATTTCCAGTGATGCAATAAATTCTAATCATTCTCCAGATTGACAACTATTGAAAAATGCTAAAAGAACTGTCCTGGTGTTCCCAATATTCATCAGAAACCCTAATTTTCTCTCGATCCACTCTAAAAGCTCAAACTAGAAAGAGTTCTACCTAAAATCAATTCTTAAACATAAATAACAAAATATTATCAATGAATATAAGATTTTTCTCGAATTGTACAACCTCACAGTTGAAATTCTGAAAGTAAAAAAGTAAAGAGAAAAAAAAATCACAGAACATGCCCCCAGGCTGATAAATAACGTCGGCAATACAAAAAGAATATAGAAGGGACTTTGGTGGTACGTGAGGGATGACAAGAGAGCGAGAAAGCAGAGGGCGAGCGGTTCGGGGGAGAAGAGGGAAAAAACAGAGAGGTCGAAGTCTCAGTCGGGAGAACGGCGGCTCGATTGATTGCACTGCAAGAAAGCCAGGTCTCGTGCCTTCCCACCGATACCGCAGGACAAACGGACAGATGGACGCGCGGCAATGCGCTACAGGTGCTGCCATCGTTGCCCCCTTGCTATATGTACATATAAACACGCACACATACACATTCATATACCATCCCATTTCTTTATCATTCTCTTTCGCTTCTGCGTGACGCACTATACTCCCTCAGGAACGTCGTCGTACCGCGTGGTCCACTCGAGGGAGCAACAGTGGGATGAACGTTTTTACCCTGTGCCAACATTCTTCGCTGACTCTCTTTACTCGTTCATCCACGCCACAATTTTCTTCTTCAACTTCTTTTACATACTCTTCAATTACAATGTCAGTACGAAGTTCAAGATTAAAACTTGAGTCATATTGTGTCGTCAGTAGTGAAAGAAAAAAAAAAAAGAAAAGTGTGGTAAAAATATTCTACTTCAATTTTAAACCAGAAATTCATCCCCCACATTTTTTTTCTTTCAAGGACTCGCATACTTTCTCGAGGATTAACTGGGTTAGAATTTTACGAATTTCTTATATTTTAATTACAAGTTTTGTCGTGTTGAAAGATAAAATTACGCGATGCCTATCAATATTTTCATTAAATTATCAACGCACTTTCATGAATAATTCCTCTTCAAACTCATAAAAGAGTAATTGATCAACTGTGCTTTTGTCGTTCATTTATGTAATTTTCATAGAAGTAGTCTTTTATCTCCAGAATTGCAATCATGTTCGATCTTGATGCCAATCATTTCTGTCTTCATGTATGTAACCCTTTAATATCCTACATACACTTCTTCTCTTTCGTTTATCGTTCTCGTTGTCCTCTGTAACATCGTCGTTGTCGTTGCGCGCACTCGCCGAGATAAATTGCGGAATGATGCTCGGGCGTCGTATGCTCTGCAGCGCGAAGGTATTCCAGGGTGGCAATGCCAAAGCATCGCGCAAGCGGCCACATCAAAGCGTCCACCGACTGCTGGGCTTTAGCGCATCGGCTTTCCCTTCTCTCGCTATATATATATATATATATTTATACATACAATCTTGTTCCATGGCCTTAGCGCGTTTCACGCACACGCGTCCTTATATACTTTACCTCTCGCGCACTCTCGACGAGTCTCGTGCGCCTCACTGTTGCTGTATTATATTGCGCGCGCTCTTCACCGCGTCAGCTACCGCCGTGAGAGCGTGTCCGTTCGATTCCGGTCGAACCGGTGAGACAACGCAGTCTTTCTCGTTATCTCTCTCTTTGGCTGCTTCTTTCCCTCGATCCCTATTTTTTTATTCCACTTCTCGTATTTTTTTTTTCCACTCCTGTGTGACCATCACACGACAGATAAAAATAATGTCGAAACATCCTTCTGAACATTGTCGTGGACAATGTTGCGAACTATCGATCATTATTTTCAACACGGTTTCGACTGATTTAGCTCTTTAAAATTTTTATCATATTTCATGGTGGAATAAAAACAGACACAGTGTGCAAAGGTAGAGTTCATTATTGATGACGAACATCAAGATATTTTAGAACTGAACTGTTTGAATGAATAAATTATGTTCATTGTCTTCATTCTTTTAGATTTTTGAACGAGGTGAACTAGTTTGACGTTTGGAAATGTGTGAGATTAAATTTCGGTGTGCATGCAAATTAACATTCACTGATACCTTCATGATCAATTCGCAGCTGAATATTTTGTTATCTCATTTACTTGAATAAATGTCAGAGTACTATATTGAATATTGAGAATAAATTAGCTGAGTAAAGTCATTCAAATTCTTTTACATATTGGAGGGTCATTCGCTCTCTGTGCTCGTGGGAAATATTAAGAATCCAATTGCGAATATTAAGACAATCTGAGTTGCAAGGAACGACCGACAACAGAGATAATTTTATACTTAATATCAGATTTTTCAATGTTTGATCATTTTACGTCTGTCACGATTGTATAATCGGCATTTTAGATCGCGATGTGATGGAAAAAGTGTAAATTTTAGCGATAGAAATCAATATACATTCATTCCAGGTAGTGATATGACAAATGAATCCTTCGTCAATGTTCCTGATTTATTTTTAGCAACTGATTGGTCGACCTTACTAGATCACATCTGTTGATGTCAAAGAATTTAGATAATAGAATGACTTGCTAGTGCTAATAATCCGGATATCGTTCGTGATTTTAATTCGAAGGTAAACTAAAGACTGTTCCAAATATAATTGGAACAAAAATACAGAACACATAAAGAATATTGAAGTGTTATTAGTGGTTTTAAGAATGGTTATTGATGTTAATGATACCAATTCGAATTTTACAGTTAAAAATTCGAATTCATCATACAATAATCGTATTGATTACGAAATGCAAGTTTATCGGGGAACCACTAGTGTCATCGGTGGTGCTTCTGCACAGTTTTACTCGCTCGAACACATTCATGGCGCCATCTGCCATGATACTAATTCAACCGTGTCATGCAGAACGAAAATTGTTGACCGCACATAATTTACTGGTCGTTCTTCCTTATCACCCGTATATCTTGCGAGAAATTCTCTCGCCTTTAAGCGCGAACATGATTGTCTCTATACAAACGTGAAAATAACTTTTGTCACGAACGAACGATAAAAAAATAGCTTAATCTCAACATCAGCCATTTAAATTAAAGATTTACAAATACTAGATGAGAAAAACAAAGACTCGTAACGTTGATCTGAAATTTTGAGCACTTTCTCTCCCTTTTTTATTCCATAGCAAAAGTTTTGGAAAATTATCAAGATATTTAACGTTGTTGACAACGTATTGTTTTCATTGAAAATGTACGTTGTGAAAATTAGCCATCGTGTTGTGACGAATCACGTGTCTAACAGTTAATTAAAGTCCGCAAACTGCTTAATAACATAACGGTCAATTTGCCACGATTAGTCCGAGGGTAATGATACCTCCGCGAGATCATTTATTCTTAATTATTCCTCTGGCGCAGTCCCATTTATGTCCATCAGGCGCCGACAACTAAATTGACAACTAATTGAAATATTACTCGCGCACGAGCTCGTAATCGGGGAAAAAATTATGTCGCTGCGGGAGATACTTGGCGCGCGACACCACTTAACCCCTCTTTAGGCGTAATCATCCACATTTAAACGACGCTCTATACAATCTTTCCACCTTGTTCGTCCTCATGCACCTTTATATATATATATATATATGTGTAAAGAAAGAGCAGAAAAAAAATCATACATTGTTCCCAAGACACTTGCGTGCAGCTAATCCATTTGTGAAACTAATAATCTATTATTTTTGTCGAGAGAAAATGCCTAAACATTCTGAAATAAATTAATCGGTGAATTTTTACAACGTGCAATCACTGAAAATAATTGTATCGGTATTCATAGAGAACTTTAGAACACAGTTAGAGACATATCAACTTCATTACACCTTTAAGAAAAATGATCTGAATTGACTTTGAATGATTTGACCTAAAAACATTTTTGTGATTGATGTAGAACAGATTATTATAATTCCAATACACGAACTGCTACTTAGAATCAAGATCAGAAATATTCTTGATTCAAAATGCGTATTTAAATTTATTTTGAATTGAAATATATTAATTGTTTCAATTTTTGTTCACCTAAAATTCGTATTTCATTTCAAAGTTGTTAATCAAATATATATTGATGATGCGAATAAAAATTTTGGAATGCACTTCGGGTTATATTGCCGAAACAGACGGGAAGAATAATTATAGGCTGTAGAGTTTGAACGTGAAGTCCAATGTCTGAAATAAGAGCAACACTGTGAATCCACATTTTTTCAACAGGTCCAAGAAATAATATCACCTTTGACTGGACTCGCCAAGGGACCATCTAATTGCTGGTCAGTTCTTTCAACCAAACTATAGCAGACAATGTCCAACAGATTGACCTATCGTTTATGCGAATTCGAACCACCATGAACCACTTATTCATGCACTATAAATAACTTAGACCACAAAAGAAAATGGAATTTGTTTGCATCAAAAAATGGGATACAGTTTCAAGTTTAAGAAACATTCCCATATAAAACTTCTTCCGAATACAACTAATGACGCAAGTTTCATGAATTAATATTCAATAAATAATTTTAAGATTTGGATAATATCAAAGATCAGTGATATTCTCCATGAATCCAATTGAGAACCAACAATCCCATTCACCTCAAAACCACTTCTAAATTCCATGCAGAAAATTTTTTGTTCGACTGATGTATATATTCATATACAGATAGATTAGTGTGAGGTGCCCCAACAGTCGAAACGACTCGGCCCAGCCAATGGGATTCGGACGTGGGTGGTTAACTCATTTCTCTCTGACTGTTGTACCACACCGTGTGGGTGTCGACTGATCCACAGACGGGGGCCCACAGAATCCAATGTCTGAGCAAAATGGTGGACGTATTCAGCGTCAACAAAATTATATCAGAAAAAGTCCTTTCATCTTCTCCACGACTTCATATCAATTACGAAATAAGAGAAATCATCGATTTTATATAAGATGAAAAAAATTCATCAACTCCCATAACAAATCAAGCCTTGTAAATTATCTAATGACTGTAAAACCTCATTCTACGATCGATATCAACAAATCAAATCGTATATTACATATCTATTGGATCGCACTCGATGAAAAACCATGACCTGAAAGGAGGTCCTTGATAGTTGCCTGCTATATCATTGACTCACGATCAAAAGCTCATAATGTCGTTGAATAGATGGCAAACAAGGCAAGTTTTCTTCTCGAGTCATTCATGTGCAATTATAAAATAAGATCATACGGATAGTAAAACCCCTTTGCGCTGATGACCACCCCGTAGATAAATATTAGTTCGTCCTTGGTCGATGCACAAGCGAGAGAAAACAGGTTATATATTCTCCTTCGTATAGTAAAAGTAAATTTTTCCTGAATTTTGATTACATCTTGCGTAGTTGTGGTAGCAGCTTATATATCAGAGCCTCTTGCGTTCGTTCACTTGCTCTCGGCTCCCGCTTAACCAAGGATTTTATCTTTTGCTCAATGTATATCTGTTGATATATAACAAGCAATATAGACTCGACATCATACATATGAGTAATCAGCCGTCGTGATATAACACACCATATCCAGTGTGTGCTTCATATTAATGGGCGTGGATGTCATTAACAAGATCAAACTCGTTTATTCCGGGTTCCATATGCTCTATTTTTGTTACTCTTATTCACATATTTTTTCCAGGTTTCATTTGAATAAGCTTCATGAACAAATTATGTAAATTTATCTTCAACTGAATTAAATTTTCTCTCCATCTTTCCTTCTCACCTACTTCAGTCATCATGAATTAACATCCAGCATGTAGAATAGAATCTTCATCAACATTTCATTCAAAGATTTCAAATCAACCAGTCACTTGATGAGACTTTAATTCCAATTGATGAGATTCTTTCAATTTAATTGCAATGAATCGTTCAATGTCTTCCATTTCCGAAGAACAATTTCAACAAAATCGCTTCTTCACCATCAGCTTAATGTTTTCCATGCTGTACTTTCCTGTACCCAGTAATCTTGGGATTAATTATTGATTTTGAACATGAAGTTTCGATTTTTGTTCGCTATCTTCATGTTTATTTATAAATATATAATATGTTTGCTCGGTTGAATTTCTCTAAGCGAAAACATCTTCGTATCTCAAACTGGCACGACATTAGACGTGCCAGTCGTGACTGCTAGTAATATCGCTGGAACGCCCTGTAAGGTTGTAACACCTCCGAGGTTCCCAGGCAAGGTCTGGTCTCTTTCTCTCTTCATATCTCTCCCACTTTCTTGTTCTCTCTAGGCACGTCAGGCTTCCTTGGAAACAATTATCTGCAAGGATATAATAACTAAGTAACGTTGACTTTGCTATCGCAAAATGCATACAGTATATATATAAAATATATATATATATATATATGTGTATGTGTGTAGATTATGATTCGTGCACACATCACCAACAGTCGCCTCTATTCTGTTCTACCATAGCCATACGAAGACAAATGGCGTCGTAAATCTATCGCCTACGCTCTCCTGATGTGAAGAAAAAAATCTCTCGTACGTGTGCGTTATTTTTTTTTTTCATTAACCATTTTACTTTCTGTTTTCTTTTTATTATAAATTCTATCCTTTCCTTTTTTTTTTTTTTTATTTTATTCCCAACCAAAATAACTATTCAACATCATTTTTATGATATATTTCATATATTCGATGATAACACTGTGTCGAAAATGGTATCGTAAAATTTTATTGGAATATGACACGATTGCATTGAACCTTATTTCGCAATGGACAAGGCGGAATTTTTATTTGTAGAATTACCATGGTAGAATATTAGTAGCACAGTAGACTGACATTGTAGGAAATCATTGTAATAATGATATGAATAAAGTATGTGAAATGTGGATATGGTGAACGAATTCCTCGAACGATACATGGTAATTTTACTGACGCTACAATTTGGAAAATATAATTGAGATATTTTGCAATTGATAATACTGAAGTGTATTATTTGTATGATCGATTTTGCATTCGTGAGAGTAAGGTGGAAAATATTTTTTTTATGTACTTTTTATAGATTGCCTTCTTATTTTATGATGAATGTCTTATTCAAATGTGGGATAATAAATTATTGTTTACACGCAGAGAATTTAAAAGTGGGAATTATTAAGGGATGTAGATAACACGAAAATATTTCGTAAACATTGAAATAATTTAGCAAATAATATTTTTTTGATTGAATTTATCGCAATTGTTGTCAAATTTCATTGACAATTCAACATAATTTGTCGAGGAATAATTAAATTGCATATTTCTTTTGATTCTTGATATCTTTGATGCAATTCTTCCATGTGGGATTGGTTAAATATTTTATTCCAATGTTTCAAAGAATGAACATATAAATATAAATATGTAGACGAAAAGGAACCATACACCACTGTGCACAGAAATCTTCTTGCGCGGGATCGGTAATAACCCAATAAATCAGAGTACCCAGGCCGGTGCAATTACTGTGTTGCCGTGGCGCTGCGAAACCCTGAAGAACCCAGCCCTTCTCGTAAATATCGCTTGCCCGGCGTGCAAAAGCATCTCTGTGGGTTCGCTTGCGTCCAAGCACAGCGTTCACCATCTTCGTCTCTTTTTCATTCTTTGCGGTGTGCTCTCACGACCCCTCTGCGCTGCACACAACCACAACAATAACAACATCAACAAAACAGAGAGACGAAGATATGAAAAACGAAGAGAGGAAAAAAGACATAGCACAGAGTAGCCCAACTCTTTTTATCTTCGTCATTGTTTTTGTTTTAGTTATTTACTTTTTTTCTTTTCTCTTACAATATTTTTTTTCATTTATTTATTCTATTATTTATTTATTTATTTCTTTTCTTTTTACTTCTTCGTTGTTCTCTTCTTTTATTTACTGTTCTTTTTGTTTTTATTCGTCGGCATTGCACACACCATGAGAACTGCCAATGTTGCCCCTTTTACCACCCCATGTACGATACGTTTTCAGTGATTTAATTGCCAACCATCGCGATCTGTTAATTCATGAGTGTCAGCCTGAGAAAGTGTGAGCAGAAATTGGAAAGAAAAAAGAGCGAAGAGAGAAATAAAATAAAATAATTTTATAAATAAATTCTAAAGATCAGTTGAAGATCAAATAATTTATTGTCTTCATGAAGATGAAAATTGATATCAAATTTTGCGCAGATTTGTACAAACACATTTTTATGTCAATTGTAAACTTTAAAATTATAAATTTTCTGTTTAAAATTCCAAAATTCTATCAAAATCAAATTAGTCACGATCCCAAATGACATTTTTTCCCTACCTAAATCATTTCATGTCTGAGTTTATATTTATCTTTCTACGAAATAAAGAAAATTATCCCCATTTATATACACAAATAAATATACATCTATATTTTTCCCTCCATTATCCCCAACACAAGACATTCGCCAATTTCTTTTTTTTTCCCCACATATCATTTCTCTTATAGACATTTCAATATTCAAAATTGCACATATAAAACTTTATACAATGAATAATCAATTATACTCTAATAATATAAAAGCAAATCAATAAAATTATAATTGAACAAACTATTACCAAACAATAATAAAGAAAAACACAAAAAAAAAACAACAGAAACCATCACATTTTCTTTTATATTTCCACCTAACACCCTCTCACATCCTATAAATAATACCACGATCTCTCAATACTCTCTTCTACATTCGCTATTTTCGAATATTGAAAATAATCGTTCCATAAATAAATAACTACGTCTTACATTCACCTTTGCATTTGAAATAATTACAAAATAAAATCAGTAGACGATACCAATATATATTTTTCTTATTTTTCATTTACAATACCACACATATTACCTATATTCTTTACATCATATCGTATGTTCATATACAAACGATGACTGTAGATGTACAACAAAACTGTGCAAAGGGCAGTCGACACACGAGATTATACGTATAGATGGCATTGATGTATAGCTGAACACATTTTGATCGAGGCAAGAAGAGCCCTCCAGCCAACTGTAATTGACGCTCATCGCTTCTCTTATACCATCGCTCTCATTCTCCTCTCTCACTTTACTCTTTCATTTTCCTCCTCACAAATTCTCCCCCCTCAAAACTCTTTATATACATCCACGAACATTCACACGTAAATACCTAATTCACTCTCATATACCTACTCCATTTTGAATTGCTCACGTGTTGTTATTTCACAGCGCACGCCGTGGCTCATCTTATATATATTCAATATATATATATGTATACAGATATAGCTATACACTGTGACGAGGACTCGTTGAAAGCCCTGGTTAACCCAGAGAGGAATTACCCGTGAACAATTTGCGTTCTATTACCGCGAATCAGGAAGCCATTATTCAAAATCACCTCGCACCTTTCGTGTTGGAGAAAATTTTTCAATTTTCATCTTTAACATTTTATTAACAGATGTATTATTGATTTGTTATTTAATAGCTTTCATAATTATTAATGTGAGAATTTAAATGATAAATGAGTGTATGAAAAGAATGATTTTATGAAAATGTTGAATTTATTTTCTCTATTTCTGTTTTTTCATTATTTAATATATTTTTTGAGATTGAAGTGTATGGAAAGAGCGTTCTCGCGCTACGTTGGAATATCAGTATATATGCATGTACGTGTGTGTGTGTGAGTATTTGTAGAAAGTATTGCGGGGCCCCTACAGTTGAAATATAAATCTTTCTGCCGACAGATGCACCGCCTTCGCCTCGCGCTTTCGACCAACCAACCGGGTAGAATATTTCATGGCGACGCCCTCAAAATCGAAACCCCAAAGAGAAGTTTTTATTTTTGCTCTTTTATATTTTATCGTTTTATTGTTATATAGAAAAATTTTGATTTATATATTCGTTTGGTTAAATATTTGCATGTCATTTTGAAGCTATTAGTATATATATATATATATATAGAACTTGAGGGTAGTCAATGTTCATCGATTGATTCGCGATTTTTCATTGCTAAATTGATGAAGTTGGAACAATTTAAAATTTTTCAAATTGGGTAAATATGGGGGTTGGATAATTTAGTCAATGGCAATATTAGTTTGACAAAGTTTATACAAATTGGAGGAAGATTTGCTGATAGACTTTTGCAATGGTTTGTGAAAAATAGTAAATTAGAAAATTAGAAAATTGTGTGTACTTATTTTTTTTCTTTCAAGGACAATAATGGGAAATTGAATGAGACTTAAGCAAAGTTGACAATGGTTAGAATAAATCAATACACAATTTCACCTTGACTATATAAACATTAAATCAAGTTCTTCAGTCAATATTTCACATGGAATAATTCCATCTTCATTCGACCAGTGTAAAATGAAGAATGAGAACAGAGAAAAATTAATACAATTGATATCAATAAATACTTTCCACGACAACATAAATAAATAAATAAAATAATAAAAACACACAATTATCACAAACTAAAAAAAATGTATAATAACAAATAAAAACTTGTAAAAAATCTCAGTGAAACAAATAAGATTTAAATACCACAAAATATTTCATTTAATACAAACAATCTACATAATAAAAAAAAATTCTTTCCCCCAAGTTTGTAAAACTTGGACAATTTACTGATGGACTTTTTTGTCTGTTAAACAACAGTGGATTGAAAAATGACGTTGTATATTCTTCTCTTTCTTTTTCAATGGAACAAAAGGATAAAAATAACGGAGAAAAAAAGAAAAAAACCTGAAAAAAAAACTGATCGAATGAGTCTCTATGGGACTTGTGGGTGCACGCTATCCCAGTGAATCGCGTGCCAGCCTCGCATCTACCCATTTCTTCTCCCTCATTCCCCGCTCACAACGGGCACATATAGCTTGGAAAAAGGTATACATATATATCTAGGAGAAGCGAAGGGGGGAAAAGGTAAAACTCGGCGCAATGGCGTGTGTCTAACACCAACTCCAACTGAAAACACACACGGAAGATCCCACGTTCGAAGTAAACACGCATACGCACTCGCACTCCTTTCCCTCTTTTTCATTCCTTTTTTTTCACCCCCAGAAACATTTGCACGAACTATTATAGTGGTCTAAAGGATGGCAGGCCATACTCTCACCCACAATTCTATGTGCATAAGTTTTGCTTCTCTCTTGATTGTATTTATATACTTTGATTTGGCTTACGACGATTCCAATATGCCAAACCGCACGAAATTTACTAAATCACGCGAAGTAGATTCATGTATGTGAATGTGTTTGATGTTGTGTATGTATACACTCGAGGTTAACCCTGTCGCACCTACACTAATTACATTAATCCGTCGAACCAGCGCCCTTGAATACACAATTTCATAAAAATAGTTTATGTTTATCATTTCAATTTTTTTGTAAAATTTAATAGCAAAACTTTGAAAAGAATTTGACCTCATTCCTTAGAATATTCTTTTTCAATTAATTTTATTGAATGCCAATTGTTAATTGTATTCGGTCATTGTTAAACAATAATTTAATGATTTAGAATCGAAAATTTTCTTTGAATTCACATCAATTGGTCAATTTGTTTGTTTGCGTTATTTGAATTTGTTTATATTGAGATTAAAATCTAGAATAAAATCCACTGTGAGACAATAAAATTGACGTCGATAGACAATAAATCACGATGATATAGTAAGTCAGATAATATTCAGTAAAATCAGCAACAAAATATCAAATAAATCTACAAAAACATTCAATGATGAATAAAGAAAATTCTTTCACCACTATTAATTCCAGTTTAACAATTTTTTTTTCACCATAATAAAAATCACTAGATTTATAAACCATCATGAATATACAAGACGAGAAATATTCCTGTCATTTCCATACAGTCATGAATGTAATGAGCCACATTGTATTACATACAGACCTCAATGAATATTCAAGAGATGCAGCCGCAAAAGAGGCATTAAAAATTTTTTCCTTTTTTTTCTTCATGTTGTAACTACGAGATATGGTAAAAAGGGGCAATGGTGGTACCATATAGCCCCATGAAACCGTAAATATATGTATATGTTCACATAGCACGACGACGCACTCCAAAAAATAAAATATAAAAAAAGTTCCCTTCTCACAGAGTGTTTCTTTGGCGCACGCCTCATAATTCTTATCGTTGTCCCTGGGACGCAGAATAATAAATCCTTTTCGGGTTTATATCGTTTATAATGTATGATATTGTATGTATATGATCCATATACATAAACTCGCTCTTTATAATTTTACCCTCGAGTATACTTTATAACTTCTACGTTGAGTCATATATATAAACCTATAGAGAATATACCCTATATCGATTTATTCAGACACAAATCACGGTGAAAAGATATCGTACAAAGATAATATCAATAACAAAAGAAGAAAGAATAAATAAATTCCACCCCAAGATTTAAATATCATAAATTATTAATATTTTAGAAATAAAGAATAACATTGAAAATTATTTTTTTACTGTGAGATGAAATTTGTTATACAATTCATTCTTTGATTTTTTTTCTTTGGTTACGAATAAACTGTTGGAGTTCTTCCAACACGAATATATATTGTGTAAGTATTTCGCGTGCATTGGACGAACGACGCAAACGCGCCCGCGTGCACATTTTAAAAAAACCAAGAAGACGTCTCTTCTGTATATGGACAAGAAGGGTCCATATAGTGTGGCTGGATTGGAGGTCGTGCATCACACGAGTCTGGCAGGATAATAGCCCACCTTTGGAATCTTATTGCCAAGACCACAAGAGCTCCATGTGATTGATAGACACATACCGAACCTCACACTATTTTCAACCCCTTCTCTTATACACATCACCCTCAAACATCATTCCAAATATCTACCGAACAATTTGCTGTGTTGAATTGCAACTTACACCTCAGTGTGAAGAATTGTTTTGTTCCATTTACAATTTTTCATCTAACTAATATAAAAGTTTTACGATTTTTCATTTTAATATGATTCACTTCCCTCTTTAAAAGGAAAGAAAACAGAAAAAAATGAAGAGAGTATTCGTTATTCAACATAAAACGTCACAAATCAGCCAATTTTTAACGATCAAATATTTTCTTAAACGTATATAATTATCCCATTTGCTCAAGCAAAAAAATTCGCTTCAAACCAACTGGACAATACGAGAAGAAACATTCGACATTTATTTCTAAATATTCGATTGCATCTTACACTTAAAAATTACTTCAACATCCATTTTAAAAAGAACCCACCCTGAAGAATTCTCACAATAATAATCCCATCATCTAATAATGTTAAAGAAACTAATCAAGTATAAATGAATGAGATGAATAAAGTGACTGGTGATGAAATAGAGTGTTCCAATCCGTCGGTAAACACCAGGTGGAGCCACACAATGGACCATTCAGCCACATCTTTGAAATACAAATTAGAAAAATCATAAATACTGTTCCATACATTCAATCAATTACATTCTTCTACATATCATTACTCAAATAATTCAACCATACGCGCAATATAAAACTGCACGTTCGTGCTGACCAACTGTATGTGCACACACATCAACTGCACAGTCATGCAACATTATTCCAGACTCGTGTGATTCATTATCGCTCACATAGCTGAATGGTAAATCGTTGAAATTTTCCACATAAAGCTTAAAGTAACAGTTGATGATAGTGTAGACTCGATCGAACAAGCAGTAGCAGAAGACACATATATACATTTGTAAAATATATATGTATCTATTTTATATACAATTCGTGGTGTAGAGGCCGGCCGGAAACCATTTCTCTATCGACCACCCTCTTGATACCCTTTCCGGTGAAGCCAAAGTCCCGGTAAATCTTCCACCAACACGCCAACTGGACTTCTAATCTAATATTTTTTCTTCCACAGTGCTGGCACATTACCACTGCACTATGTACAAGTCATGTGCGTGGCGTAATTAACTTTAGAATCCAAACTATATTTATCACCAGAATATAAAATTCATAAGCAATAATTTTGCATTAATTCCAAAACTCATTCACAATATTTCATTGATGAAAGTTTGATACGTTTCATAGAAGTCATCATCACAATTCTTTTGTCAGAATCTTTGTTTATCAGTGTTATAATTGTTCCACTGTATATTTTAAGCAACATATGATTTCATTTCGCCATATGAATGATATGATGAAAAATGATTCATTCAGAAACAAAGGTTCGTAGTATTTTTTTTTTCCTACCATTTACTTGTTCTAGAGTGTTAACAGGTGTTCATGAGATGGATAGCCACCCGCAGTTAAAGTGTGTAAGATTGTTAGGTTTCAAGCACCCAAAATCTAGGTAAAAGAAACCTATTCACCGAATGTTGAATTTATTTAACCGCCTGTTAATATTAGAATGCCCCATAAGATATATCATTCTAAAAAAAACTCGTACAACATTGGATTTCACGTCTCAATCTACAAATGCTATTTATACCCATGTAAAAGTACAAATATAAAATATGAGAAAAAATTGTCTCTTTCAAAATTAACACAACGTGTTTTTTCCCTGATATTAACTTTTTCACCTTTCATTTCTTCAAGTTTTACTTCTAAGGGTGGTGTTATATATATACACGAGTAAAGCCCCGCGGGTATTGCGCGGGCATTGCGGCAACTCTCGCCTCGTGCTCGCCACGCGGGGCCCCCGAGGCCCGAAAACCTAACCTCGGACGTACGCGGATAATTGGGGATAATGTTGGGTTTGCCGGGGCCGTTGGGCCCCCGTAATTGCACAAGAAAAAGAGAGTGAGAGATGACTGTGTGGCCGTGAAGAAGAGACCGAAGTTGAGAAAAAGGCGAATGAGTGAGGATGGTAAAAGTGAGTAAGAGAGAGAATGGATCGCAGAAGGATTTTTGCAGAATCCTCTATCCACTCCAACTCTCTTCTGTTTCTTTCTCGCGACTTTTAAAATAAAAGAAAAACATCAATAAATACGCGGTTTGGCTCTGTCGAGCGGTTCACGTTCGCGGAACCCAAAAGATGCTACCCTAATTCGTCGGTTTGTTTCGTGATGGCTCCCCGACGTGTTATTACGTATCTGTGTGTAGGCCAGACGAGAACAGAGAAGTAAGAGCAAAAAAAAAAGAAAGATTGAGTGTGAGCCAAGTTAAGAATGTATATATTTATTTATGTATGTATATCCCCTAGGAAGAACGAATTGGTGAATATTTTCTGAAAGACAAACGCGTGCTTTTGGTTACGAATAACTTTGCTCGCTTATATTTTCGCGTGACGTCCAAAACTTCCTAATACCAATCCCTCAGGGCTAATACAGTGTTTCGCTTGCGTGGTTATTTAGCCATCGCATGTGACCCGATGTTATTTCTTAACTTGAAGTAAATGCAGTAGATATGTAGGAATGTCAGAGTCAATAGAGTTCTTTGTGGTGTCACTTTCTTCCTTTCTGTCATAGTCATCCACAGAAGAACAAAAATGTAATCAATTGATGATCAAATTCTCAATACATCATAATTATTGATCCAATTCAATTGCTATTGAGAATTCTTTTTGTTCCAAGTGTTGAATCGACTCCAAAATTGATGGATATTCCATGTTCATTATGAAATAACTCAATATTGACTTTGATGTTCAATTGAAAGTGCTATTTGCCCTAGAATTAGTGATAATATTTTCAATTCAGACTCATTGGTTTTCTAAACACCATCTGGATTTAAATCCAAATTATTCTTTTCCTTATTCAAATAATTCTCATTCTGAATTGCGAAACCAACACGCAGTCCATTGTGATGATTCATTTGATAGCTCTACCAATATATATATACATATATATATATACACACAGTCGACGGATTGTGAGTTTCATACAGCTTTGCTACTGCCGCAACATCATCGTTTGAGATTTTACGAGTAAAGCGAATGTACCCTCTTGGCTATATGATCGTCTCACTACACAGACTTCTTTCCTGCTGTTGCATCTCCACCGCTACACATACAAAAATTTATCTGTACAAGCTCTCATATATACACAGTTGAAAGTAGTAGTACTATACATTTAATGGTTTGGACAAATGGATGGAAAAAAAATAATGTTGAGATTTACGATCGTGCGCATCTCGTGCAACGCCACATTTTTATCGAATAAAAGGCGAGGAAAATATATTATTCCACTAAAAATTATTTCCTTGTGTATAAGATGTTGTGCACGAAACACTTGTTCTATACATAAATTTGAAAGAAAAAAGAAATAGGAAAAAAAAATGTGGTTTCACGGAAATGTGAAATATTTTTTTTTCCTGAATGTGGAAAACAGATAGAATAAAAAAGGCAATTGGTTTTTGTATACACCTACTTTCCTAATGAGCCTCCCCTGAACGCCAAAATATTTGTCCCAAGAGTAATATATATGGGGTAGGTGTGTATATGTGTGTGTGTGTGTGCCGCGCGCGAGCAACGTTACAAATTAGCAGATAATCAATTAGCTCGGAACTTCCGGCGTGGTTGAACAAACAAATGACAACGAGTGCACCCAGTGGGCTCGTAAAATTTTTGGTAATTAGAGGCCGCTATGGGGACCAAAAAGGGGGCGTGCGGCTTCAGGGTGAAACCGAGAGGACAGTTGGAGAAAGACACAAAATGAAATATATATATTATGGTGTGTGACCAAACCGACTCATTCGCTTGACTTCACAAAAAAGTAGTTTAAAGTTTGAACTCTAATTCCAACCGCTTTGAAATAGCGAAAGGAAAAGATAATAAAAAATATTGAAGCGTTAATGAATGAATTGGAATTGTGAACCTTCATCTATATATAGATAAGATTTGGCATAATAGAGATGTAGAGAATATAGAAGCGAATATATAAAGGATATTCGTTAAGTTTGATGTTCATTGTTATGAAGAAAGACAATTTTCATTGATGATTAACAGATTTTACAATTCAAACTTCTTCACTTCATCTATAACAACAATTAATCTTCAAACATGAATGAAGAGGGATCTTCATGTATTATCTAGTCCAAAGATTCCTAAATTTTAAATATTCCCCAGGTTAATTGACGTGCATGAGCAACCTCAATTCGATGCAGACAATTTATTCCAAGTGCAAAGATGATTTTACATTCAAATAAAAAATATACGTTGAATTAAAATTGCATAATTCCCATTTCCATCACTTTTTTTCTACCCGTAAAATGATCTGACACACCTCTAACAACACAATCGTACGAGAATTCCGGAAGAGTAAAATAAATTTGATGCATTCCTATATAAAAATATATATTTTAATAAAGGGGAATAAATCAGGCACGTGTATACATGCTGATGCACATATATACACTAAAATGATCAAACTCAGCAGCTGAAGATATCACGCCTGCTGCTATACATCCCGCCTGTTGACTTCTATATAATTTTCGAAAATAATTCCAAAACTTTGATGGAAATCCATATACACAACCACCCGGAAATCATTTTTGTATTATATAATTTTCTCAGCGTACTCCAAGACAACCCAAGATATATCTTCAACCTTCATTGACATATCATAAAGAAAACTAAACAAAGAACCACAATTTAAAATGTCGTCATCAATAAACAGCTGTATAAAATATCGACAGAAGTTCAATGAAACTAATTTTAATTCTCCCTACCCACGAAATCAAATATATAAATCAATAAACAAATGCAACATTATATGTTACATAGCAGCTGAACGAATCAAAGCGTCATCAATCCGACGGGATATTCGATCCTTCTACGATATCAGCGGCAAATATATAAAAACCATATTCTAGGATATCCATGGCGCCATCAAACATATATACGATATCGTCCTAGAAGTCGACCTGAACGAAGAAGCCGGACACATCACGCGCATCCGGGCTATCATTATCCACATCTGCCGACTCCTGAGGTCGGGACTGTAATTACTGATCGGAACGGGCCACATATATATATATTCCGTCATCTTTTTATAGATATACGTCTTAGTCGCTTTTGTTTCCGTCGTATGCCCTGCGGGTATCCAAATCGTTTCGTCGTTAACTCGAAAGGAAACGAATCTTGGAAACCCCAAGTCAAAAGTCCTGTCTAGCATTCACGTCATTGTAATTCTCCAATCTGATAAACATCAGAAACCTTTAATTTCCTTCAGTATTCAGAAACACATTTTAAATCCATCCACGAACACGCGACAAACACGCGCCACATTTATGACTTTCCAATAACCTGGTTATCAACCATCAAAGCAATCACACAGTTTGTATAATTCTAAGAAAATATTCAATGCAATTCGATAGAACTTCTTAATCGACTTGTTCTACTATTTCAATTCATTCAAGGTTAAAGATTGGATAAACAAAAGTGCCAATTTCTTTCCTTCACTTGCAACAATCCGACGGCATGAAGCATCCAAGTGCAGCGTTGCCGTCGGTATGGACACATCTTACACTTAAAGATAAAACAAGTTGCATAACTTGATAGTGAACATCATTCAAAGACTTTTTATCTTCATTCATTCATTCATTCATGAACGATGATGTAAAACAATCTTATTAGTGTAATTAACATTAAAATAATCAACTAATCAGATTGAAAGTCAGAGCTCACAGTAAAAACAAAAGAAGAATGAAAGAAATAATGATGAACGAGTGTGTGTGTGCAACGCACTGGAAAATAAAACGGGAGTCCGTGCGATAACTAGGAGGATCTTATCTTTCTTGCTCCCAGTTTCGTGGGTCCATGATGCCAAAAGGAGGATTATCTCTCTCCCTTAAGCGTAGGGGGAACTGAAGATAGGAACGCATGGTGAATGTTGTTGCATGGTGAAGTGCAAAACCACGCAGAGTTTTATACCTTCAGGGAAGATCAGGCGCTTTTGAGGGCGCCGCATATCCGCGCCAACCACGCCTACTCCACCGTTATTTACCTCTGTCCTCTTCTGGCCTTGCGAGAACACTTTTATTGCGTGGTTCGCTTGGACTCTCGGACTCTTGAACATCAGTCCATGGTATATATATGCACGCTCACTACTTTGACCGCTTTGTCTTTGTCTCACTCTCTCAGATGTTATGTAGCTTTACGCCATGTATACATCCCCGACGCCAAGACGCCGTGTGCGGATTCAACCAAGCCCGGGAGCGATAGATTCTCCTGGCATCAATAACCAATGCTGCTGTTGCCCATCGACCAGGCCCCTCTCTCTTCTTGTATTCATTTTTTTTTTTTTCCTACTCGTCATTTTTTTCAACTTTTCAACTTCTCTTTTATTCCTCGAGACTCTCGACGAAATTTCGACGTTTTTATAGGCCTATACTCAAACAGACAACCTGTCCTCTCCTCAGGCATCAGTTCTGTCTCTCAGAAAAGTCTAAAGAAACGAAAAGTACATTGTGCAAAAAAAATAGCTCATTGAATGTTATTCATTGTTGAATCCTGTTGCTTTCTATGCAGTCCTATAAAGAAGGAAAAAGGTATCTGATGAAATATAATCAATTAATTTTCTCGTCTCTGTGTACGTTTTGTGATAATTTATCTAATATGTGAATTTGTAGAGAATATTCCATGATAACTATTGGATGTCTTGATAAATGAGAAGCCATAAACAACAACACTTTTGAAAGTAATTGAAAAGCTTTTCAATATGAAAAATGGACGTCTGCGAATTTTCAGATCCGCCCATTATAGATAACACACCAGTGCAATGGAATATAAAACCAATAAAATGGTGATGAGAAAAATAAAAACGAAGGGGAATACTGGAAAGTGCAACCACCAACATATGCACACGATGAAAACAAAAAAAGGCGAAAAAACAAAAAGATTGAAAGAAACAAAACTGAAAAAGCAACTCTTCGCCAGAGCATATATTAATCTTTGCCAGAAAGGTGACGTGCTTGCACACTCTTTCGCCCGGAGCATTTTCTGGGTGGACACCGAAACGAAGGAAGATGACGAAGATACGCACATCAGTAGGGGGCGAGTTTCAAAGAAGGGGTATGGAAGATCCAAACGAAAAAATAAAAGATGCTGATTGACTGCTTCTGCAACTTCTTATATCAAACGAACTTTGCGATAAACTTCCACTTGATTTAATATTGAATCACGTTTTGCATTCGAAGAGTTATAATCTAAAATGGCGAAGTCACGCTGTATACATTGAAAATCCACAGAATATTTCACTGAATTATATTCGTTTGAATAACTGCAATTAATTCGTCGATAGCGTCACCATGAATTTCATTTGCATATTTATTGTGTTAATTTGTTTTTCTTCCCACCCATATTGAAGAACCATTTCGTGGCATCAACGAATTCATCAAGGTCACACAAAATGGCCGCTGTATCACGATGAAAAGGGCTGACACAAGAGAGCCACCACATCGAACCTTAATAATACAATTTTGACCTATACAAAATGACGTTGAGGATATGGAGATCAGAATGTAGGTGTTTGTGAAGGAGTCAAAAGTATTGACTTATATAGACACATGTGTATTCCATGTGTTTATATGTTACGGGAGCTCACGTCCGACAGGTGTAACGCGTGGCGTCAGTAGACACCAACTGATCTCACATAACAACGGCCGATAAAATTGTTGCGTTTCCACCAAAAATTATCCCTCGTAATTGTCGTTTTATTTTTTCTTACTCACTCTTATTATCCTTCTCACTTGCTCTCGTACAGTTAACTCTTGTTTCCTCTTCTGCGTTCACTCGTAAGGATAAAAGTACAAAATTGTGGTAATTTAGAGCCCCCACCTTGAAGCACAACACGGTGATGGGTGCCTTCAGGGAGGCACATCAGGGGCACTCGCGGGACCACAGAATCGCGCAATGGCAGAGCCTTAAGGAGGCGGAGCGCGAATGCACACAGCTCCTTTATATTCTGATGGACGATTCTCATATAGACAAATCTGAAATGAAAACGAATAATTAATATTTATATATCAATGATGAAAAAATAATGGGCAAAGCAAAATGATAAATAATTTCATCATCAACATGAATGAATAATTGTTTCTCTTCCTTGTCAAACGTTATCACAAATATTCAATAGCAATTTTATACCAGTAGGTCAATATAGTGAACAAAATTGTCAATTAGATAATCCACAGTGAAGAATGGGTAAAGCCAATTCTGAATAATTAAACTACCTACTGATGAGTAAAAAAACAAAACCTATTTTGTATAGAAATTCTAATTCCCTGATAAAATAACTAAATTATTCGTAGTCACCTATTTCAACAATGTCACCATCTACTCTTTTCTTTTGCATACCACATTAATATTTCAGTTTTGACTTGAGATTGTGACTATTCACTCAATACATGACATTTTCTCTCAGGAAGTGCGTGAGCAATATAAATATATTATATTATATGCTTTTATGCAAGCAGAAAAGTGGTGTCGTCAGTGGTAAAATCAAACACAGATAAAATATGGTACTCATATTTTTCTCTTTCTGTTCTTTACTTTTTCCATATCCAAAGCAAAGACAGGATATATAAGAGAGAAAAGACGTTCGCAAGTTTGCACGCGATACTCCTCATATACATATACATCATAAATATTCAGAGTTTATGTATACACAATAAGCATATATATATACATATCTCACGAATATTATTTTCATTCTGTATATATACCCACTCTCACGGAAAATCTCGCAAGGTCATCAGAAATAATTCTACATTGTCCCAAACGCAGCCCAATTGAATTATAACTTACGCGATTACTTCGAATAACGAAGGGAAAAAAAAAAATTCTGAAGCGATAATTTATAGCTAAACAAAATTTTTCTGACCCAATTCCACCCCTTGTGCTCACACAAATTCCATTCCGTCATCGTTATGAACCACCACTTCAACTCACTGCGCTCATATATCTCTGTAGACATCACCCGACCTCGAGATAACTCTCGAACGGTAGACGAAAACGGATAAAAAAAAAAGATAAATGAAAAGGAATATAAATAAATAAAATAAAAATATATAAGAACGAAGGAAAAGACGGGCATATCCCCAGTATCTATAAAGGCAAATTCATCCTGGGGCACGAATACGAATGAGGTGGGCCAGCGACTGGATATGCTACATACATATATACCAAGTGAAAGAGGAGAAAGAGGAGACGACGATTTTGAGTATGCTGGCGCCCTTAGGCACCGCTTGCTGCAGTGGGTCTAGCCACTGCTCTGCCCTCTGTAATTATATATGGCGAGTTGTACAACCCTCTCACTGCTCCACCACGTTCACCTCATCGTGTTCCTCTCTGTGGAGGAGAGCCCAGGGCCGCGTTATTCCTCATCTCTTTCGTAGTCGATGCGACGTTTCGTTGGTTCCAACCGCAAGAAATATTTTCACTTTTTTATTTTGTGTATTCTCTTCCTTTATACTAATCGCTGCCAGCATTCGATATAAATACCAAATTCCCTAGAAAAGTTATTCAAGATGTTAAAAAATATATATTTAAACAAATTACAATCGAAATATATTTTCAACCCTTTTTAAAAATGTCTCATATCAATTATAAATTCATGGATGAACCCGTGAATTTTCTACAATGTATAACGATCAAGTCAGTTTATTAAACTCGTTTTTCTCAAGTACTTTGATAACCATCTGATGCACAGTCATATAGTTACTATCATATACACACATACCCACGCTTTATATACAAATTGCATGACGCTCCATCATTTTAATTACAATTAAACTGTATAACTTCGTATACGTATTTATACACTCTATGCAATTTAGTCGTTATAGAAATAAACTGAATTATTTCCACATTATTAATTTCATTTCATCCTTTTTCACTTCATTCAATTTGTCTTTTGCATAATAAACACATCAATGAAAAATGTTTATATGAGAAACAGTACGAGAATACTGAGAGAATATCTCAACCCTTTGTAACTTATTTCTTCATACAGAACGAATCCGAATATTATTCATGATTTAATCATCCCTGATTAACATCTCATCACTTCCTATCAACGTCCTTCAATTCCCATTGAATTCCAAACGTAAATTCCACTTCCAATAATTAAAAAAAAAATACTTCATCTTCACAATCTTTCCCTACACCAACAAATCTCAATTCTGCCAACAGTACACTACACAAAAAAATAAACCAATCACTTAGAATAATGCAACTTTCCCTCTTAAGAATGCAAATGTGTGCCAAAATGATTGTAAATTTTATGACACACTGGAAAGAAAAAAAATGCGTTCTCAGTAAAATAGTTAAAGTCGAGCATTTGATTATGTAGCGTTGTGAATATTGCTAAATGGAAAGGAAAGAATATAAAAATAAAACAAAAAATAAAATAGTAAAAAAAAAGGCAGGTTATGAGCTTTACACACTTATACATCTCTCGTTGTGTACCATATATTTTTTCCTGCTCACACATTTGTCGGGGTTTTTTTTTCTCCTCTTTTTTTGCCACAAGCGTAGCGACTAGAGGTCATACCCGTGGAATTTATGTTCTATTGCATAACGACAACGTGCGACGTGAAGTTTTGTATAATGTACACAATCGTTTTATAGGCTAATGAACGCGACGTTAACTAGGCCTACCGCACAACCGTTGCGATATATATTGCTGATAGCACTACGAGTAGACGCAGTAAATATACAAGTTGATACACACACACACATATATTTATATATATGTATACATAGTTACATGTGTGTCTACATACGTGCATATGCATAGCAGCTTGAAGTCGATGTAAAATATTGCGACCTAACACGACAACTATACGGATTAGATTTGTCGTAATGGAAATAAAAAATGGAGTAATTCAATTGTGCGAATATACTTCTTGTAAAAATGAAGAGGAAAATGATTCGTTATTGAATTCAATACGAGATTGTACTTATTTGTATTCATAACGGAAATTTCATCACCTCTGAAGTGGCTCTGAAGATATTGGACTTATTCTGAATTATTCTCTCACTAATTCTCGATACCGACGAGTATTTAATATACAATTACTGAGCTGCATCAGAGATGAAGTACTGGTCAACAAATTGTTTCATATAATTAATCTGTAACAAATCTGAAAATATATTTTTTCTTGTACATGAACAGTATATAAATGATCAAAAATAAATTTTTCATCCAAATGAATATGTATTCAATCAATTATATATTGAACATTGAGAATCACCAAAAAATTCCATCAGATTAGTCTGCAGTAACCTACAAACCACCCAAAGCTAAAAAAAACGTGTCTCATTACTTTACTTTGATTTTATATATAAAACATATAGTTGCAACTTTCGCATCAATTTTCAAACTCGACAGGAACGTTAATTCTTCCACGAATCAGCCTGCGGGAGTATATACCTTCTCATACAACATATCTATGTATATATATGCCCATGCTATGGGAGCCCATGTATATTCTCAAGTCCGAAAGATAGCTGGAACGCGATACCACTCGTGGCTTTGACTCAAACAGTAATATAATATACAGCGGCGCATTTCCAAACGTTTCGCGGAAACCGACGCGCATCGTGTACCCTCGCGTGTCCCTCGCAAAACTACCTGTATATTCATATACAGGTACATATCCATATACACATACACGTAATATATATCTACATTCATTGCACGTGTGTTTCGTGTAACGCTCTCGACCAGAAGTCTTTGTGCCATACCTATATTTCTCCGCCCCCTTAACCAAAAAAGGTGCGTACCAGGTATATACAAAAACGGAGAAAAAATGTACTGAGAGAAAAAATAAAACACCCAACACAATGAAAAAACAAAAAAATCCAACAATATGAGGAACTGAATGGATTGTATATTCTTGAGATATACGTAAGAACATGGTTAGTTCATGCATAAACAAAGCGAATTCAGTTGCGGTGTGTATGACGTGTCAGGAGACATTCCTCGTTGCGTGTTTATCCGATTTTCTCCCCAGCGATCAAAAGAGAAGTGTTAAAATGAGCCACATGCGGTATATATATACAACCCGTCTCTTTCACTCAACTCTATATAACTATATTGTCTCTCTCGCTTTATATAATATTCACTACATGTGCATATACAGATGTGTGTACAAGCTCCGATTAGCCCTTGGAATTATATGTGTCGTGATATAAATGCGCATGCTAGTGATATACCAAGTCAACTTGTTTCATTGTGATACAACTTAATTTGATAACAATCGATGGAATTTATGTATCGCTCGCTCACTCAATATATTTTATGTTGTAACTAACGCATAAAATACCGATGAAATCATTTTGAATGTACGTATTTTATTTTTATTATTCATTGTTACAATTTTATCGTGATTATGGTGATATGAAATTTGTTTGGAAAGTAAATAATGTTTCTTTATCAATGTTAAATTCGAGTGGTATTGTAATGATCGTGTTTCATTTTTTTCTTTTTTTTCTAACCTTATTTTCCCACTGTAACTTGAAACATTGATTTCACATTAGCTCGATGTTTGTCTTCACTTCTTCCCCTATTTTCCAAAAGTACTATACACATAGATATATTTATACGCGTGTGTATGAACGATATTTATATGTACGTACATATAAATGTATGCATACATATGATTTCTACATGAAAACGAGAAATGGGGGTCGAGAAATCGCGCGAAAGGGTGCAAGCACGCGAACTCGAGAAGGCACTCACTATATATACCTACATACGACCGCAATATTGGATTAATGGCCGACGCATACTTCGCTTTGAGATATGTATACGTCAGAAATAATGAACGGAAGGAAAAGAAACTTGCAACGAAAAAAAGAAAAATGGTAATATTAGAATAGAAATTATCTGTTTATATACCTTGAGAGTATCCAATTGAAAGAAAGCTGATCTCGTCTTATTCTGTGATTTGATTTGGTTTATGAACTGCTCTCATATCATATAACACTCAGCGATAAAAGCCACCACTGAAACCAAAAAAATATTCAGCATGAATATATAAGAATGAAAATAAACCAGCCGGCGTTTTACCATACAAGAATAATAAACAATCTCAATGATCAATTTGATATTCTCGCTTCCTATCTCGCTTTCAATATCTTTCTCGCGCTCTCTTCCTCCAGCTATTCGGTAGTCTTAAGCTAATGTAATACGCCCGTAAGTATATAATAATTATAAGGCCCATACCTACGGGATCGATTGCCCAAGGCTCTGGAAACATCTTTCTCCTCTTTAGTAACCTTACACTTAAGAATTCTCTCTTCTCTGTCTCTCCGTAAATATATTTATATCTTCGTCTATACATCTGATATGATCAAATCAGCTAATGCATCATATCAGATAATTTGTCGCCCCGTAGGAAAATTGTTATGAAATTCTCACTGTGAGGAGGCAAAAAAAAGAGAAATGTCAATAAATCTCAGTCTCATTTTGCATATTGTGTATAAATAATGTGAATAATTTTACCTCAGGAATTCCATCTGTGTCTCTCTTCCACTTCCTTTTTTTTTCCTTCTGTTTTATACATGAATACATGTATTCTTGCCTGGTGCCAGAAGAATACGATCATGATAAGACGCACACCGCGGCGTCGGTTGTCGGTTGACAAAGGGCCGTGGAAACGCCCCTTCAGATCGGACGTGCAACCGCTTGCGGGGGCGTCCATATTAAAATCCACCCCCTTTATTCTTTCTTCGTTTCTCCTTTGACTTGGACATCCCTTGATCCCACTTCCACCATGCAGACCCACTACCTCTTATTTCAACGTTCCTATATACATACAAATATATATACATATTCCGCCATTCACTGCCTGGGGACCTTGTTTATTACCCGTATACCAACTCTCACCAGAATACGTATTATGCAAAAATATTGCATAAAGGCTTTAATATTCCGCACGCGCGGATGCTCACTACCGGGATTTTTCATTTGTTAATACTAATCGAATATACTTTCAATATTTTGGTCCATGTGATGTTCATGAGTGTAATATCAATGTGATATTGAGCATCAATGTGATAATACAATGGCTTTCATATTATTTATATTTTTCACATGAACCTCCTAAATTGATTGAATTGATATTATCAAATTGTTAATACACATTCTCCAGTTTCAATATGAAAAGTTGTTCTTATTTGCCACTGTACAGTCAACATCTTAAACCCTACAATCAAATTACCACTAATAATGATTAAATGGTGGCTGATATTGATAGAAAAAAACACGCCAATCTTTAATCTTCACCCAACAAAATTGCATGACAATAATGAAAACTTTCAAAGAGACCTTGAAGTCAACACTGCGTTCAGAGGCAACATGTGGACTACATAGACATAACAATGTCGTATGATATCAACATGTACCATTTTATCCCTCTCTAACTTGTCTTCATTCTATTCGTAAACTCAACCAGTTTCTTTTTCGCTTGTTTCTGCTGGTGAATTTTTTTTTTCGTACCACAACAAGAATTATTTAGTGGTTGATATAAGGTGGGTCGAGAGACGTAAGGGATAAGAGGAGAACCTGATGTAAGGCATACATATTGAATTATTCAAATCACCGGGTCTACCCTCTCAAAACTTGTTTATGATACCTGTGTGCATAAATTTATATGAACCGGGAGCACACCGGGCAATAATTGTGTTCATTCGACATTTGGATTTTCTATTTCAATTGTCGTTCTTCAAGTTATCGTTTTTTTATTATCGTGACCTCTGTGATTTCATTATAGTCGTGGTGGTGAAAGTTGATATACAGAAACAAGGTAACCAAAGTTCAATTGGAAGCCCACCGTGACCGCCATTTGCAATCATCGATATCGATTTCATTTTGATAGAAAAAATTAATGTGAATAAAAATTTCCTTACATTCCAACGTCGTTGAGAGCGTAGCAGGAGACATGGAGAACAATAGTGCCAAAATGTTTGCCGCTTATGGTCTTGATTTTATGGCGTAAGGGTGATCTTACCGACTAACGACGCCAAAGGTGTTTGTGAATAAAAATGAGCGCCAAAACTGACTACGGTGGGCGGAAATGAAGTAGGTGGCGTCCTCTATTAATAATGGCGCGCAATTGCTGCAGCTTGGAGCACCAATCAGGTTGTACCTGTGCAGCAGGTTTGCGGGAATGATTTAAATGCAAATCTCGAGATTTTATTGATCTTTGTGCATTGTGGAAGTGAATGTCGAATGCATAGATGATGAAAAATGTATTGTTACTATCAAAATGTTAAAAGGGGATGAAAATCTAATATGAAAATTGAAAATATCGAAGTTGAATTGATATATTTGTGCAGTACTGTGCGGGAAGAACTATATTGACGTCAATTGATCGATTTTGTTATCACGTTAATAAAAAATTGTAGATTTTGATTCTAATTTAAGACATAGAATATATGGAATTGCATAATGTGAAAATCAAAGGCAAAAGAATGCTCCGGGTGAGGATCGAACTCACGACCTTAAGATTATGAGACTTACGCGCTGCCTACTGCGCTACCGAAGCCTGTGATAACCTCAAAGTTTTACTCACAATTGTGTTGATATTACATAATCATTTCAAATATCGCGCGCAATATTAAGTACTTGGATTGGTCCATGATTGGACTGGATGGAACTGGAACGGAAGAACACTCCATGTTGGAAAATCACCAATTGAATTCTTCTCCCCCCCTCCACAGACTCGCAGAATGCTAACTATGAAGATTCCATTGCGCATCCATCACGCGCATCCGATTCGCAATCATAAACAAAACTTATTTATTGCAACTTATTAAATCTTCATTGCAAATTATGAAATAAAGATGTTTCCAACGAGTACACAGAAAAAATATTGGATGTTCGCTGATGAGAGCGATCTTACACGTTTAAGGGAGAAAACAAATGCAGCGTTTATCGACAAATATGGTGGCAGTATGACGGTGACCAAATAAAACTTTTATATATTCATTCATTCATATTCATAATGTAATACCTCATAATTCCAATATTATCATGTAATTACGATAATGAAATTGATATTTTATAGTTATAATCGATGAAATCACTTTGTTCAACATTTTCAAGTTTAATTTCAGGTTATGTTTATGGTAAATCTGTAGGTGGCCGGTCATAGAATCCCCATAATTAATATAACAGTAAAAAGGTCACAAATAACAATGTTTCTTTAAAGGAACCCATGACACCATCATTTTGTCATCATTGGATATTTCATAGGATTTATTTTCTAGGAATTTTGATAGTAATTTCTATGATTGTTTGTTCATAGGCAGAACAAAAGGAACAATATTTTCTTTCCGATATAGAGGAAAGGATTTTGTTGAAATTCTACGAATTGCAATTGCGCGATTTCTGTAAACGATTTTCACCACCCATGCCTCGAGCAACTATTGCCACAGCACTTCATTATTTCAAGAGATTCTACCTGAGGAACAGTGTTATGGATTACCATCCAAAAGAAATTTTGGTTACTTGTGTTTATTTATCAAGCAAGGTATTGATTTTCTCATTTAATCGTCTAGTTATAACATGGTTTTTGATGTGCACTTGAATCAACAATGATCAATTTCAGGTCGAGGAATTTAATGTTTCCATTTCACAATTTGTGGCGAATTTGAAAGGTGATAGAGAGAAAGCATCTGATATCGTACTCAATAATGAACTACTCCTCATGCAACAGTTGAATTATAATTTGACAGTTCACAACCCGTTTAGACCTGTGGAAGGTTTAATGATTGATATTAAGGTGAATCTATTTAATTTGTGAAGATTCTTGTGAAGCAGTATGATAAAATGTAGGATTTTTTTCCAATTTTTAGACAAGATACAGTTCGTTAGATAATCCTGAACGATTGCGACCACATATTGATGACTTCCTGGAAAAAGTTTTCCTCACCGATAGTGTTCTTCTCTATGCACCTAGTCAAATAGCCCTCGCAGCAATTTTACACGCAGCATCAAAAATTTCTGCAAATTTAGATAACTATGTTACAGATATTTTATTCTCACGCGATCATTTAGCTGGAATTATCGAAGCTGTGAGAAGTAAGTCAATCATTTTACTTCATAAGCTCATTAACGTCAGTATTGTAAAGTATTTTATTTAAATTATCAATTCATTTCAGAAATAAGATCGATGGCTAAGAGCATCGATGTACCCAACAAGGAGATTGTCAAAGCGCTGGAGAAAAAATTAGACAAATGCCGAAATCAAGAGAATAATCCCGACAGTGAAATGTACGTTGATGAATTCACAGAATTGTTATAATGAATAACACGATTCATTTTGATTTTTCAGTTATAAAAAACGAATGCAAGAGATGTTGGATGAAGATGATCTACATGACAATGAAAAATATGCGAAAATAGTTCAAGATCAAGCGGCACATGATGATAAAATCTTGGGAGTAAATAGATTTCGTTCGCCATCCGCGCTATAGTTGTAGATAAACTTTAGTATCATCGATTATTGTAAGTAATTTATAGAAGCAGCGTTCTGTACGCCATGTTAGCACATTATTTAGTTCATATAATTTCCTGCATCCATACATGGACATTCCCGTAATCTTCAAAGAGAAAGAATTCAAATTGCAGGTAGAATTACTATGGACTAATCATGATGGAGTGTTCGAAATATATAATTGATACACAAAACTTTAGATATATTTTGAATACAAATATCAATATTTGGCACAATTAGATTGGCAGTGTATTATCTCAATTTAAAATATCTAATGCGAATACAAATAAAATAAAAAATCTAGAATCAAGTAGACATTGCATTCACGTATCCTGCTGTCGATAATCCAATCGTTGAGCAAGATAATTAACTGATTGTGTGGGTTGAATATTTTGATAAATAGAATTTTGCGTTCCAACTGACAGATTGCTTGGCAGAGATTGAACGATTGGCAGCGATGGTGGCAACCCCAATGGACTCAAATGAGGAGGTAAAAGCGAAGTAGTCACCTGCTGCGGCTGTCCCGGATAATTGAAGAACCTGATCGATAATCATGACGGAAAATAATTAACCACTAATATATAAACAAAAGACATAAGTTCCAAATTACCATAATCGATCGCCAACAAATATAGGACGTGGCGCCGGAATTCCCAAGCTTGAATAATATTGTTGTGCGAATAATTCCACATCATTCGTATACTTTCGTTTCCATTTCGTCCGACGATTTTGAAACCAGATTTTAATCTGCAAAAATATAATGGCAAATTGCATTTATTGCAGAATGAAAAGCCAAAAATAATGCTCCGGGTGAGGATCGAACTCACGACCTTAAGATTATGAGACTTACGCGCTGCCAACTGCGCTACCGAAGCCTGTGAAGGGTTGCTACCCCTATTTTTATAAGTAGCGCATTGGATACTTATTTCTTTAGCCTCTCCTGAACATTTTCATAGAGAGAAAAAGAAACAGACAATATACGTATATATAAACGCAGTAAATCTTCATTAAATAAATTGTCGTTTACATCAAGCTTTCAAAACATACAATTCGGTATGAAGTATATAAACAGGCAGAGTCAGAGATTCTATATAGATAAGAGGGTGGAAGAGAAAAGTGCGCATGCGAGTATATATATATATCTATGGATGATCTCGCGCCCGACAACCGCGGCTCGTTAACTCGGAGAAATATTGTGACATTTATGTCTACAGTACGACGTATAATAGCTCCCTGCCATCCCTCTGATCTGTCGCGAGAGAGTCTTACTCCGTCGGAAACCCCTTTACTACCAAATTCATTTTCACGATAATTGTCCACTTCACACGTGTCGCAGCAATTGTATCTTCATCCAATTATCCTCATGAGTCTATAAGAATCCTATTTTTTTTTATATAGTTCTCTTATTCATTACTTGATGAAAATAAATACTGCTCAGTAATTTATCACTTTACATTAGTATAATTGTTCCATTTTCACATCAAAGAATAGTGCTCGTGCCAAATCCTATTGAATAGTTTATTCCTAGGTATATAAATATGTTCGTGGCTTTAAAGTATTTTTCAATTCACAATCCCTGGGATGAAATCGTTTGCACTAGCAGTTCTTATAGGGGATCTAATAATACATCAGACAATGAATATTGCAATTGTTAAGAGTTAATGAAGATGTACAGTTAAGCTGATGTTTCACATGAGATCTACGAATTCAATTCAATTTATTGACCAAAACTTAAGATCTGATAACTTTTTCCCACGGATCATGATCAATCCAAACACACCAATGTTTCTTGCATTCTCACAATATCTTCCTTTTATTTGCAGTGTGAAGAATGGGAGCATATAAAGAAGTTAGGTGCTAATTGGCTGTGGTCGACAACGCTGCATCCTCATGGCGCCAGTGCATGGCGCCTGCACATATGGCCCAACAGATTCTATCATAAACGGTGGACCCCATAATTCAAACCGACTTGACCTCATGACCTCATATCCACACACCGTACTGAGGGTGTAAAAAAGAAAGAGGATTCTGAACCATTTCAGGTGGTGAAGTCCCATGATTGCGGAAGTACGCGACAATTATTATACATTATATTTTATGTTGCACAGAAGAAATATAGTGAAGAATCTAAAAAATTCTGGAATTTTTCCTACACTAGCAGGAAATGTTTAAATTTTCTTCAATAGAAATTAACTCGTATATAAAAGTGTCGTTAAATTTAATGGTAAACATGCTTCTAATTTAACCGCACCGAATTTTCTAAAAAACATCCGTTTTTCATATTTAATTTTCATATTTCAGAGTCAAGAGGAAACAGTAAACACTGGTCAAGAAACAGAGGATTGAAATTTATATATTTATATGAAGATTATAAATATGAAAAAGAACGCAATGCGACGTCTGATGGTAGATGTTGATTAGGGGAGAGAAGCTCAAGAAATCGCATCATGTGCAGGCTAGACACTTTCCTTTGCGACTGTCGCCATTGACTGTCGCATATTTTTATTTATCCATATTTATTCATCTCATCACCCTTCTAATTTATGTGCTTATATATGCACAATACACATTTCTAAGTAATATTTCTGATGACAGAATAGGTGGGACATTCTAAATGACAATAAACTGATTATTTATTTACCTGTGTCTCAGTGAGCTTTAAACTTTTGCTCAGTTGCAATCTCTTTGCAACGCTGAGATATTTATTTCTCTCAAATTCCGACTCAAGGGATTTTATTTGTGCAGCAGTGAAGGCAGTGCGTGGCCGTTTCTTCCTGTCTTCATCACTCGTTGCACTGGAACTTCGCTCGTGGACATCTTTATCCCCATCTATATCCATTCCAGAACTGCAATTTGTGCCACTGCTACTGGTACATGCTTCTAAAAAGGATTTCATGCAACATTCAGTTGGTTTATTCATCATTCAACAAAACAAACACTGAATATTGTTAATTGGACTAAATAGACCAACTATGGTATTCCTCTGCAGCAATAACAATGAGTTTGGCAAGATTTTTGCCAGGAATTTTGTTAACGAAAAGGAAAGCTAACTTTTGGTTTCATCACACAGAACTGCTCCTGCAAAGTAACCCAACAACCTAATGGAATTTTCATTTTCATTGCATCTCCAACAGTTTGACACGTATGAACGGGTTGTTTATATTTATATTTATGTGCCTGTATGTATACATACATTTATACATTTTGAACGAGTTAATAACGCACGCGATATAAATGAGACGTGTCTCCATAGTGCCTCTTTCTTCTTACGTCGAAAATGACGACAAGAGCATCTAACCAACGGGTATCATCTTCTAATTATCCGCCCATTAATCATCGCTAGCTGAGAAAAAAAAAAGTGAGGGTGAAAGAGTAAGAGCCTTCGTCTTGTGGTTTGAAACATGCGATGACACATGGTCCAAGGCATGACTTCTCTCTCGGACTGTTTTACTTCAACAGCCTTTGGTGGTAAATCAATTTTCCTTTTTCCATTATGTTTGTCTTTTTGTGAATGCTTGTTTACTTTTTGATTTTTTATTAGTTACAACTTATTTTTCTCACACATCATTTTATTTTCTCTTCTTTTTTTTCAGCTGCATCATGATATTTCACTTGTATATCTTCGAGTCTATATTTTTATTTGCGGTGGAAAAATGTTGAAGTATCAGGTACAAGCGCGCGTGTATATGTAGTTCATATGCCTATCTCACTCTCACTTATTTGCCATGAGCAATAAATATCCCGAAAAACTATTCGTGGCAGTAGCGGGGTCCCGCGCGTGGATCACGAAGGAGCGTTTACCGGCTACTAATTGTCAGATGACGACGTAATTGTCGCATTTCTCAACATTTTTTTTAGTCAGTTTACTACACGCGGGGCGTTACCGCGCCGTGTCTAAAATCGTATCGTACCATTTTATTCTTTTTATATACTTGAATTTATGTCTCTATACGAACCGTCTTTGGCAGGGAAAAAAAGGAAGTAAAAAAAAAGGTACAAGAAGACAAGTTAAATAGTCATGTTTGTCCATTTTTAATATGACTCCTTTTTTCTCTTCATAAACCCATGCATTAATCCATCATCGTTCTATTGGTTTCAGTAATTACTCCCGGAAGATACTCATATGAAGGTGTGAAGCGAAATGAACTGAACTAAAATCCATTATTCATTATGGGTGAAAGGGAAAGAGTTGTGCAGCGAAGAACGTCAACGAAAAAAAAAGAACTTAAATGTAGAAGGGCTAAAATGCGTGAAGAAAAAAAACGAAACGAGTCAAAACAGACTAAAAGAAAGTGAAGAAGAATGAGCGACGACGGAGTTTATACGTGGCTCAGGAATAGAACACCACGCCTTCTAGTTTACCTAATTGCTGGTGGCTACGCTGAACTTGTCCCCTAATTATTCCGTGATTAATTGCGTGTTACAGATCACAACCAAATTACGCGAAAAGCAACAACGAAATCTCGCTAATTTTAATCAAACGGATCAGTTCAATTTGACAATTTACTATCACCAATTCAATCGCAACGAGAAGAAAAATTTAAAAAGAAATAACAGAAAGATATATTGTTAAAAACTATTTCTGCAATTGAAAATTATTATTTGACATTAGATAAATGAATTCATTAAATGCGCTGACTAATTAAGACATACTCATGTAAAGGCAATTTTAAACACCCCGACAGTTGGCATTAAGAATTCGAATGATTAACGCGGCGCATTCACATTAAAGTCTTTGTAGTTGAACTCTACATTCACGCATTTATATACACCAAGTAGACAAGAGTAGCCAAATGTTGTATAAGAGAATGTTTTAATCCTTTCGAGACTTAGATTTGACATCGAGTCAACCGTTGCTACACCGTGTAAATCATTTGGCCGTAAAGCTATCAAGAGACTTTGTATAAAACATTACAAACTATTAGTAGAATTTCACTTGTTCACACTAATAACGCACTCATAATCCTCTATAATCCACACAATTAGCAATGTCTTTCAAACAATAATTCTATCAAGTCTATTTCATACATCTCTGTTGAAATTAATTTCCAGGTATCATTGCTATTTAGTACCATGAATGAATAATACACGGTGGAACATATTGCCGTATTTCCATGGCAGAATTAGCAGGAGACAGATAAATAGTGGACGTGAAACTGAGAACATTGAGTAGGCGTGGAACCTGCAGGAAGCAATGGATCAAACTCATGAGGGCCACAGTGAATATGTTCTCGCAACTCAATGCGATGCACACGCACCAGTATGTACATACGTACACTCCGAAGGGCGAGACCAGAAAATTAAAGGGACAAAAAAAGGAGAAGAACGATTGCACCAAAAGGTGCAGTATATGTATTGAAGTTATGAATCATTGTGAATTTGGAAATCATTCAACGTTGAATAGGAAAATTTCATCTCACCGTAACTGATTCCTGGTTCTGGAGAAGTCGAACCAATGTCTCGATCCTCATAGATTTCAACTTCATCCGTCGAAGACATTGAAGAATCTGGCATAGCTACTAATCTTCCATCCTGATCATACGCTACAATATTCCAATATGAATAATTGTCATATATTTGATATTGCATTAACACATAGATAATTATTATATTTAATATGTCATGGGAATAATCTTACATTCTGATGGGGACCGCGGCGGATGCATTGATTCGAAGACAATCGTTTGATTCACCGGCGGATCTTTGCTTAATAGTCTTTCAATACTGAATACCGACAATTTTGAATTAGCAATTGGACTCTCTGATGAATTAGCTGTTGTACTATCTTGTGACATGATTATTCGTGTCTTCAATAATTAATGTTTACACATAAAATATATATTTTCACAGTATACTTTATAATCACTCAGTTTAACATCACTTAGCACGTTAAATCACAATTGATTCGATGATTATTCAATTTCTTGATCTCTTCAATATATTTGATGAATTTCCATACAATAATGAGCCAAAAGATGAAAGTAATCTACAAGCACATACTCTTGTCAGTAGTATTAGTCGCAGATAGATACTGTGTCAGGATAGAACATGGTCTTCAATATGATTTTTTCTTCTTTGTTTTTTGTCTTTTTCATTTTGGCATCCAAAGTCAAATTCTCGCCGCGACGGGGATAGGCGTCAACTAAAATACCCACGTGCTGGTGACGTAGAAAATATTTAAACCAATGATGTTGAATATTGGGCGTTTCTTGGCAAGTACGTGGGCATTTTGGGGACGGAGTAGTTCGAATTATTATATGCAACACGACGGCTAAACGAAAGATAATGAAGTCTCGATAAATTTGCCCACCCTGCTGGTTAACTGCAGCCATGTCATTTGATGAAACGTTCCCACTTGCCTTGTCTCAGAGAAGATTTAACAATGTTGACACGCACCAACCAATTATCAACATTCAAGTATGTATGTGCATGAATATAGAATACAGTTGGAGTCTGTGAAGACAGGGAAAGACAATAATTTTCTGCTCACAATCGTTTCCATTCTTCCCTTAAAACTTATCAGAAATATTTTTGTTTTTCCTGATTGGAAATGACGCGTGTTAGTATCCGAAATGTCACGAGTTGTTGGATTCAATCCCAAATGATTCGTTTAACTTATAATTTATTACCTATCAAACAATTATAATTTATTCTCTGTCACTACATCATACAGATTTATTTTTGAAGTCGTTATTTATTATTTGATTCGATGCAATTTTCTCTTGCTTCATTCACTTTACAACATGTGTCTGGTCCAATTTTCTAGCATGACACTAATTGATTTATAATTATAATATATCGTCATTTTATGTTCATATTATAATTATGGTATAGCGTAAAGTTTAATTATCTGATTGAATTATTGCAATTATAATTTATGAATGAAGTCCTGGAGTTTTATTCGAATTAAAAAAGAAAATTATTGGAGTGCACAGATTCTAATGCGTGATTCGTTTCTCGATATATTTATATGTATTGAATATTTATTAAAATTAATAATGATTAATCAGAAATGATTTATTATGCAATTCACATTTGTTGAGTTGAGTTTCCATTCCACGTATTATTCTCATCATTATCATCAGCGCCGGAGTGAAGCCTGTGTATATTGCCGCGTGCTCTTACAGTTCTACTCGACTCTCCCATATTACGTCCCATGAAACTGAGGAATGTAAATATTTTCTCTTAATTAATATAATAACTCACACAATATATAATATCACTAATTTAAGGAATGTACTTACTCAGATGAGTGGCCGACATTGTTAGCACTGAAAGCACCAGATCTTTCAGATCCACCTGACATATTAGAGCCATTGCTCTGGTTATTTGTGCCTCCATTCGACCCACCGGAGAAATAACTAGCAAGATAATTGTAAACTGTACAAACGGGCCAGAAAAGCGCCCACGCAAAGCGGAAGAAAAAGTTATCCGAAAAATGATCTTTTGCTACAGCCGAACTACCAGACTGAAAACATGAAACAATTAAATGAAAATCAGTGGGCCATAGTGGAAACAAGATTGAAAGGAATATTTTTTCTGTTCTATCCACCTCATTACGTACACTCTTATCAGGCAGAATCAGAATGACGGCAGTGGGTACAAGTTCGAGATCAAGAAGTGTTCTGTCATCATCTTCAGTAGTCAAATCTCGTCGTGGGAATGACATTGACATAGAAAATTGTCGGAATGGCAGATCGATGTTGCCCGACACGTATGCTCGCAATTCACGGAGAGTTGAATTAGCGTCGAATTTTCCCATATGTGGATTACCTGATGGTAATCTAAACTGTATTCGTGCATAGCCATCACCTACAAATGCTGCAGCTTGCTGTGGCGGCTCTGGATTCTGTGGAGTTTTAGCCGTCTGTTGCTATCAATATAAGAAAATTATTTATCATTCCACACAATCTTATTGTACTATCTCATTGAAATTATTATATGGAAATATTCAAACCAAAAGAGCTTGTTCGCGATGTTTGCGCTCTAATTTGTCTTGAGCAATCTGTTGCATGACACGTTCCCTCGCTTCACGCTCCATCGCTTTCTCCTTCAATCGCTCCTCATGAGCTAACGCTAACTCTAGATCTTGCTGCTGTCGTCGAGTGTTTTGCACACTTTTACCAAGATCACGTCGTTCCAATTCTCGTCGCTTTTCTTCCTCTCTTTCTTTTTCTAGCTGCTGTTGTTTTTGCAATTCTATCAGCTTTCGCGCGCGTTCAATTTTTTCCTACGAATAATTTTTATGTATTGAATGCTAAATAAAATTATCTGATTGATAATTTACCTCTGCTGACAATTGTTGCGCTGATTTATTACCATCGCTTGAATTAGCCGCAGCTTTTTCTGTTTGTTCAGATTTAATATCAGCACTACCACTTGACGTCGGTTTGATATCTGTTAATGGACTTTCAGTCACTCTGTTAAGTTGAGGATCAACTACATTGCTAACAGTTGCAGAAGTTTGTGGAATATTCGAGGCGGCTGCAGCACCCTGTTCAGCGTCAATAAAAGCACTGGAAATATTTGAGTTGGTCTTCCCAACTTTAACTAAAACTCCATCAATTTTCTCTTTCAAATTTGATGCTGTAACACTACCAGCAACAACTTCTAGTGGTTGGCCACTGTGACCAATAAAAAATATTGATGGGACAGGTACCAATTGATCTAAATATCACAAAAAAATAATTGTGAACTCATTTCATTGCTACATGTCGATTAATTCAAAATCCTCATATAAGCTCACAAATTTGGGCGAAAAAATTGTAATCCTCAGTCCCACTCTCCAATTTTATGGCAACAAAATCATTTTTTTTCAATAACGATGAAATTTCCGGTGTATCAATTACTCTGGTTACCTCAAGAGAAGCCTCATCGTTTCCTGCAAGTGCATTAAAAATTATTTTGGATATGACTCATAGATGGAGAAGTACTTCGAGAAAGTGCGAACAGGTCAAGGCCAATTCAAGGATGAGCAAGCAAAAATATCAAACGAAATTGAATAAAAATAATCTTCAATCACATTATTCGAATTGACGTTGATTATATCAACATCGATTCAGTGGCAAGCGTAGAGTATCAGATCAATATGTGCAAAAAACAAATAAATAAGATACGGAGCAATAATATATGAATTGTTGTGTCAATGGCGTATTGATATAACCTACAGTACCAACATACCCGCAACGAATACAACAAAAACAGCCCTATTGAGCTTTGACGTTTTAACCGCATCATTTATACTTCCAGGAAACCACTCCATTATTCAATCAAATGTATTTTCCTCAAATATTTCAATGTTTAATATCGAAAAATCCAGATTTGCTGACGTAATGAAATACTCCTGATATGTGGTTGCAATATGAACTACTGAAATTTGACAAATATAAACCGTAAATGAGGGAGGTCGCTGTCAATCGTGTTATTTTCAGGTTAGGTTGCACCTTCCTTCATATGACACTGTATTGATACACATATGACATCGTACCTTATCAATTCCTTTTATTTTTCATATATATATATATGTTGAGAGAAATAATTTTGAGGTTAGTAAATCATTTGGCATCTCCGAAGTCATAATGAATAATAATTGGAAGGTTACGTCTTTTGTTGCTAAATTCATTGGAATTGAATAGTCAGATAGTCAATTAGAAATTAATTCATCATTGATTTATATTTGAATTTACGCGCTTTGACGAGAAACTGCAGCAGCGACCTCTGAGTTACTGCTGAAAAATAGAAATGTGGAATATGGAACGCGAGCAATAAGATTGCTGCGCTTCTAACCAACCACAAGCAAGAGAAGCGCAGTGCGCAGTGACGGGATTGGTTCGATACAGTCGTTGCTTATTTTTATTTCGGCTTTTCATTCGACACGAAAAATTGCTGATGGTTTTAGTTCTGAAACCCACCACCAAGGCCACTGAGTAGATAATTGGCAGAATTTCAGGAACCATCAACACAACGGAGGAAACACAACATCGAGGAAAGAACTGGAAATATCTGTTGTAAACAATCAGGGAAATGGGTAAACATGAAGTTGGAACGCCAAAATATATCGCGAATAAAATCAAGGCGAAAGGTTTACAAAAATTGCGATGGTATTGTCAAATGTGTCAGAAACAATGTAGAGATGAAAATGGATTCAAGTGTCATACAATGTCAGAATCACATCATAGACAATTATTGCTGTTTGCTGACAATGCCAGCAAATATATGGACCAATTTTCACGTGAATTCTCACAGGAATATCTTAATTTATTGAAACGTCAATTTGGGACACGTCGTGTTGCTGCTAATAGAGTTTATCAAGATTATATTGCAGATAGAAATCACATACACATGAATGCAACAATGTGGCTCAGTCTCACAGCTTATGTTAAATGGTTGGGTCGTACGGGGAAATGTGTTGTTGACGAAACAGAAAAAGGTTTGAAATTCGAATCACGATCTATGTACGATTTTACTGACTTTATTTTCTTGAATATTTAATGTTTGTATCATTTTCTAGGATGGTTTGTAACATATATCGATAGAGATCCAGAAACTTTAGCAGCAGAAGAGAAGAAAGCCAAGAAACAAAAAATGGATAAGGATGATGAAGAACGTATGATGCATTTTATTGGAAAACAAGTTGTGAAAGGACAGAGTGAAAGCAAAGAGTCCTCGGAAAATACTGCAACGCCACTAACTCGTTCAGAAGAGGACGGTCCGTTGATTATAGAAATGAAATTAAAACCTAAACCAACAACGTTGATGGGACCACCACTGAGACCACTAGCAAAATTAGATCTCAAGAGAAAAATAAAAGAAGAACCTCTGGATGAGGCATTTATCATGGAAACAGATGGTAGTCGTTCACGCGAACCAAGTGAGAGCAGATCACACCGTAGTTCGAGACGAGATGATGATTACAGAGACGATTCGTCTTCGACCAGCAGCAAAAGGGAACGAAGAGAGTCCATTAAAGCTGAGGAAAATGAACCTAGCTCTCAAGGTTGGCTACGAGAAGGGTTAGTTGTGAAAATCGTGACAAAGAGCCTTGGAGAGAAATATTTTAAAGCTAAAGGAGTGGTCCAACATCCCGTCTTAGAGTCTGGTTTCGTTGGTAAAGTTAAAATAACATCTCCCGAAGATATTGAAGGACATGTAATTAAAATAGATCAAGAACATCTGGAAACCGTCATTCCAGCCATTGGAAAAGAAATTATGATTGTGCGAGGAAAATATACAGGAAGCCGAGCTGTGATGGAGAAAGTTAGGATTGAAGAGTACAGCGTTGATGTCGAAATCGTAAAAACAAAGAAGTATGTCAAAAGGATTCCTTATGAACATATTTGTAAATATATTGATAGTTAAATTTTATACACAGAAATTTGGTGTTGAAGAAAATCATAAGATAAATGTACAGTAATATATAATGATTCTACAATAAAAAAAAATCGACAACAGAACTATATCCAGTCCCGAATGATTCATTGAAGTGCTACACCACCAATTACTTTTTCGTAGTCTGCTGGTGTCCTGAAACCAGATTCGTTAAAGAAGTAGGTTGATCCATTAACAAGATGAACCGATCGTCCTATTGCTGTTTTCGGATTTTTGTACTTCAGCTTAGCAGTTCCTGATTCGAACACAATGGTCTTGGGAAATCCGGGTATATAACCATGACGAGACATAATACATTTATTCGTTTTTGGGTTAAACCATATTCTAGGCACTTGTCTTCGACACCAGATTGCAAGAAGAAAATTCGATATAACTGAACCTATAAGCAGATACATCGCTTCTGTGGATTTAGTTTTCAGCGTTAGATTAAATATCCCAGGTCGTGTCTCCTGAGGTATCGTTTTATCCGGGCGATCGAAAATGTAATATAGTCCACATAAACCAACAACAGTAAAGACAACTGCAGAATAAAAACAATATTTAACAGAATTGGTTAATACACTTCTGTATATCAAAATACAATCACTAGGCACTTTGTCAATAGCTTGAAATCTTTGTGATATTCTGGATGATATAGGGGGTAGTGGTATACCCTGGGTTCTTGAACATGACCTTTGAATAATATTAAGCAACAGTGGATTTCTATTAGACAAAGCAGTGATCCCGGGCTGTAGTTGCTTAGAAATAATAATCTGACTCAATCTCCACAGCGAAGCCATAACTCCATATAAATCCTAGAAAATGAAATTAATTAATAAGAAAAGTATGAAACCATTAAAAATGTCCAGATATTATTAATATGAATTTTCGACTCACTAACAGTAAAATTAGTAACGACTGTAGATTGCTTTCTCCTATTTATTGAAACATATACAAATGCGATCGATGTAACTTCCATTCATTCCGGCAACATACTCAAACATCCATTTTCCAAACCAGCATGGACAAGTCCTATTTTTTCAGAAACTGTAGTAGCATTCTCTGAAACCATGGTATGCTTACACCACCAATAAACATCAGTGCACATTACCGACCGAGTCGGATGACTCATCAAACGAAAATTCATTTGAATGAATAAGAAGAATAAGACGCGATTAACTCTTCAAATCTAAAATAATGATATGAATATACTGCCAGAATAGAAATCAGAGTTCATATTGTTCATCGAATTATGTTTCAAGGAAATTTACGTGTGATAGAATCCGAATATAATTTTTTCTGTAATATTGTTCGCCATTATTCACTTCCATCGGTAAAATAGGAACGGGAAGAAAGATTCTTTGAACATAATACGGCGTGCCGTGAACGCGGCATAGTTTTGGGTGAGAAAAAAGCCGGAACGCATTTATACTTCCACCAGAGCAAAGACAGCAAGTTGCTTATCACTTATTGCTGATAATCGTTGATAAAAATGGCTGCAAGCATCAGTGGTGTTTTTCACCAGGAACTGCAAAATGCAATATTAAATAGCAAAATACTTGTTGTGGGTGCCGGCGGAATTGGCTGTGAAATTCTGAAGAATCTTGTCATGACTGGATTCAAAGACATTGAAATTGTGAGTGAATTTGGTTATGTTTTGATCGCGTCACACATTCGTATTTTATGGACGCCGGAAAATATGAATAGTTTACTTCACGATATTTAATAAAAGAAGTGAATAATATTGTGGCTAATTAGTCTTCTCATGTCTCTCATTGTTATTATCCATTCTTTTATTTTCCAGATCGATCTCGACACTATTGACGTCAGTAATCTCAATCGACAGTTTCTATTTCAAAAACAGCATGTCGGCAAATCTAAATCAGCGGTAGCACGTGAAACTGCTCTAACATTTAATCCTAATGTGAAAATAGTTTCATATCACGACAGTATTACCTCGTAAGTATTTTGTTCATGTATATATTATTGAAAATAATTAGTAATCAATTTAATGATCAGTTACTACAAAACTGTTTATACATTTCGCAGGTCCGATTATGGGTTGAATTTCTTCAAGAAGTTTACGTTAGTAATGAATGCATTGGATAACCGTGCCGCTAGAAATCACGTTAACCGAATGTGTTTGGCTGCTGATGTGCCTCTTATTGAATCAGGAACAGCAGGATATGATGGACAAGTTGAATTAATAAAGAAAGGACTGAGTCAGTGTTACGAATGTCTGCCAAAACCACCACAAAAAACATTCCCAGGTTGTACAATTCGTAATACACCGAGCGAGCCCATTCATTGTATCGTATGGTCGAAGCATTTATTCAATCAATTATTTGGGGAGGAAGATCCTGATCAGGATGTCTCACCCGATACTGCTGATCCTGAAGCAGCTGGCGATAAAGCTGGTGAAACAGCATTGAATAAAGAATCAAATGACAAAGGTAATGTTGAGAGAGTATCTACTCGACTTTGGGCACAGTCATGTGGATACAATGCAGAGAAACTCTTCACAAAACTCTTTCACGATGATATTAAATACCTTCTGAGTATGGATAATTTATGGAAAAAAAGGAGACAGCCAACCCCACTAGATTGGAAATCACTTCCAGATGAAGTTGCAGGATGTAGCAAAGACAGTACCGATGAAGTAGGACTTAAAGATCAACAACGATGGAGTATAGAAAAATGTGCGAGTGTTTTTTCTGGTGCTTTGAATAACTTGAAAAAAAAATTGGAGAGTTTACGTGAAAAATCGGCTGATGATCATTTGGTTTGGGATAAAGATGATCAGGATGCAATGGATTTCGTTGCAGCTTGCGCTAATATTAGAGCTTACATCTTCGGCATTCCTCAGAAATCACGGTTCGATATTAAATCAATGGCGGGAAATATAATCCCTGCTATAGCAACTACAAATGCAATCATTGCTGGTGTTGTGGTACTCCACGCATTCCGTATACTACGGGATGATTTGAAAGCTTGTAAATCCGTTTATCTTAGACCACGGCCGAATCATCGGAACCAATTGTTAGTACCCGAAAAATATGTCAATGCACCCAATCCAAAGTGTTACGTTTGTGCGCCAACACCAACAGCAACACTCGCAGCAGATACAGCAAAGATGACTGGTGGTGAGCTCAATGACGTTGTTCTTAAGGAAAGATTAAATATGATTGCACCTGATGTTATGATTGATGGATTGGGAAGAATCATCATAAGCAGTGAGGAAGGCGAAACGGAAGAAAATAATGATAAAATCTTGGAAGATTTGGGTGTGAAGAATGGAACTATTCTCAAAGTTGATGATTTCCAACAGAACTATTCTCTGACTATCAATGTTGTTCATCGTGATAAACCTGCAGTACGGGGTGAGAGTCCAGATTTCCTGGTGGTGGCTGATGAGAAAGATTTAAAACCAAAAGAAGAAGAAGCAAAAAAAATGGATATCGATAAACCGTCAACGTCTAATGGGCAAGTCACAGAAATAGATGAAGATGATGTGATCGAAGTAGAAGTCGATGAATATCCCACTATCGTGGAAGAAGTCACAGCGAAGAAACGGAAAACGGAGCCACCTACAAACGTAGTCCCCTCGCCGAAAAAACGACGAACTGAAACACGTACAGATAATTCAAATAATGATGATAACGATGATGATGATATATGTGTAATTGAGAATGATGCTTGCGTTCCAAACACGCCAAAAAAGCAATCGCCCCACAAAATGATTCGTGAAAGTGTCAAGAATTCGAAATGATTTATTTATCTTCAAACGAATAATTTGATGTGAGCGTGAGTTCTCTTTCTGCCTGACAAAGTGAGTGTATAATGAATATTTAATTGGAATAGACGTCAGTATCAACCTCATATTCAAAAAGAAATTATAGTTTCAGATACATTGGAACATTTACATTTAAGTATGATTTTTTCCATGATCATTTTGTTCATCTTTATATAATGAATACAAAAATAAACTCTTTTCTATTCATATATTGATTTTTATTTTACGCATGACTTGTACGTCCCATAATCATAATCAAACATCTCAAAATCAATTTTATACCGTTCGAATAATTTATAGAGAATATTTTTAGATAACTGTGACAAATATGAACATGTGCGTTCGAAATCTGTGTCTCCATCATTAGTTCTTCCCAATCGTGGCAACACCCATTGTTTTCTGTTTGTATTCATTAATGAAAGTACATAATTAATATCAGCTATTGAATAATTATCCAATTTCAACACGTAATCTGCTCGCATTTGACATACAGAACAATGCGAATAATATGGACGCCAATGAGGATCATCATGTTCTTCTGGTTCTCGTAAAAGCCAGACAATAAACTCTTTGAAAGTTGGAATGAGTTTTAATCTGGAGAAAATTAAACCCAATTAGAACTCGACTATTGTCAACATTTTATCAAATCAAATACCTTCGGTCATTGTAGAAAATTTGCTGTAAAACATTCCCCGTAGAATCATTGAAATGAAACAATTTTGGTCGCGTGAGATAAAATATTCTCTGCACAAATAGCCATGACTGATCTGTGTATTTTGAATTATCCTCTATTCGGCTACGATAGAAAGAAACTAATCGTTGAAACGGATGTCTCACAACCAAAAACTTGAATACAGCTGGATCATCAATTACATTTAATAATTTATTGACATTTTTTGGCGCTAGAACGTTGATTCGTCTGTAATATTACAATCGAATATAAAAGAGGAGCAAAAATTTTAACTAACGAAATGAATTATTGTTACTTGTAATAATTCCCTGCTACTCGGAGGCCTCTGAGATCAGCGAAGAGCTTCGTAAAACTGGTCGAAGCTACTTTTCGTATCCAACAATATAAAACATCATGCTCAGGACTGTATAAAAAATGAGTTCGCTCTAAACTAATCGTTTTATTATATTTTTCACAAACACTTGCAATTCGTTGAATTGATATTTCAATTGCCTGGAAAATCAAACAGATTAATGATTCGTCTCGAAACTGTAAGTGAAAGCGATGTAGAATGATTACCTGAAAATCAATTGATGCTTCCGTTATATCTTTTCCGTATTCAGATTTTACCCGTGTGTGATTGTACACTCTGCTAGATTTAAACGTTGGACTAGAATTCGAACTAGTACTACGATTACGATTCTTTACATCCAATTTCAACAATGTGGTAGACGTGAAGTAAACTTTCATGAAAATTAACCCGAAACAAAAACAAAAATACAAAATTATACAGCAGCCACATTTTGACAGACACTTTTTCGATCTCATATTTGTACAGTCGTTTTCAGTTTAGTCTGACATGTCATTTTCGACGAACGATAGCACTGACTTCCGTCCTTTCATTTAGATACCAATTTATCAAATGGCCGATGTATTCTATGTTGGGTGAGTAAACTAATAGATAATAATTATCACACATGGGTTCTGCATTCGAGTATCATTTATATTTATTTTTTACCAGCGGGTATGATCTGTATTATGTACCATTTTTATAACTCCACACAAGGCGTACAATTTTTCCTGACGTCTCACAATATTCACGACCGTTGAAAGAAACGAATAAAATTATTTGCACACTTATAATGATTCCGCGTTCTAATTATCCAATCTTCTGCTTTCCAACTCATTGCCATAGTGATCATTCAGTTCGTACATCTAGACATGGCAGTGGTTGCCACAAAAATCAACTTACTCCAGTTGATCACTCATATACGTAGAAAAAGCGAAATCACTACCTCATTACTTATAATATATCTATCCTCAATAAATTGAAAAATAGGGGGAGGAGATTTATCAGCTATTGAAAATATCTGTGGAGCTAAGTTCTATATGCATTAAGTTGTGGGATATTCACATAAAAATGTAATTATTTCAAATTAATTTGTAACCCACGACCATTAAATAGTTTTTAGCCATAGATTGATACGTAAAAAGACTATTATAAGTTTGCCAAATGATAATCTGTCATCATTCGGAAACTTCTACCACAGAATGGATGATTCCAGAATTATTCTATTCAACGATTGATGTATTAATTTCCTCGTATTCATCTGCGATCACGATGTCTATGATGATGATCACGCGATGATCGATGATCGTTGTGACGGCTGTGCCTACTACTGGATGTTCTCCACAAAAACTCGTCCACACTACGTTCATAACTGCGTTTATCGACAGTTGAACTTGGTGGATTGTATAAAGGCATTCCATCGTAGTAACGTGGTGGCGGCGGTGGTGGTGGTAAATTGTCATAAGGATGAGAATTCATGTACGGTGGTAATGGTGGCAATTGATGTTGCATTGTTCTCATGTAGTCAGCCACGTATGCTTCAGCTGCTGCTGCTATACCTAGCCCTGACGATCCATATCCTCTGTAAAAAAAGAAAATGATAATGATTGCAAATCAATTGGATTGTGAGAAAACGATTGCGTTGTGCTCCTGAGTTGTATCAAGATTCCTTAGAAATTTCTTAATTGCGGATAACTTACTTGGAATAAGAAGAGTCGCCACGATTAAACCAGTTTGAGTAGCGATGATTATAATCTCCAGATCCACGTTGATCAGGTGGTAGATGTCCATTTCGAGCGAGCGATGCTAGACGTGATCTAGATGTCAAAAACAATCTTCGTCCACCTCGACCACCACTTCCACGAGTCCGCAAAAACCTTGAGGCACCTACTGGCCGTGTAATACGAGTTCGCCTCGGTTTTGTCACGTGTTTCGCTGCTTCCTTGGACTTTCGCAAAATGGGAGTCATTTCAATACCATCATCTTCCGGAAATAACCGACAAAGCTCTTCAGCAACACGTGGCTCAATTTCTTGGCCATCGCGACCGATTTTCACTTGCTTTCCATCGTTCCATGGGTTATACAAATGTAAAGTCGATGTAAATGGTAGTTCTTTGCGGCATATCCAGTCAACTTTGAAGACACCGCCAAGTGCCTTTGCTGATAAACCTGGTGGCAATACCTGCAAGGGATAACTTGGTAAAATGATCTATAATATGATTTTCAACGATAATGAAAAATATAATGTACTAGACTTAATTTACCCATGATATCGCTGGAGTGTCTCTCCTGGATTCTGTGCTAAGTCGCGCAAAACCTGCAAATTTGCCTGATTCTTTAACGGAAAAAATTAACAAGACATTTCGTGATTCTTTGTATGCTTGATTCAAATTCGATTCATTCTGCGGTAGAGTACTCCATACTCCTTTCGCTTTAGATAGCGTTACATTCTCAGCGTTGTTCGACTTTATGATGAAGAATCTGAGTGAGATTAAAAAGGAATTCAGAGGGTGTATGTGAAATAAGTAATAAAATAAATATAATGGAAATGCCAGCAATGAAAGAAACAAAAAGAAAACTATCCAACCTTGCATCTCTAAATAAGTAATTAAGTTTCGTTATGTAGTCATAATTCTTTGTTGTGCCCTTGCTTTCTTTTGATCGAGCACGTTTGCTCTCTGGGCTCGATGATTTCGAATCTCTTGACCGAGCACGTTTTCCACGACTGCTTCGATTACGTTTATTATCGCCACGTGATGACTTCGTGGAAACAGAACTAATACTCGGTTGAGTTGAATCTGAATCCGAAGAGCTTGACGAAACTTCACTGCGTGTATCATAGGTTTCATCAGCTCCAATTTTTAATTCGTCAGTCATATCATTTTCACCGCAGCTCAGATTTAAATTATCGCCATCGAGATTATTGTCCATGGCTCCTTGTGTGCTTTTTACTTCGATAAATTAATTTTATTTCTTTGTTGCACGTAAGTTCAATTATAGATTCATCTATAGTTACGCGCTGTTCATCCAGGCCGTAAATCTGCCGATGATAAAGGCACTCTGAAATCGAGAAATCAAATCAATTATATTAATTATACAAATTTATGCGTTCAATTTAATGACACACAATCGACCGAAGAGAAGATAATATTATATGTTATATTTTTATGTGACTATAAAGAACGTTGTTGAAAAAATGCATTGATTTAGTGGTAGCTGGAATCAAATATGTTAATTTTATTATTAAAATTCAGTTTGATCGTTGCTGTTGTTTTTAAACAAAAAAAATTTTTTTATCAGTAGTAGTAGTAATGATGATCCATACTTTCGACACCGCTCAAATAGTTCCATACTATTCACTAAATAATTCCACCATTGTTGCTGATCAACAAGACTCGACATTATAACAGACGATTTATTCATTATTCTTTTCATTCTTTTTCTTTTCATTATCATTAAATCACAGTGATCGAAACTGTTCTCTCCCTTTATAATCACGAAACCAGATTGGTTGAGGCGTCCAGTTTGGAATTTAACTATATAACATTCAGAATGTGTGTATGTATATGCCGTATTATTTATCTTTCTTTTATTCTCTCATCAGGAATGCCATAATAAACAAACACAATGTAGTCCTTTAATGGAAAAAAATCGATCAATCCGACAAATCTTTCTCCAAGCAAATGCTTGGCTGAACAATCAGAACAAAAAACAAGAATAAGAACAAAATATAAAATAAGAATCAGAAGACTGACAAATTGGCCTATAAAAGTTCGTTGTAATTGCGCTAATTGCGGTGGGATTTCTCTCTTTTCGTTTCATTCATTCTGATTATAATTTTTTTGAGAAAATTTCATCAGATATATTTCTATGATTTATCATATGTCCTGACACCACTGAGTACATTCTCCAAAAAACGCGTCACCGTGTCATTCCCCAGCCTCTTTGCGAGTATTTGTGACAGTAGGCAATAATAGTTCGTGCATTGTTTGCAAACAACATAAGTCCATGGACTGATGGGAACGAAGCCGTTTATGATGCAGCTTGCCTCACACTTACGTTTACACTTGTATATATATTTCCTCACTTAAAACACCACTTTCCACCTCACTTCGACTCGCGTTCTATTCAATCCACCGTAATCAATCCAACGGTGTAAACACACGAATTTTTTATCTTCAAGTGTGAACTCAAATTGCATTTATATTTTCCAGACAATTTCACGGCTAATTAATCCTCCCATTTACTACCAAATCGTTATTGCTTTTGTCTATGTATATAGTAAAAAAATAAATAATTATTGCGGAGTCAGATAAGAGAGTTGTTCGTCATCAGCGGAGAATCGAGAGCATCTATTTGTGTCTTCGACAATATAATTATTCTGTAGAGTCGCGTTGGTTTGCAAAATATTTATTTCATAGATGCATAGCGCTGCTCAACCCGCGGAATTTGAACGTCAATTATTTTTCTGGTTTTTTAATAATTGCAATGTGAATTTTTCAATGTAATTTTGAGGTTATTATATAGACGTGATGTGATTGAATTAAATATTAATATATAAATGAATTGTCCTACTGTACAATTATAACCAACCTCTTTTGATTCATTTCCGATATTGATCATTTCGATAGTCCATCTCAAGCGGAGCTAAGTCCTGCTAAGTTCACTCCAACCTGAAGTTAGCTGTAAGTTTGAAAATTCATCTAACTTCAGATTATCACTTTTCAGCCACCTCATGTTTCATTACAATTCTCAGATAAAACAAAATTAATATCAATAGTATTGTTTAGTAATTGATCTAACCTCTAATGCAGATATAACCTCGATCATCTACACAAATAAATAAAAAAATTTGAAAAATTACGCGGGTTCTTTCACACATCGCCATTTTGTTCAACACACACTGCCGCCATCTTCTTTGTTCGTTTTCTACCAATATGACGATCATCTTGTCCCATTAATATTTCATAGGTTGTTGACACGGGCAGCTCCCCAGCCGGTTGTGAAGGTGTGTTTTTTGCTTTACGAGAAATCGCAGGAGATTCAACAATTATTATTGAAAGTAATTGGCGTGGTGGCCGGTGTATTTAGTGTCTTAACAATCAACCTAAACGCTTTCAAGTAAATAAATAATCATCAATGTTGAATTAAACGTAGGTGCACCTTACTGAACAATAATATTCGGCGAAAACAAGCGTCTGTCACGGTTTAGCGTGTGTGAGAGAGAGAGAGAGAGAGAAAGAAGAAAGGGGCTCAAACACGAAGAAGACGAGTGTATATATATATTTGTGAGAGAGAAAGTGCGAGCGAGAGAAGCGCCGATCTCGCTGCTGCCTTGTCACAGAGATCTTTTCCCTCCTTCTCCTTCTTCACTCGTTCTTCCAATTTGTCTCACTCTCACAGTTCTCGTACAACCGTCGTTTTTTTTTCTTCCTTTCTTCACTTTGAAAGAGTTATATACAGAGCACGAGTTTCACCCGGCTTGGTTTACACGAGGGTGAAGGCATACTCTGGCAGTTGCCCTTGAGAGAATGTTTGGAGAATAATAAGGATATTGGATTTGGCTCTATTCCGGAAGCGGCGACAGCTCGTCACCGCGATTCTTGCCGGAGAAATGGTTACTTGCACATGGTGACATCTTTGGTAAGCCAGTTATTTGCCTATTATTGTAATATTTACATATATTTTTTTTTCCTTTGCTTAAATGCACACAGGTGTATGCGACCGTCCTTTGTTCCTTCTCAATCAACAATTGTGGCTGTAGTAAAATAGAGAAATGAAAGGAAAAGAGAATGAAATATGAAATGCGAAAAAATAATGATGAATATACATATGTGTTTGTACTCAAGTTCATGTGTACTAAGAGTTTTCCCTCACGACGACGACGTATATAACTTCTTTTCTGTTTCCCCTCTTAACTTTCCTGGCACGGCCTTGAAATCAACGGTCAATGGCCGTAACACGCCGATCGGAATGTGATTTACATTTGTATTGAATGTTGACAATTCATTTAGAAATTTGTTGAATTTTTATCGATTACAAATTTCGTTTGTATAAATCTAAAGGATAATTGCATGAGCTCGATGAATAATTCGTCGCATGATTGTAGTTGGAATATGTACATTTGCTGCTTTTATTTATTTATTTATTTTAGTACTGACGTTGCTGTATTTTCTTTCAATACGTATCGATAATCACGCGAAAACATTTCTTATATTGATCGTAGTTGATACAACGAAACATTCTCAATTATCATTCTAACATTAATATTTCATAAATCTTTTCTTGATGAAATAAATGCCATTGGGCACTCCTTACATAAATTTACATTACGACTAATCTGACAACCAGGAAGAAATTCTCTGATAGGGTGATGATAGTTGGACATTCGTATAAACGGTGAAAAGAGGGTGAACGATAATAAATTCGTGATAAAGCACGAAATACAGATAACTATACCGGTAATATCTGTATATCGATAATAAACAGCAAGGACATTATTATTATTATTTTCATTCCAATCACGTTGTTATAGATAACGGTCATCAAACTTTGCTCGTGATTTTGTAATATCATAATCATCAACATCAGATGGAGACAAAAAATCCACCATGACTAATAACATATGTTTAAGGCCGAGTGTAATGTGTCCACTTAGCATTCATAACAGTGCCAAGACTTGCGTGAAACTATTTCCACTTCAATCGCAATATTCATCCATCTCTTTGCTACCGACCCGAATAATTATCCATCACTCATATTCTTTTTAATGAAAAGCTTTTATGACTCCTCTCTTTCTTTTTCCATTTCTCATTAATCTCTCACTCTATTTCAACTATTTCATTCAGCTCATTTACATTTTATCGAGCTGGTCTATTCGACTGATAAATTAGTAGCATGGGTAGTGAATATTCATACATATGTACATATATGTATGTATATATATGGGCAAGAAGATGGGAAATGAGAAAATTTCTAGTAATGGAGAAAATGGGAGTAAAATGAAAATGGCAATAGGTTTCTCTTTGATAGTACCAACAGTACTAGTAGTAGTGGCTCAAGTTCAGACACACAAGACAGGATTCAAGTATTGATTGCAGGAGAGCCCATAGTGTATCGTGGCCGTGGGGATCGCGCTTGTGGTGGAGTTTATAATGTGTAGAAGTGAAGGTTGGTGATGGTGGTAATAGAGTAGGAGAGGAGAGCGTGGAAAAACTCAGACGACAGCCGGCATCACGTGTAGGTGCATCCTTTATGCCCTATAGCGATTTCCCCATTATTATTTTTTTGTCCTCATATCAGTTATTACTACTGTTTCATTCGTCCATTTTTTTTTCTCTCCATTTTCGTGCCATCATGATTTTTTTTTCTCATTTGCCTGGAGCTAGAAGTGTTGTGCAGTACACCGGAGGTTTTTTTTATCATGATTAATAATAGACCGGCCGGCGGGGCAGTCGATCAATAAATAATGCAATGAGCACGTGCACGACAAGAACAATCGTATGTAGTGTCCAAGCATTTGCTAAGTATGCACTTTACAATAAATCAATGGATAAACAATAATGTGAGAACACTCCAAAGCATAACATGAGACTGGTTACAAACTCGTTATCATTTTTCTTTCGTATTTCATTTTCTACTGCTATTCTTTATCGGAATGATTCGTTAGCAATTTTTATTTGCAGATCGCTCAATATGAGTTAGATGAATGTAGATATTGAAATGTACAATGATAAATAATTTGAAAGAGCCCTTTGGATAGTTGACGAGGTTCCAGGTATGGTCGATACCCTGCGTTCATTCTCCCTCTCCAACGTATTACGGAAATTGCTTGTATCGGCAATTCGCATTCAACGTATCATCCGAAGTATCACAAGGTCATATCATAAGCAGAGAGACGAAAAGGAGGTGGAGAAAGTGATGATGGCAACGGTCGAGGAGAAAAAACGTGTGGTGGCCGGGTCTAAAGTATCAGCTATTGCCAATATATTTCAATCGAAGCCACAACATGAGGGTATTACACATCGACCAACGACTATTCATCCCGAGAGTGGATTTAAAGAGCCCCCAACACCACTTAAGGACTCACCAACTCAGGTGACAGTTGTTCGGACTGAAAGTCATGTCGCGAGATTCAATAATGCTCGTGCACTTTTTGAAAAGTTGGGTGAAGAGAACAAGACTAATAGACCGTAAGTGATACTTGTAGATGGCAGAAAAAATATCCAATGTCGTTTAAGATTGACCCTTTTATTTGATGTTCCATTTTTTTTTTAGAGTATCAAAGCCGACAAATTTTCATGGATTAAGGTCGCGTTCAAGTTCAGCGAATTCTGGATCCGGTTGTACATCACCCGCTCGATCGCCGCGACCACGTTCGCCCTCGCCGCCTGGAAGTTGTCGCGATCATTTAAGTAATTGGAGCGCAAGTGTGCCGGCTCTCAATGCCGAACGTCACTTCGAAAATGGCCATCATGCTGCCGACAACATGACAGATAGATTGAAGTCACGTGTTGGCATACAAAATAAATGCGATAAAAATAATTATGGGAAAGAAAATCGTCGTGATGAAAGACCAGAACGCCCGGAGAAACCTGAACGTCGTTTAAATTCGAAAGAATTGATTGAAAAGCAAAAAAATTGGACAAGCCATTTCTCAAAAACACGTCCTAGTCGATATAATTCTGACCCAAATCGGTCTGTTGTTCAAACATCGATACAAAATCAAAATTCTAAGAGATTAATTGGTGATGGTGGCTCGATAGATCCATCGAATGAATCCGATTATCAAGAAATTGAATTCAAAAAACCATCAGAACCATGTCCAGCCACACGGTCCGCAAGTTTCTGCACATCGAGGCCCTCACCGGCAATGTCACCGCCACCGCCATTACCACCAACTCGAAATTCATCAGCGGTGAAGAAAGAACGACCAGTTAGTTTTGCTGCAGTTAGTCCGACTGGATCGGAATCACCAGTTAGTCCTGAATATGCAACAGTTAACAGATCATTTGATACATCGCCGACAATACCTGAATATGCGGTTGTTCAGAAAGGTATACACGCTAAAAATGCCGCGAAACCAATTATCAAAATGGATGAAACTATGCCAGAGTACGCAACTGTACAAAAACCAACATCAAAGAAAACACCAGCAGATGCGTCCAAGTCAAATAGTCCAAGAGAATCTAAGACAGCGGAGGCAGCTCCAATACCGAAGATCAAGAATTCTAGTCCCAATATTCAAGTGCCCATAGCGAGTTCAATCGATCGAACACGCGATTCCCAATCGGATTATGAAGAGATTGTGGAATTAAAGAATGACTTGTTGGATGTTGATGATTATGTGGCATTTCCTACGAGCCCTGCACGAGCGCCACCCAAAACCTCAGAATGGCGCAATGTTTGGCTTGCTAAAAATGATGAGATTCTTCAGAATGTATCAGATTTGAAAGCAACAACCGGTAGTGAAGTAATTGAGCGCACCAGTTCACGACCAGATTGGGCGAAACCGCACGTAGATACTGAAACAACAACATCTACAATTGGCATTGATTCAAAGAGAATTCAACAGAACGAGAGAACTAAATCACCGGAAAATGAATTGAGACCACCGTCAGTATCTACAGACAGTGCATCATCTAGTATGAGCTCGCCAAGTTCACCATCAAAAGACAGCAAGGAAGAAAAAGCAGAGAAAGAATTGCCTGAGAAACTCCAACATGGTAATTATCACGGATTGAAAATTAATTAAATTGGAATCTATATTATGAACCAATACAAACGAGATCGAATATGATGGTGAGATAAATCGGTAATTAAATTTGCGAATGTATGAATGACGCCCACACAAATGTTTCAATGGCAATGGACTAACTCTAAAAATACTACGTCTGGTTTCCTTGTCGTCGCGCCTCCTCTGCGAGACTCTAAATTTGGAGTCTCGCCAAAATTGTAGAATGAAAAGAAGGTAAAAGTGAAAATGTACGGATAACGGATCCATGCACTCTCCCATCTCCTTCACCTCCAGTTTGCACTCATTCGATCTCACCACTTTCCCCTACCTAAGAAGTAACATCACACTGTCTACATACTGGTCTTTTCTGTACTCGTCACATTCAACCAACACTCTCTTCTTTTCTCTTCTTTTCTCTTCTCCTTCACTCCCCCACCTTCTTTGCAGCTAACTCATCTCGTGGACCGTTTCTATCCGCCAGGGGAAATATTATTAATAGAAATGTGTATGTATGTGTTTGTGGCCACACGTTCGGCGGCATTGGATCTGATGGTCTGTCTTTTCCCCGCGTTGTACTTTCTCTATACGTTTAACGCACGTTCGCACATTGACCGTCAAAGGAATATATGCGCTGGCGTTTGTTATCCGCTACAGTCAAGTACACTTGAGTGAATATATCGTTCAATGATCGTGTGAGATAATTGAGTGGTGATAAAAGTACTTTAGGATTTGCAACGACACAATTTAACTCGTAAATAGCGCACATACATCAACATACACTCTTTGGATTTTGTGTGATGTCAGACCCGGCGAGTGTTATCCTATTTTTAACGATGTTATTCATTTCCTTGTACTCGTGTTGCCATTCCACCAAGCATTAGCAATATTCACTCGCCGACTTGTGTGAATTCGCCCAGAGAATATTTACAAATGGCTTCTTCAAAATATTTCGAATTCTCAACTCATCCGGATTATTATTATTATTACCACGAAACCTATGTGTGGGTGGATATTCTCTAAGTAAAACCATTTGGCATTCAAATCATAAAACGTCTGCCTTCGAACTAATATCCTACAACTGTATTCTTTCCGCCCCTTGCCCTATAAACTTTATTATAAATTCGCGTTGGTCGTGTCGATGCCGTAGTAAAATTTGTTCGTGATACATATTCTTCGTTAATTCGTGCGCGCGCCAGGATTTGTTCATTTTATTTCTATTAAAACGGAGCAGCCAAGTTATAACTATTCGCGTTCTCGCAGAACCATGTGTCTTCGTCTTCTCTGCATTGACTGTCGAGGTAGAATAATGTTTTGTAAATTCTTTGCAATACACAAACACCAATCACAACGTTGAAATCTTTGTCTTATACGTTCATTATTCTTTCATTATTATGTTTTTATTTCTCAGGCCGCAACAGTTATGACCTGGAGCCAGAAAGCAATGATAAACCGGCCACAAATGATGATATGGTGGTGTGTGAAGAAGAAGAAGAGGAAGAGGTTGGCAATGCAGAGAAATTCGTTGAGACAGACGGAGCGACAGTCGTTCGACGATCCCATGTACGTATGGACATGCCAGCGGCTGGACTTGGACAGCGGCCACCTTCGGTAATTAGTTCTGATGCGGAAATTCCCGCACTAGAGCACAAAGACATACCTGTGCCATCACCGTATGCCAAGCGAATGCAACAACAACAGCCGCAACAAGAGGGTAAACCACAAACTCAACCAAAGTCGGAAGTAGTTCTCGGCGTACGTCTTATTGCCGAACAAAAGGATAATCATAAATCGCAGGATGCCAAAGTGATAAATAACACTGTTCTAGAGGATCAAACACGTAAACCGTCACGTGTTATGAGCGTCAAGAATGCATTAGAAAAAGAAAAACAGACATTGAGCGATATACAGTGCCAAAAGACTGTTTCTAATGCAAAGAATGATCAAATTAAAGTGTCAATGAGGGAAAAACTGGCACGGAATAAAGATGAGGTAATTGAAAAACGATCGAGCTTTACTGAAGCTGAAAAACCAACGAGCCAACCCGTTCCAGCTACCAATCAATTCACTGGCAATTTAGTTGAACGGTTTGAAAGTAAAGACAAATCTATAACGACGAAAATTAATTCAACATCGAGTGATGTAACCGATAAAGTGGCGTTGGACGATATTGAGCAAGTTCAAACGACATGGGAACTCGAGAAACAAAAAGCTGATCAATTGGCTGCACTGCGTTCTGCAGAAAATAGTCTATTAGAGATATCACATGTTGCTAGCAAGACGAGTTCAATTGTTCCGTCAGAGATTGGTATCATTGATGATGCTGATCAAAGGGAATCGGAAAGTAGTTTAATGGAAGACACAGATTCAAGCGATGCCAAAACAGTGACGAACTTTGAGGGTTCACCAGATATAAGTCACGATCATTTGAGTAAAAGATATGAAACACCAATAAAATCTAGTAATCCGACAAACACAATGACACCAGACACAATGACAGCTGATGAAGCTGAAAACCTTTTGAGTTCACGTATTCTAGAGAAAAAAATTCGCCAAGGTTCTGCTTTACTGTCAGACGAAGAGGCACAAGAGATTGCGAGGTTATTATCTCCAGCGACAGCAGAATCCGCGGTGGCTGAATCAAAAGTCGTGGAAAAAGATCGAGAACATGAAAAGGAGAAAGAAAAGGAAAAAGAAAAAGAGGAAATGGATAATACACCAGATTGGCTTTCGGATGTACTTTCAGCTCCTGATACGAGTTTGATTAATAGCACTGCACAAGATTATAGTCTTTCACACCGATCACGTAGCGATTTAACGATAGATTCATTGACTGAGAGTCAAATTGGTTCAGTAACTGGTAGTGAGAGTGGATTATTAGGTTCAGTGAGTAGTTTGAATGACACGAATGAAACAAATGATGATACGGAAACAGAACATCGTGATGATTGTACACCTACACCCGGTCGAGTTATTTTAATTGAAAATGGAAAGCATTTCTTTGAGGATGGACATTTTTGGATGGAAGTCGAAGGTTTGCCAGACTCTGATGATGAAGAAGATTTGGGTAATGTTATACCGAAAAAGAGCGGTAAAGTTTGCTTTGATACCCGACCAATGCGGATGTATTCAACACACTCTGTCAGTGAATATGATCGACGAAATGAGGATGTTGATCCTGTGGCAGCGAGTGCGGAGTATGAATTGGAAAAACGCGTCGAAAAGATGGAGGTAATCCTATTTATAATCCATTCTATTTTTTTTTATAAAAATTTAATTACAACTCTCTATGATGGCTTATCCTTGCTCGCTAATTTACCATGACGACAAAAGCGGCCACTCTGAAATGAGCCTGAGGCCTTTTGGAGTGCTGAGAGAAGACACTAAATATAGTTATTGTTTCTTAATTACATTTTTTTTCACACTAATATAAAGAATCATTATTTTTTAGGTTTTTCCGGTCGAATTAATGAAAGGCCCGGAGGGGCTTGGACTGAGTATAATTGGAATGGGTGTGGGCGCTGACGCAGGTTTAGAAAAACTCGGAATTTTTGTAAAAACAATAACTGATAAAGGCGCAGCAGCGCGCGAAGGTAGAATTCAAGTTAATGATCAAATCGTGGAAGTCGATGGAAAATCATTAGTTGGTGTAACACAAGCGTACGCTGCTAAAGTTTTACGAAATACTTCTGGTCTCGTGCGATTTGTCATCGGTCGTGAACGTGATCCAAAGAATTCAGAAGTTGCTATGCTCATTCGACAGAGTCTCCAAGCAGATTTAGAACGTGAACAAGCGAACAATATGACAAATAGGTAAATATCATCTTGGAATTGATTCTTTCAGCATTCTATTCATTCCCAATGATGGGTTATCCTTGCTCGCTAATTTATTATGACGACAACCTGGCCACCTCTGGAAGTGCCTGAGGCCACCGGAGGTGCTGAGGGAATTGACTCAATAATTTAAACTATCACCCAATCATAACTCCAACACTAATATTAATTGATTTTTTTAATTTTTACCAGGCGACTAAACTTCTCTGATGCATCGCCAGAAGGACCACAACGCGATGATCGTTCAACTAGCAGCACACCTGGACTAAGTGGCATACCCGGATCACCAGCAATGTCATCTTGCTCTGAGGGTGAACCCCCTCATAGTCCCATCGAAAATTACCATTCACCGAATCGTAGTCGATCACCCATAATCAGTTCATCCGGTGGTCATCCATCTACAACGCAAAGTGATGTCGAAAGTCTTAGAGCACTTTTGCAAGAGGTATTTCTAAGTTCCTCAACAATTGGTCAATGTATAGATTCTCATTATTACCATTATTTCATTTCGATATTTTCCCAATGAAATTTTTATCATTTATTGTATGTCAAATAGATATGTGTGTGGTTACAACAATTTTTCTCTCACTATGATTTGTTTGCCAATTTTGTCTACACGTACTTCAATCTATATTATGCACTGTATAGAGTGTATATTTTTTATTTTTGTGAATCGATTGCATTATGGCACTGTATGCTACACAATTTTTTGTCATGGACTCTATTAATGGGTTTCATCATTAGTGATCGCGCTACATCATCAATGGTTCCAGGTTTTTCTCCTGTTTTTTTTTTGCTTATGCATTTGTGTGTGTTGTTGGTTGCTTGCAGAGTCAATATAAACTCACGATAGCCGACGAAGAAATGGAAAAGCTGAAAGCAAAGGTAATTCTTTTTTTAATAATTATGACGATGTAGATTCAATGTAAGAACTTTTTTGACCATTCAACCTCTGCACGAAAACAACTATTTCTTCCAATTTAATTGTATTTTGAACATTATTATTTATCGATTCTTGATGATTCATCATGTATTTTTGAAAATTGTATAATAGCTCGTGGAGTTGGAAAATAGTGGAGCTGGTAGTGAAGAATATGCCGCTGCACTTCGAGCTTCAAGACTGCGATTGCATGAATCAGAGCGTGCGTTGACTGCAACAAAACAGGAGCTCTCAACAACCCGAGAAATGCTGTCACAGTCCACGACGCAGACAACAACGCTGCAACAAAAATATGCAAGAGCACGGCGAGTTGCACGTGAACTAAGAACGGATATTGCAGCGCGCGACGAATTCTATCAACAGTTGCTGCAAGAAAAAGACACCGAGTACAATGCTCTCGTTAAAACATTGAAAGATCGCGTAAGTGACTTTAGATATATTCAACTTACTACACATCCGGTCATTATTTCCTCTGGTTATTGAAAAGTTATTTGACTGTTTAGGTGATCAAACTCGAACTCGAACTAACGGAAACACACACGAGATTTGGTTTACCTGTTCGATTACCATATGATGGCTCAACAAAAGGTATTGTAACACCGCAATTATCAAGACGACAATTGCCACCGCCACCATCATCCGCAAGTTGTCAGCTATCTGATACTGAAACGTCAGATCTCAGTAGTCCAGATGATGGTGATAAAACTGCCACAGTAGAAAGAAAATTACCATTACCAATGCCAATAAAAGAAGAGTTGGATCGTGCGGTACCGGCTCATCGCCTGCTGGATAATTCGGCAGGAAAAAGCAAAGCCGAATTAGCTAGTCGCGGTGGACTCGCTAATCGACAATTACCAAAACGATCAGGTGGATTGAGTAATAGCAGCTCAGATTATGGTTTAGATGAAAGTGGTGATAATACTGACACCGAAGACTCATCGAAAATGGGTGGAACATCTCATGATACTAGTATTAGATCAACTAGCGAATCAATGAAGCATTCAAATTTAAGCTCATACTCCAGCAGTTCATCAATAAGTTCGCAAAAGAGTAAACAGTATTTTGAGTCAACGCACTCTACGACCATACGTCAACATAGTACTATAAGTTCGCAAGTAAGAGCAATGACTGAACAGAGTTGGTCAGCATCGCAAAAAGGATTGACTGGTCATCCGCCATCTTTGGCGGAACAATTAAAAAAAGTATTGGCTGAGCGAGAACGACGTTTAGGTGGTAATGAAATGTCATCGTCAAGAGAAAATTCCGGTGATTTTACGGATTTAAACAACCCGCATGGCAGTGATCCATCAGTGGTTGGTCATCATCTTATTGAAGAGATCAGACAAGCGGTGAGTGAAGCAAGTCAACGCGTCAAAATAGCATCAGTGCCTGTTCCGGCAATGAGCTGTGCTAATGCACCATGGCATCACCAAGGCGGTTCACCATCCAGTTTATCGTCTGGTGGATCTGTCAGTCCAACGGCTGTGGATCCAAGTCCGTCCAAAGTTGGTAGTTTAGATTCAGCGGAAGTATGGATGCCACCGAACGCCGGTGAATTTGGATTGGATAAGAAATCACTTTTTTGGCAAACTGCATCTATCACCGATTGGACTAAAGAACAAGTATGTAGTTGACTTTAGTTACTTCAATGCAGACTGATGCATTTTGAGATTATGAGTTTTATAATGATGAATTATGTTCTCTGTTCTTTTAAGGTTTGCCAATGGTTGACGGGCATTGGTCTGGAGAGATTTGCTTCCCGTTTCATTGACAATGGAATTAATGGTAGTAGTCTCTTACGATTAGAGTCACGCGATTTCAAAACTCTCGGCATTTCTGGTGACGAAAAAGCTCATTTGAAACGAAAATTGAAAGAATTACGTGCGCAAGTCGATCGCGAACGTAAAGAGCGCAAAGAAATTGAGCGAATGCGACGGAAAGCTGAGAAAGCAGCTAGAAAGAAATAGATATTTCGTTGTGACTTTTGAATGTAAAACTCGCAATAATGTTTGTGTATTTATTTATTATTATTATTATTTTTTTTAAATTACATTTTAGCCCTGTTACGATCGAAATTTTTGTGCTACTCGTAGTGGTACCTTCACATGAGCTACCCGGCGAAATGCGTATCTATTTTTTTTGTAAATTAATCCGTTTATTAGTGTTCTTTATGTTGTTGTACACTTGTTAAAGGTACAGACGGCTAGATTTTGAAGCTTGCCGAAAGCTCGTTGGTTTTTTTCTCCTCCTGTATTAAGGAAACATTTTTCAATGTGTTTCATTCACATGAATATTGTTACATTAGTATTTTTCTATTTCACGTTATCAGGACGCCATTGACTATAATTGTAGCTGATTTCAATTTTTTGTTATGCTTCGTTTTTCAAATTGAATGAGTTAAGGATTCATTTTATAATCTTTATTATATTTTCTTTCCAAAATATAATTGTGCATGTTTGTTGCATGAAAATGAGGAAAGAAAATTGCAACTCATCAGGGAGAATGGTACGAGTATCATGTAATTAATTCAAGCTCGACTCCCTTAATAAAGAGAAAAGGAGAGGAATGAAAAAAAAAAGGTACAAGTATTCATTACATGTGTATACATCGGATAAGTTTATTTATTTTTGACGAAGTTCTCAAATGTTATCGGTATCAATCTATTATTCATTCTAATATTAGCATTCTTGAGAATAATTTTTAAAAGTGTGGAAAAAGAAAGAAAAAAACATCGCCAAGGAGAATAATTTGTATTGTTTCGACTTTTTTTCTCTCTCTTGTTCGTGTCCCTGTATATTTTCATGAATAATATCAACGAAAAACAGTAATGGGAATAGTCTCCCAAGGGGCACAGAGTGTCGATATAGTCGCTAGCTTAGAATATATCAATTTGTAGCATGGAAATGAATTATGGAATAGAAGTAGTGAAGCGGAAAAAAAAAACGAAGCGAACGAGACATACTTTTGCATTATTAATTTACAATTTTGCTCAAATGAATCCTCCATATCATAAATTGGACAAGCAGAAACACAATAATTGAAATAGCATTGATATCATATTGCTCTTCCTCTTTAAACTTTATCTTCTTCCTTCTCAGTAGTAGTTCTATCAGTGCCACTTTCTTGTTATATTTTCGCGCTACGCACTTTATCAGTCCATATTTCTCATTTCAAGACATTCCGCATTTTATGATTGTAAGGAAAGACTTATACATATGAATGTCATTGATCCCATAAGACCAATAATTTATCCTCATCTTTTGTCAACTGATTATATAAATACCAAGTAAAGTCAACCTATCTGTTCACAATACTGTGTATTGGATCAATATCTGTGTACAATGCGATACAATAATTAAACAAAAAGCAAACATTAAAAAATCACAAATTGATGACCAAGTTGCGATCCGTAAAGTCAATCGTATCAGTAGCACTATCACAACTTGGTTTTACCAATTATCATATTTATAATAGCTGTAATTTTAACTTCTAATTCCTGGCGTTTCCTTACGATTATCCAATATTATCTGCGATATGAAAAGCACAAATGCATACAAATCTGAACATGTGAATCACAATAATTTAATTAATGGATAATCGAAACGGCTCAACGATCAGAAGATAATGTGTACATATATACATACGGATATATATATTTGAATATGTATTTAACGATCATTTTCTGTTTTAATGTCATAATGGGATACAATAATTGATAAGCAGTAATGTAATATCGTCACAATGTGCGAACGAGAGACGCAAAAAAAAACAATTTAGTGTCATAAATACATGATTCGTTTCAGCGTACATGTTTTAGTCCGAAGACACGAGTGTTTATCAAGCAAGTCCTCCATTTTATATAAAAAATATTTATATATATATGAAGAAGAGAAACAAAATACAAAAAAAATTAATCAAAGAAGGTAAAGATCCAGTCAATTTTGATGAAAAATTCCGGATTTCACAATATAATTGCGAGATATTGCTGAGCCCACTCGTTGCGCGTGAATATTTCTTTTAATTTTTTCAATGATCGATTAATTCTGTGTCCTTTTGTAATTGGACGACTATACAAGATCCCCATAATAATGAATGAGAGAATCAACTGATTTTTACAATAAATAAGTTTTTTTGTAGATTTGTGTATGTAATTTCGACTTTAACGAATAATTGGATATTCGTAAGAGTGACTCATGCGTCCAAGACAGCATTAGAGTAATTTTTAATTGTGATGAAAACCAATAAAATAAAAAATAACATCCCGAAATTGGATAAAATTTTATATATTAATTTTCAACTGCAATATGTTAAAAATTTCCAGACATAATTTTTCCATTGTTTTTGAGATTGCACTCAAATATGGAAACACAATAGAAACCTTTCAAATATACACACAAAACATGACAGTGTTTGATCGATAACTTCATGGAACTGAAATACTATCTTTCCACATTCGACTCATATTGACATTAATCACTTATTTGTTCAATTAAAAATGCCAACTATAACGATAGTTGATTATACATGGCGACAAACTCTTGAGGAAATTATAATCACAATGCCAATAAAGGGTAAACCGACGAAAATTGATGTTTTTGCAATTGACAATTACGTGAAGGTACGCAGCAAACAACAGAAGTGAAATAATCAATAGCAATGAAAAGTACTCTATGTTTTTCCATTCTCTTTATAATATTTCCAGGCAAGTTATCCACCATTCATTCTGGAATTATTTTTATTTGAAAATATTCTTGAGGAAGAGAGTCAATGCACATTGGGAGAATCATCAGCAGTTTTTACATTGAAGAAAAAGGAAATGGGCCGAGAGTGGCCGACTCTTGTTCTCGAGGGTTTGACAAAGGAGGAAAAACGAGAATATCGGAGTCAAGCTATGGAACGAGCACAATTATCGGCAGAAACGAAAGCAAAAGAGAAGATTGGTGAAGTATATTCCCATGATATACGTATAATGGTTCTCTTACTGAACTTGTTTTTTCTTATTTGCTCTCTATGCAATTTATGGGATACTTAGAAAAACAAAGGGAGCTACAAAGGCAAGCAGTTAGGAAACAAATCGAATTGAATACTACTATGCTCAACAAAATTGAGAGTATTCGTGATGATCATAGACGTGAAGCTATGAGTGAATTTGAAAATTGGCGAATTCATACAGAGAAACCAATTTTTTCTGATGCTCAGCCGACAGTTCAATTGAATAGAAAAGCTTACAAGTATTAAAAACCTTCGTTTCTCATCATCTTCTTCTCTTAAAAAAACATCCTATCCCATTTTATATTCAAGGGCTCCGCTCAAGTGGTTTCCAAATGAATCAACGAGAAGCAAAGCTTGTGAAACTGAAGGCATTGAAAGTTATAATAATTTGAAGACCATTGAGAGTTCGAATCCCCAAGCTGAAAATGTGGATAATCTTGAGAATATAAATATCAACTCTACAGAGGAATTGAAGGACACGCAAAATCTATTAGTTGCCAGTATATCATTAATAAATTACATTAATCGCAAGAATTATAAATAATAATCACTATCGTCATAATAAATCATATAATTAGCAGGCATACGTGAGAATGATTCCGCAGAATTATCAATGTTGGAATTACATTCATCTCCAGTAAAACAGGTTGATAACGAAAAGCTCCATCAGCTAACACAAAATGAAAAAGAAAAGGACCGTGTTCGTGGAAAAGAACTGGTTGATAGAATACTAAATGGAAAACATCGAGTTTGTAAGACAAGTATTTTCGAGAACACTCAGTCAAGTGCTCCTATGCCAAGACAAAGCGGTACAATAAATATCAAATTCTCTGAGCGAGTTTTTCCAACACCAGCGAGAGAAAGTCATGCTCTAGAAGAACAAGAAGTGCGATGAATATAACTACAGTCTAGTAGAAATAAACTGAATAATAATTTTAACACAGGGTCATGATGATGCATTCGAATTATTTTTCAGTGGTTAGAGAAGCAAGTTGAAGCACGTCGAAAGTGTGGCTTTGCTTCGGAAGATCTCAGAGAAGAAGAGCAGGATCCACAGTGGCTCAAAGACAAGGGCGAGTAAGTATCATTCAATCTTTATTCAATTTCCATTTCATACATAATAAAAATTAATTGGAATAAAAATCATTTCCGATGAGTTATACAATAATACTAATCAATCTCTACAACCAATAATTATTATTCTATTCATTTGTAATTCTTGTTATTCTTCGCAGTGATTTTTTCAAGGCCGGCAACTATTTCGCAGCTATAAGTGCATACACTCACGGTATCAAGTTGAGTGATAAAATGGCATCTCTATATGCAAATAGATCGGCAGCGCAATATGCTCTTGGGAATTACCACAGGTGTGCTGAAGATTGCTCTACGGTAATTATCTAGAATTTCCTGATGAATACAAATTCTCATTGCAAATAATTGTCAATAAAAAGATATTCATGTGTGTAAATACCAGGCATTACAATTAATGACACCAAAATGCGAGGGCAATCGTGAATCGCGTGCACGTTGTCACGCTAGACTTGGCGCAGCATTGTGCAAATTGTCAGCACCTCAACACGGGATTCCTGAACTGGAGGCAGCACTTAAATTAGCGCCTCATAATGATACTATCCAATCCGATTTAGATGAAGCCAAGAAATTCTTCAAAGTAGCCAATTAACTAATGATTCAACAGACACAATGGTATCGCCGACATATTCTCATCTGGATGTATATAGAGGAAAAAAGTCACTGCTATATATAACTAATGGAATTTCTGTATTAAATACTCATGATTATTAATAGATGGATGGGTCTTCATCTCGATTGATACATTTACACTTTGTGTGCTCCACTGCATGAATTATTTCATGGTGTCGATCACGCTGATGATCAAATCGATGTTGTACCAAAAAAACCAAACTGATATTCCTCGTTTCAATTGGACTGCATATCTCACGTTCCCCTGGACAACATCCAGCACCAGCGCAACGTGCAAGTACCGTTGATATTGGATAAAAAATTTCATCGGGGCTTGGACCAATTGATAAAAGTTCTTCCACAGGAACAGCTCGTCGCTGCGGTGATGAACACTTGAATTCCCGTACCAATTGCACATGATTCAAGTAACTGCTATCTCTGTTACACAAGAAAAAACATACACTTATTAAAAACACATTAAGAAAATATACGCAACTGCACTCATATAATCGATGAATTGAGATGCAAAAAAAAAAAGGAATGGCAATAAATGTGTTCTTACTTGTGATGATGAAATTTTCCAAAGCAACTAGCACCCATGATTATCAATAGGCTTAGAATGAAGTCTCGGTAGTTCATATTGGATGGAATTCAATCGCTTTAAGATCAATCACATAAATCTCACTATATCCAATTGAGAATTGTTCGTTTATACTTCTTGTCGATATCGAAATTCTTCCAAGATTCAAACAAATTCTGCAGAGAGCGCGGGACACAATAGACAACCGTACGATTGGACGAGTCGAGTAGCTCTGAAATGCAAGATGAAGACGCCGATGAGAGATGAGAGATCAGAAGGAAAATATATAAGACTATTTTGCGAATCGTCAACCGAGACTAACGCGAATGCTGACCCGCTTTAACTCTCTTTCATCCTTTCAACCTCGTGGCTCCAATTCATTCACAATATACACGTGTATATACATACAAGTACAACAATATACAGTTGCATGTATAAATTCACATAAGTACTACATGAAAGATTGCTTATACTAAAATGCAGACGAGTGTGTTTCTTCTTTTCTCACAACATCCTCTCAGATTACTCGTTCGTCGCTCTCCTGCCGTTCCAGATGTGCTCCCACTTGAATCTTTCATATTTTTTCTCTCTTTTGCTCCAATTGTACACGAAACCATGATCGTGTTGAACGCGTTGATACTACTACTGCTGATGATGGCTAAACAACCAACAGCCAACCCACAAGAGAGCACTCAAACTCTTCTCAGAATCAGTGGAGATTACTATAATTATCATGGTCCTCGGCATTCCAAACCAAAAATTATTACAAGAGATCGCGTGCTGTTTCGATCACCTCAGTGGGTCTGGATCGTTCGCCAAAATTTTCTTCCTAAAAAAAATTGATCATTAGTTATAATGAATTAAATTAGAGATCACGCGAAGCAGTCGAAAGTGTGATGGATTAAATACAGCAGCTATGCTAATGAGTTCAGTATGACTCATTAAACTGGATAAGAACGTCATTTTTTCTACCGACGTCACTGGTTGCATCTCTCACCGCGCAATATGTATGTCATTGCGGTTTAATGACCATCTATTGCGTAGAGGCCCTTCACCGATTGACGCCAATTTTTTTCCTCATCCACTACCGCTCGAATATCACCCCTCAATGTTGACTCATCATGCAGGTAAATTTGCACCATGACGACATTGAATTCGAGACTGAATGCTTTGTATTGGCTTGAACAACTTGGATGTACTCAGTAAGGGCCAGGCCATTCATTTATGGCGAATCCGGTCTTCAATGGGATGCGACGCATTTTGACTGAAAGCACTCTGGGGATTCCCGTGGCGCCAAAAATCTCCCATCCCTTTTTTCCCACTAGAATATATGATAGTTTATTGTTAATGACGAAGATTTATTGATGAAGTATTGCTATAAGATTGTACCGTGTCAGAATTAATGAATTATGAGAATGTAAATAAATGCAGATGAAGATTGTTAGTATGAATTTTGTTGCATTTATGATAACACTATGAACTGTGAGATAAATGTTGTTAGTGATGAAGTCATTTTTTAATGAGCAGTTGTAGGAATCAACTTGAAAGAGATCAAATTTATTGATCCGCCAGATACTACTCAAATTAAATTCATCGAAATAAGCCGGTAATACATTGATGTTATACACATTGTTTTTCCTTCTTCTAATTATCAACATTGAATTTATGTAAGCCGCAAACAATGTAGCAGGGAATCACGTATAGAAATTTTTTTTTCTCTTTTCAAATTGAATTCACTTATGTAATTATGTTAGATATCACTTGTAGCTCTCCCGACATTGAACATTTGGAATTCTATTTTGATTGAATGTTATTGTAAATCAAGAAGTTAATGTCAATTATTCATTAGCAAGGAGAAGAGAAACAACTACGAACGTCACAACACCGCCGAGTTTACACATCAGTTTATTTATCCTCATCTTTTTATATAATCACTGGGGCTAATTAAGCAACAATGTGGAATCGAAGATGCCACCGATATGGTGTAAAAAATATTTTCTAACGATAAAATTCTTTGGGATTGATTCATTTTTTCGATAGTTGTCGTATTAATTCCATAAACGGTAGCCGAAGAGTAATACTACCGGTTCATAAATATGAATATTAATTAGAGTCCATATACATATACAACTTATGCAAATGAAACACCGACGATGATGTGAAAAAAGTGATAAAAAAACAACAATAAATATTAGTTATACAATAAATCTTGTGATTGAGGTAGGTGTGGGTTTGAATCACGACATAGTATCTTTCAATGAGCAAGACGGGGATTACCAAGAAAATGCGACTGCATTCGAATCATCAATGAATTTTCCTCTCTGCATTCAAGTCAATCTGAATGTTATTTAAAAATAACTTTATGGGTAGACTACTGGGCGTGATTGAGATGATGCAAATCCCACAGAATTGATCATACATTTTCTTTTACATCGCACGTGACACTGTGACGTAGAAAAATACAATGAATTCGCGAAAAGTCGACTTAATGCGTCATTCTTGGATTTCATCAATTGCTATGCAACTTCCGGTGAATTATCAATAATTAGAAAGATAAGCGATCTCGGTATAGATTCTACTATGAAAAGTATGTATTCTTCGAATAAATATATGTTTCTCAGTATTATGAATATATGTTTTCGAATCAGATCACATATGTACTATGTTTCTGTTTTTGCGTGTTTACATTACATCGCATAATGAGTAATTGCAATCACAATATTAAATAACCTGATGAGCCAACAATTGTAACTGAATAGAAACTTACATCAGTTGATGGGAATTCCATGTTAAGGAACGAAAAATGGAAACACGTATCCATTGATAAAATGCATATTCTGTGCATTATCTTCGCAAGTTCATTGGCATCACGACGACTATCCTGCGTGAATGCAGCTCGGGGAATTCCCAATGATGCGCGACAGATGACGAAGGTCCAGCGCATACCCTCACCCTTTATACCCATAACAATTCATTCTTTTTTTACTCGTACAACTAATATATCTTTAATAATACACAAGGAGAAGAATAAATAAGTTCTCCGTGTTTTTATACGAATAAATGCAAATGCGTTCCCAGACAGATCGTCTATTTATGCATGAGAATGAATTAAAAATTAATCTTCAGAAAGATAAAGTTTCTGGAAAGGAAAAAAAAAGAAGTAATCGAAGGATTTAGTACTACCTTTGAACGATAAGAATTATATTGGAAATTTGCCTAGGACTGGGTGATATCGATGATAATATTAAGGGACGCAGTAATGACAATACATCGGCATTGACGTATAGACACTACGCGGGAACATCTTCCGGCCGCAAACGATGATTGAATCTTTGTGGTTCGTCGTCTATTTTTGTGTGGATTTGTATAAAACTGAATGAATAGTAAGGAAAAAAAGATGAATTAATATGAGGATTTCCGGAACAAGAAGGTGCGTAAGAGATACAAACCTCAAGTAATCAGCGTGCGTACGTTTAGTCGCGGCGAATGGGGCATGAGAGGGACGCGCTTCTTGATACGTCTCCACAATCGTATAAATACTCGTCTACCCACGAGGAAACTTTCAGTGAATTCACAGCACCGTAACAGTACGATATTTCGAAGCATAATTTCGAATAATAAACGTGCTGGCTATCAAACACAATTTTTTGGCTGTGAATTAAAATAGAAACAAGTGTGTGAATACTTGAAAATAAAACCAAAAAGATGGCTACCATAAAAATAATGAAGTGGACACGTGTTGCGTCGCTTTTCCATACACTCTCATTGATCTTCATCACGTGCTACACTACACCAACTGTATTGTCTGCACCATCAGAGAAAACATTCGATGACGATTTACCTTCATCGGATCAAACACTTGATTTCAAATGTGGAGAGCCACAACCACGTGCTTATAATGTGTTCGATCTTTTGATACATCATAAGTATCGAGTTCGTAATGAAGTAACACACGAACCTCCATACATCGTTGTTTATCGTTGTGATGGTCATTCTGGTTGCTGCAATACGAGGAATAAAATATGTGAACCCGTGAAGAATTCAAGACGTTTTGAAAAACTTCAGCTTAAATCCAATGTTACTGATTCTGAAAATCAACATAAAATTTTGACCAGAACTATTGAAATTGAGCATCATAAAGAGTGCCGGTGTGTTGGTGCGGGCTACATCGCGCGTGAAGAATTGGAGCAGAAGAAACCCAATATCAAATTCGTCTAATCATAATCACGAGAACAATGAAAAATACCAATCGGCTGTATCATCTAATAACTTGACGATTGTGGTTGTTGAATTTATTTTCAAACTCTACGAATTTAAATATCTGGGAGAGAATTAAATTTGAACTCTATCATAATTCTGATATATCACATCGATATATAAATTCTTAGAATATTCCAAAGATGTGGGTGTGCTTTTAATGTTTGTGTGAGGGACAAAAGAGACAGAAATCGTCCCCATAGCAATGTAGACACAATAATGTTTGGAAAAAAAAAAAAATCCGATTTATGTGTTGAATCTATATTTCTTGGTGCAAGCGATGAGATTAAAACAGATTCAAAGAAAATGTTGGCAAAGAGCCCGTGTGAATAATTGGTGCCTGTGGCGCTTTACTGCTCTGCGGCGCCGTGCCTCATATAGATCATAATTCGCTGTGGACAATTTTGACACCTGTTTGCGAGACGTTGTAGTAGAACAGACACGGTTCTCGTTAGCATTGAATTATATGGTTGGCACTAAAGTACTTTGACGCTGCAGAACGACGTTGTGATATTATTAATAGATCGATATGATTATAAACATTCGTTTTTAAGTATTGAATGTATTTCTCGCTCTCATAAGCATCCATAATTCATGAGTGTATTTTCATTTATGCTTATTATTTATAAACTATTCATCTCATAAGAGGTAAATATTATTTAACATTCGACAATTCATGAAATCATAAATCCAGTTCGACACAACTCATCAATAACTTCAGACTTTGTCATCTTAATTTATTTTTTATTTATTCATCATTCTATTTTATGAAATAAATATTAATGATATGAAAGTATTGTGGATATTTAAATAATAAAAACTCTATTATCGTATATACATAAAGTTTATTCGTCTGACAACTTTGTTACTTCAAATTTCCTCGAAGGATTATCATACATGTCCTTATGAGAGCAAACAGTTGAGAAAATGGAAGAAAGAACATGAAGTGAAGATTTCGAAGCAATACGATCAACTAAATTCAAATTTTGTTATTATCCATTTGAAATATGTTGTGGAAGTTTGTATCCTCCCAAATGAAAAAATGGAATGACTTTATGATTGGTATTATGAATGACTATTCACGTAATTGTTTATTTGACTTCTCTCGAAGCTATGATAGATATTGGAATCAATGATACTTATTCTATATGTATATGTCAATCGTTGCGAATAGTCACTACACTTGCCGTCTCCAAAGACCAAGTGAAAACATAGAAACTGGAAAAATAAAAAAAGGCGAAAAAAATAAAAGTTTTCGAGTAGAGTAATTCACGAGAGCACAATAGAAAACCTATCATATATCTATGCGTATATATATCGAAAACATTCATTGAGCATCAATTGATAAACTTAAACTTCGTTCATTATTTAAATTTACTCTCGATCACTCAATATCTCGGATAACCACCATATTTACTTGGCCGCATACCTCGTCTACCTCGTGAACTTCGTCCACGTGCTCCGTCATTATTTACTCCACGAATATTCGGATGCCCTCGAGTTGGTGATTGACCTGAAAGAAAAAAAGTTTTCCTATAAGATTTATTCAAGAATAATTGCAGTTAATTGCAACTAATCTCCCATTTGAACGAAAACTCACCGCGCGCACCTTGACTATCCCAAATAATTGGTGTTGGTCGAGCACCACGGCCAGAAGCACGAAATTGTGTTCTTGATGAACGTCTTGGTGCTGCACCGCGTGCTCCTGATGCTGCAGATCCAGTCGGTGCGCCTGAAGCCGCCGTTGCTGCCGCTGCCATTGTCCTTTGACGTGTGTTTATTGATGGACTGGCTTCGGCTTCCCGACCTTCTTCTTCTCCGTCTTCTTCGTCCGCACCAGCGTCAACAGAATCATCATCAACACCTCCACCAGTAGCTGACGCTGCCACTTCGGCTGTTTGTTGATCACTTTCAGAACTCACACCATCGTTTGTAGTTGCTGTACTTGATCCTGGAACAGCTTCCATTTGTTCACTCTCTTGATTGGCAGTAACACGAATACATGGAACAACTGTGGCTTCAATGTTCCCATCACTCGCTGATGGTCCACTCATTCTTGTACCAGACACTGGTGGTTCTTGTTCTTCAGACGGTCCACTACTCGTTGACGGTGGTAAATCTGCAGCAGGTGAAACTTGGAGTGGAGTCGTTGGTACACTGCGTCCAGTACCACCTTCTTCTAACTGTGTCAAATCCATTCTTGTATCATCCATTCCTTCTTGTGCGACTTGTGCAACACCTGAACCTGATGAACCGAAGATTGTTCTCACTGTTGGACCGGTAGCAGTTGTTAATGAAGGTGAGGAAGAAGGTGCAGAGTCGCCAAAGGTAAAACGACCTTGAGGAACTTGTGGTGAACTTACAGCCTCACCGAAACCATCACCACGTCGGGGATTAAACAGAGTTGGAGTACTGGGAACGATACTGTCATCGCCACCATCTTCATAACCTTGTTGAGGTAGCAAAAAATGTTGTTGTTGACGTGGCATTGGTGCGATTCCACGCGATGAACGAGTAACAAATGCTGGTGGTTCGCCAGTTGGTCCGGCACTGCTTATAGCCTCTGATTGTTGTTGCGGTGCTTGACTAGTCGGAATTGTTGGTTGTGCTTGTCTCGGTACTTCAACATTACGTGAATCTTCCTCCATTATTATTTCTACTTCATTGTTATCCCCTTCAACTTCACCCTCAACTCCATATGGCATTTCTTCCTCTTCTTCTTCTTCATCTTCATCTTCTTCCTCTTCCATCTCTTCATAAGGATCATTATCGAACTCTTCTTCTTCTTGTGCTTGATGATGTCCACCACCTTCACCTTCATCACAATCTACAACTACAATACATCCTTCCTCACCTTCTTCATCTTGATCTCGTTGACTTGAAGTTGGTACTTGATATTCAACTTCAGAACCGCTTGTTGTAGCCGTTGATGCCAACTCTTGAGTACGGATTCTCTTCGGCTTTGGACTTGGCATTTGTTCAGTACGACTGTGTTCTGTTCCTTCAACTACACCCGATCCAGAAGCCGGTGATTCAAGACCGCGTGGGCGTTTGTGACCAGATGATGCTTGTGACGTGCTTACAGATTGTGTTGAACTGCTCGCAATTGTTTGCTGTTGATCACTAGCTGTCGGTGGTTGTGGCTGTTGTTGCTGTTGTTGTTCAACACGTGGACTAACTAATGCAACGGTTTGTGGCTGCTGTTGCTGCTGTTGTTGTTGTTGCTGCTGCTGTTGATCTTGTGACTGCTGCTGCTGTGATTGCGATTGGGGTTGTTGGGCTTGACATGATTGTTGCTGCTGTGCCTGCTGTTGAACTTGTTGCTGGCCACCATTCTCCACATTTTCCGATTCCTCACGTTGCGTCGATTCGGCTGATTCACTTAGCTGTGGTTGAACAGCCAATTGACGTAAATTCGATGCACCGGTTTGAGTTACAGAGCTGCTTGTGCTTGCCGGTTGATAATCAGTATGACTGCTTGTGGGAGAACTTGTCTCTGTGGTGTGCACAACCTGTTGTTGTTGTTGTTGTTGAGGAGCGACAAGTACTGGATTATTTGCCGTTGTTGGTAAAACTGCAGCGGTACGCGATTGTACAACAACACTCATGGGGCGAATACTGGCTAATGGAGTTTCAGCACGGGCAGACATTGGTTTTATGTTTGCTGTTGGTGGCTCAGTCGGATTCACACCGCCCACACTCGCAGCTATTTGTCGCTGTAATTGACTCACCCGCTGAAGTAGGGTTTCTTTTTCAGCAATCATCTCATTTTTTTCATGCTCCAATCTTGAAATTCTGCCTTCTAATTGTGACTTCATTGCTGCCAATCTACTATCATGTTCAGATGGTTCAGTCTCACTACTACCAGATTCTACTTTCATTTTCAATTCTGCTAATTCACGTTCACATTTATTCTTAGATTCTGAAAGTGTCATGATTTTTGTTCGAGCACCTTTTAATAATAGTTTAGTGCGTTCTTCTCTTTCTGTGGAGTTTTTGTTGATGTTCTCAATTTCCAACCTTACACTGTCAGCTTCAGCTTGTACACAACCAATTTGTTGTGTCAACTCTTCCACTTTTGTAGTCAGCTCTTGATTAATTTGTCGAAGTTCTTGACGACCCTCTTCGCGCAATTGATCCTCACGTTCTGATGAAATTTGAGCTCCTTCTGCACTAGCTGCAGCCTGGCTTTCTTCTGCTTTGGTCTTCTCTTCTTCCATTGTTTTTGCAAGTTCTTCATATTGCGTCTTATATTTTTTGGCAATTTTACGAATTTGTATTTCCTTATTTTTCACGTCATTCAGTATAGCTTCTTTTTCTACAAGTTCCTTTCTCAAAGCTGCCATCTCTTTCGCCTTCGACAATGCTTCTGCTAATGAATCATTCAAATCCTGGGTAAGCTTGCGAACTTCTTCCGCAGTCTTCGTCGCTGCTTCACCTTGCGCCTGTAATTGCCGCTGCAACTGTGTCAATTGTTCTTCCAATCGTATTTTATCTGCTTTCAAGGCATTCAATTCTTCCATGCGTTTGGCAAATGTCTCTCGTTCAGATGTCAACAATTTACTGAGATTTTCACGTTCAGTTTGAAGTCTTCGCCAGTCTTCTGGACTTGCTTTATTAGCACGCTCTACCAGTGCGTTTGCCCGCTGTCTCCAGCGAGTTGCTTCGCCCTTCAATCCAGTATTTTCTTGATTCAATGCCTCATTCTTTGCTAACAGTTCACGTGCTTTCTCACGAAGTGGTACAACTTCGTCTGATAATGCCGCAACTCTCGTTGATAACTCGGTAACCTTTGCCAGGAGAGAATCTCTTTCTTCACGAAGGATTCTATTCGAATCAGTAATGGCATTGAGTGTTCCTACTTTTCTTAGTAATTCTGTGTGTTTAGAAGTCGTTACAACATTAATCTCCGACTCCTCTCTGTGTGTACTTAGTGACGCTTCTGTTTCTTTCAAACGTTTTTCAGCCACTTCAGCCTGAGATTTCAATCGTAAATTCTCGGCACGCAATACGTCCAATTTAGTAACTGCCAGATCTTTTTCACGTCGGAGATATTTCATAACACGCAATAATTGCTCAGCGGATTTTGAATCCTCTTCGACACCAGTAAAACTGCGATTCATTGAATCAATACTGGTATCCATACACTCTTGTCCACCTAATGATGAACGATTGCTCTGCATAATCGCAGTACGATCACTTAACTCTTGAACTTGATTGTGAAGTAATGCATTTTGTGCATCGAGATCTTCCAATCGTTTTTGCATTTCATCCATGTCATGCTGCAATTGTTTCTCACGTTCTTGCCATGACTTTCGCTCTACCTCGAGTGATTCGACAGCAGCTTTTCTCAATTCCGTCAGTTTTTCAACCAGCTCGGCATTCTTCTCTGTATCAGTTCTCAATTTAGCCAATACTTGGAGATCATTTGAGTGCAAAACCATTTCACGAGCATATTTTTCTTCAGCTTCTTTAGCCGCTTGTGTTGCACTTTGAAGATCGCTCTTAATTAATTCAAGCTCACCTTTCACTTCATCCAATTCCTCAAGTTTTGCCTCGGCCGTTGCGAGTTTGTCTTTCAATTCTGTATCAGTCAATTGTTGACCGCTTTGTGCTTGGGCCAGTTCACTCTCCAATGTTTTTATCCTCTTATCCAATGTAACTTCCATATTACGACATCTCTCTGAAGCCGCCTCCATTTCACGCTTTTGTTTCTCATATTGAACTGTTAGTTCCTTCAATTGGGTCTCAGTACTATCAGCGATGTCACTGTACTGTTGATTCTGTTGCCTTGCTGTTTTTAACTGTTCTGTCAACGATCTAATTTCAGCGTTGGCACTGGCTGATTGTAATTCTAATTCTTGCAATCGTTTCGCCAAATTCTCATCACCTGTAATTGGTTTTGCACGAGATTGTGCGAGAGTTTCACGCAATTTAGCTTCCAATTCATCGCAACGACTTTCAGCAGTGGACTGTGCCGTATGGCATGTCTCCAATTCAACCCGTAGACGTTCACTTTGGCTCTGTTCCTCAGCAAGACGTTCTTGAGCAGCGGAAAGTTGCCGTTCTAAATGTGAAGTTAGTTCTCGGAATCGATCTTGTTCTTCTTGGAGACGTCGCCGCAATGCAGCACATTCACGAGTAGCATCGTCCAATCTCATTTCAGCTCGCAATTGACCTTCAGCTTGTGCCCGTTCTAGACTAGCTTTGATTGATTCAACATCAGCCTTCAATAACGCATTTGTTTGTCGCTCCCGATGCAACATTTCTCGTTCCTTCAACAATCGTCCTTCAGAATCACGCAACAATTGTCGCTCTTGTCGTAAATTTTCAAGTTGAACTTCAGCACGTGATAAACGCGTTTGTGATGATAATGCTTCATCTTTCAATAACATGATACTTTGCTCGTGTTTACCAATTGTTGTATGGTAATTATTACAACGATCCTCTAGAGTTTTAATCTGGGCTTTGTATGTAGCGACATTTGTTTGGAGAAGACTGAAACGTTCTTGAGCGGAATCGAGTTGTGCTTTTAGACGACAACAACGTGCAGAATTCGTGTCGGCCTCTTTTCTCAATCTCTCAACTTCGTCATTGAGCATGCGTTCATGTGCAGCTTTTTCTTTTTTATAAATTGTGTATTCGTCGGAAACTTGTTTCAGCTTGACTTCAGTATCTTGGAGTTTGATCTCCAACGTTTTAATTTTATCCTTATTTTCCTCACTGGTTTTACTCTGATCCACTGATTTATCTGCATCATTCGTTGACGCATCATTTTCATCTTGCTCCATAGCAGCAGATTCATCTTTTTCTCCATCGTTCCTCTTTTGATTCAATGCCTGCTGATACATATTTTTATACGTATCTCTTTGTCGTATCAAACCATCAACCATTTTCGCTTGACGCTCTTGTGCTGCTTGCATATCAGCCAATTGTTCCATATATCTTTCTAGTTTCTCTTTCATTTCACCAGAATTTATTTCGTCAGTTGTACGCTCGAGTTCCTCCTGCCTTGATGATAGAGCACGAACAATTGCTAATAGTTTCTGATTATTTTCTTGTAACTCTGCAATATCTCTAAATGTCACTAATTTTTTGCTTATTAATTGCGATGACGCTAATTCACTTTCAATCATACTGTCATCACCACTAAGGACTGTGCTACCAGTACGACTTTCTTGTACTTCTTTTAATAAGAAGCACACCTGTCGTGCCAAATCAGCAAGTTCTGTTTTCAATCGTTGATTTTCACGGGTGTGATGTTGAGCAATGCGATTTGCCTCATCATGACTTTCCTGCAATTGATTATTTTGCGCTAGCAATTCATCAAGTTGATTAGTGAGTGTAGTAATATTGGCAACCGCAGCGTGGTATTCCTCACGCTGTCTTTGAAGTTCTGGTGCTCTCTCCTCTAATTCTCGAAGTATTACTTCCATTTGTGACTTGAGTCGTTCATTCTCTTCGCGTTCAACAGTTAATTCGTTCATGGCATCGACTAATTGTGTATATATTTGTGTTAGGCTCAAACCTTTCTTCAAAATCCGACTTGTAATTGCAGCTGTCGGCGCCAATTGTTCTACTGCCTGATCCAATTTCTCTTGTTTCACATTTTTCAGCAATTCATTAGCTTGTTCCAATTCTTTTGCCTGCTCCTCAATCTTCTTGTCTTTTTCATTGATTATCTCCTCATGTTCGAGTTTGAATTGTGCATGTTCGGTCTCAAGAACACCATATTGATCAGTTGTTTGTTCCAATAATCCTTGCAGTTCTCTCACAGCATTGGCGTATTCTTCAGCTTTCCCATTCGCTTCCTTAGCCATTCCATCGTACAGTTCGGCTAATCTCTTCTGACTGCTAATTTCTTCGCGATATGAGGAATGCATGGAGAGTTCATGTGCACGTTGTTCTTCAACTTTTTGTGTCAGTTCATCGCAACGTCGTTGAAGAGCTGCATTTGCGTCACGCAACTGTTTCAGTCCTTCATTCGATATCTTCAATTCTTCTTCACATTGTGCCAAACGTGTATCCGTAAATAATGCACGTGAAGATGCTTCAGCACGTGTTGTTTGCAATTCCGAGGTTCTCTTTGAAAGTTCAACTTCAAGAGCGCTCATCTGATGAGCAAGAAGTGTCCTCTCTTGCTCGAAACGCTTTTCCTTGAATTCCAAATTCAATTCACGACTGCGTACCTCTTCGGCGTCAGCAAGAGCTTGACATTTGGCTGCAACTGCAGTTTGCAATTGTGTCATCAAGGATGTAACTTCTGTGTGCAATCTCTCCACTTCGTGATCGCGACGTTCCGCTTGCAATTGTAACGTGTCCCGTTCATCCACTGCTGCATCACGTTGTCGACGATACTCGACATTTTCTTTTTGAAGTCGTTTTACAGTTTCTTGCAATTTGTAAATTTCGCTTTTAGCTTCGTCAAGCTTTGTCTGTAATTCAACTACGTGACTCTCAGCTAGTTCTAGCTTTCCTTTACGTTCCTCTAAGTCTAATTCATTTTCTTTACAGTCTTTTTGTAGTTTCTCGAGCTTTCGTTCTAGAAAATAAATAATACAAGCAAGAATAATTAATGATGTACATGTATGGATTGTTAGGACAATGAATTATATAAAAAGTATTGATATGTTGTTTGTACATTCATTTTCTATGCCGATTCAAGATTCTGAGGTTAAGTTGATATTTATTATTATTATTATTATCAATTACCAAGTGCCTGTCTGCTGTGTTGAAAAACGGCTTTGGCGGTTATATATTCTTCGAAATTTTCTTTAAAATGGACCCTGAGCTTGTTGGCAATTCCATCAGGAATCTCTGTCAATTCTTCGGGCGTTAAAACCTTACTCAGAACATCCTGTTCACCGTCCTCAGCTTGCTCCATGTTTGAGCCCTTATAACCGACGCCTATTCAAAATCTCCGACAAACAGCGTCAATCTTATTATCAAAATGAATTTTTATTACCCGGTATCTCACCACCGGTGTATTACGTTTGCTCAGAGTTTCAAGAATAAAAATGGATCCCCTTCGATGCCGCCGACTGCGAACGCGTGTACATAGACACAAAATATACAGTAATCCTTCATGAAGTATATTCAATTTTTTCTAATGCTTAGTTTTCATCAATTTGTCGCCGTTAATCGACGCTTTTCCCGCCTAAAAACAAACACAAAATGGCGGATAGATTCGGAATTCTCTTTGCGCCGTATCAGAACAATGGCGCTGCTGAATTCAACATCTTCGAATTGAATATGAATGAAAATCGACTCATCAACGAATTCTTGTAAATAATTGTTTATTATTCTGATAACTGAACAAGTGGAAAGTTGTGAGGACCTAAATATTGCCATGCATTGTTGGATATACAGACAATTTCAACTTACAAAAATGGAATTCGAATTTGGCGCGGGAAGTATCTCATCCCGAATTTGCTACCGAATGAAGTTGGCAACAATTTGATCGGAAGGACTATCGTTAGATGGAAATGAGGAGGAATACTCGTTGAATAAACTCAAATAACCTCATTGTGTTGAGATATTAATCATCAGAAATCATGCAATGTAAATAAATTCACGGAAATTATGTATCCTATAATTTGTACAAAATTTCAATACTCCTGATAGAATTCCAAATAATTATATCGATACATATGCAAATGTGTATATACCTGTACATATATTGATAAATTCAAACGTAGATACATACATAGAAATTTATACATATGTATACATCTATATTTTTTTTTAACCAAGATGGATAATATTGAACTCTTATTCTTTGACACATTTTCTCATGATATATCTGAGGTTTGTTTTTATTATTACTTTTGTTTGTTGTGGCTAGATTACAGGAAAATAAATTTTAGCATTAAAATAATGCATTGATATTTCCCAGGAACTCAATTTGGATCTTGTACAGTTTCCCAAGCCGGTATACATAAGTGAAGTGAGAATAATACCGCTTGGAGCTAGAGTTCAGGCTGATTTCCCTGGAGGAGTTCGTCTAGGGTAACTAAATAGTTATTTCATTATTGAATATCATATTAACACTTTGTTTTCAATTGAATGATTCATATTTTATTTGTCTATTTAGAGCCACGAATCCATCGCAATTTGAAATTGAATTTTTCGTTAATGATCTCAGTAAACCCGGTGCATCAACATTTGAATCGCTTGGTGGTTTGGAATATAAACAAAATGTTCACATTCAGCTTGAATGTGAAAGGAAGCAAATACCAACTGATGGTTTAGTATTGAGAGGCTGGTACACTACAATAACTCTGGCTGTTTATGGAAGTCTTACGAAAACACTTACCACACCACCGGAATCATCAACTCCTGCACCTATAACAACTGTGCCAGTTGTGGCCTCGGAACCGACTCCACCAGTCGCCAGCACAACACCAACCGTAGAGCCACAACCCGAATGGCCATATGAGAATCAATCGCAATCCCATTCAACACCACAACCAGAGACATGTCCAGCGCCGACGCCATCGCCAACAATTCAACCGATACCTGTAGTTGAAGTATCACCGAAACCGCCTATAACAACACCAAAACCACCAGTTATACCACCAAAACCACCAGTTGTAACACCTGAACCACCATCAAAAGATGAAACTCCACAATGGACAGAAGAAATTACTGCAGAACAACCACCGAAAACTCCCAAACGACCATCATCACCTCCATCTGAGTCTCTTGTATCACTAAGTCCTGAATCAATTTCCGCAGAGGAAGAAGAAGGGGAACGAGAACCAGAAGAAACACCTGCTGAAGCAGTCGAACCTTTTGAGCCAATTCTTTCTGATGAAGAATTAATGACTGATGATTTGCCTTTGACGACTGACTATCACAGTGACATTTTACCAGATGATCTTCATATTATCGAACCTCCAGATTTAATCGACATTCAAAAGTTCCCACAAATGATAGAAAAAGACAATAATCATAATGAAAATTCAGTGAAAACTCGTGAATTATTACAATCACTCGCAAAATCAGTGATTAATTTTAATAATGTAACAGGACAGGAGAAAGAAGTGTTCGTACACAATTGTGAAACTTTGTGTGTTCAATTAGGATCTTCATTCAACGATGAAAGCCATGACATTCAGGATATAGCTGAAATCGTTAATGCTGGATTGGATATGGAGTTGGCGGGAGCGCAACCACAACCGGCATATAAAGTTAGACATGTGAAAGTTGGCGTGCGATTAGCCGAAGCTACTTGGAGCTTGCAACAAGGTTCTGATGTATTGTTAAAAGTTGATGCACCAAGAAAACTGTTGACTTTATGTATGCGTGAAAATGTTGCATTGCCGGTTAAACTCGCGGCACTTCGCGCGTTGGATGCTGCACTTATTAGTCCAAAAATAGTGGAGGAATTTGTAAATAGCGAGAATAATTTATATAAACTCACGCTGATGATGTTGGATGAAGCAAAGCTGGCGCGATTGAAGTATGCATTGGCTTCATTGCTGAGAAAAATTCACGTTTACGAATTGCTTGCTGTCACACATGAACTAGGACTGAATGAAATAGCTATAATGGAATTAACTCAAGCATATGTATGTGCTCCAACGTTAATGGCACAACCGAAGCGACAATTACCGGCGAGTATGCAAATGGAGTTTGAAAGGGAATGTGGAAGAAATCCACAGAGACATTTAATATCATACTTTGAGCATCATCGTTTGTTACGGCGGATTCTTTTTATTCTAACGTCACCAGACTCTACAGAGAATTTGATAAGAGCCACTCGCCAATTTTTGCGACGACTTGCAGAAACTGGGGAAGGTTTGATGTACCTATTGAAGGATGCCGATGTCACAAAACTTATACTCAAAGCTTTGAGATACGATGAACGCGGTATAGGCACTGAAATCGCTTGGAAGCTCCAAGTCGTTCAATGTTTAATGCAATTGAAGCATCAGAATTCTAATGAAATGAATTGGGCAACAATGAAGAAACTACATTCATTTCTAATATATCCTGAAGGCATGCGGGCAATGGTCACAGTTCTACCAATGAACTCTTTCATTGACGTATTGATACCACTGCTGTCAAATCGTGATTTATCCGAATTTTCTGCTGAAATAATTGCCGTTACGATTCGTTATTCAGAGCGGGTTGAAGTGTTTCAAAATCGTGCTAAAATACTTTTAGAAAAAGCAAGAACTCACAGTGCATTGAGGGATGTCGCGTCTTACTTGAAAGTTGCAGCGTTGCCTGTCAATTGGAATTACAATGATGTTTCGACGTTGGTTGCAATAATACGTAAAAATGCAGAAAAATCTTCCTCACTGCCAGGTGATCTCATCACTGCGGGTCGGATTTTGCATTACCTCATTTTTCCACCGCATAATGATACAGATCCGATGGAACCGTATATCGAATTGAAGCATAGAAATGCGCTCACACAATTATTTGCTGCTGATGGATTAACTGCTCTCGTTGCCGTAATGTCAAATTTAACAACATTCTACGAACAACCATTTTTACATCGTGCATCGTTTATCGGACGTCGAGGATTAGCTTTAATATCTTTACTATTGCCATGTGTAAAATTAACTCGTGCTCTTTTAGAACGTTTAGTTAAGTGTATGGTAACCGAGTTCAAAGATTTAACATCTGTTGTTCCACTCCTGGGAGTTTATGCATTAATAGATGCTATCCCAGGCTTCAATCAATCCACACGCTTTCTCGCTGATGAGATAGCAGAAACTCTTTTACTGTTTACAAGAGCTGTGGACTCTGATGGAGCGGGGAATGTTGCCAAATCTCTATGGACACAAATGCTTGGTGAAGTTTTGAAAATGATTTCAGCCAGCCCGTGTAATTTTATTCCTGGGTTGAAACTTCTATCGAGATTGCTTCCACCTATTTTATATATGGATGACAATACGGATAGCGAGGACGCAATGCGAGCGTTAGGATTGAGAAAATTGTGGTCAGCTCATCTTCAAGCTCAAGCCGCAAATCTTGCAGAAACATTAAGACTATTGTGCGCGAGTTGGAATGAAACTCTTTTGAATTTATTATCGACAGTGTGTAAACAATTGAGTGATCTTGCGGCGCCTACTGCTTTACTTGTGGGACGATGTCTTCTTGATAGAATTTTGGTAGCAACACCATTGGAGAATAATGGACCAACGTTAGCGCTTCTCAATGATCTATCACTTCACGCACCAGTCAAAGCCACACTTTTAACTTTGTTGAGCCCTACTGCCCGAGCCCAAGTGAAATCAGATCAAAAATATCTACCAGTTGTGGAAATGATGTGCTCCGCCTTAAAAAATACAACGGATGTGAACGTAAGAGTCGAAATTCTGGATATTTTCCATACTCTATGCGATCAAACTTTAAGTATTGTACAAGATGATAGCAGTGAATCATTCGAAATTCGACTGACACACTCTGTTCCTAGCAAAGAACCGCTTCTTTCAATTATCACAGCATTGATTGATATCCTCGCTAATGCATCCAAATATTCAATGAATATATTGGAGAATACCCTTAGTATTTTACTGTCGCTCACAGAACATAATTATGGACTTTATCACGTGAAAAGTTGTCTAGAAAATAATTTAGGTGCGCTCAAATCTTTTTTTGAACACGTGGTTCGACTGAAAGAAAAAGATCAAGAAAATATGGAGAAGCTTAGTCAAATCATGACACTCACCGTCTCGTTTTTGGAGAGTCTGGTGACATGTACAAAATCAGAAAGACGTTCACTTTATCTCCGATTACCGCAATTGGCTACGCTTATCGTGTGGGACAAGAATGAACCTCATCCACTTGAGAAAATTTGTGGTACTGACGATCTTGTGAATGATCTGAAAGCAACAATAGAAGGAAAAGACGAGAAAGAACCGATTCCAGAAATGTTAGAACCTCTGCTCCCAACTCCTGATACTTTATTGAATCAATTTTCGCAAAGATCAATGAAACGATTGCAGTCCTCACCATCGAGACTACGTAAGCATCCATTTAGTAAAACTGGAGTCACCGTGGATAACAATACTGTTGATTTAATAGCTTTGGCTACAGAATTGTTACCTACTGATTTTAATTTACTCACTCAAACACAATTAATATGCTCCAAAACACCGACTGATGATATAATGGAGCCATTACAATCGAAAGTACAGGGGGTAAATGTTAATGATACAAGGAATATTCAAAGAACACCAAATGTTCCCACAGCAAAGACGAAACAGCCTTTTGTTACGCCGATGAGAGGTAGAGCTCAATTCGTCAATTCCCGGGGTGGTTTAGTTGCTGGTGGTGTTGGTCGAGGCGCCGATCCATTTAGATCAAGACCACCGAATACTTCACGACCACCGTCCCTCCACGTTGATGATTTTGTGGCTCTTGAAACATGCGGCGCACAACCGACAGGTCCTACTGGATACAATAAACTTAACGTTAGAGGTGTATGCCCACCACGAGGAGTTATCAGTGGTCCAAGGTGTCGACCGTGGATTGGTGAACCACGTCCACCATATTTGCGATAATTAATTGTAACGATAATTTCATTACAAGATTTTATTACAATACTTTATGTACATATTTATTACGAATGAATTTTCTTTCAAAACTATCGTTTCTTAGTTTTTGTATCTTTCTCAATACGACCGAATTTTTGTTGCCAACTGTCATATCGTAAATTAAATTTGGAAAACATTTCTTTATAACGTTTATCATTCGTGTGTTTTGATTTCACCTGAAACAATGATACAGAGTATGGTTATCAGCTGATCGGTAAACATTTCAGAAGTAAAAGATATGATTTACTCACTTTCCCATGCATAATGTCTGACATTTTTGATTGGAAGCTGTCCAAGACTTTGTACGTGGTATCTGTTGGCTTAATCCGATTGGCGCCCATCAGATCGAGGATATCGAAAATATAGACAAAATGATTCTTTGAACAGGCATTTTGAAGGAGTGTTGTGGCTATCACCGCGTTGAGTGTGTGTCCTGTAGCTTCCATACCCTCAATCAGTGCTGTAGCTTCGTCGTGTGTTACACATCCTAGCGCGAGTACTCCCCAAGTAATCACATTGGGAACTAAACCTTGCAATTGAATTTCATCCAACACTTTCTGCATTTAAATTTATCATTAAACCATCGGTGTAAGCTTACAAAATGAATGTGATTCAACTTTCAATGAAATATTTACCTTAGCGTTTTTGTAATCACGACGAGAACTCCTTTTTTTAATTAACATATTGAAAAAATCGATGTCCAACGGAATTTTTTTAACTTTGGCAATATGAATAATATCATTCTCGATACTCAGTGAAGACGGTGCTGTTTCCATCAAGAGCGTCAATGTTTTTGCATCAGGATTGACATTGTTCTTTTCCATACGCTCAATAAATCCGGTATAACCGCCAAAAAGGATCAGACGATTCTTCTCATGTATTTCGTTCAAACTGAGTTCATTTAATGGTTTATCCGATGATGCAGGTTCCTCCACATCTTTTCCGGTATCACATATTTTACTTGGTGCAAATGAAGATTTATATACAGATAATTTATTATCAACTTTCGGAAGTGGAAGAGAAGTCATGGAACTTATAACAAAAGGTGTGACGATTGGCGTTTTGGCTAGTAAATCTGGATGAGTGCCCTCATGCAGAAGGATTTGAGTCGCAGGGTCTGACCGAATTAGCTTATCGCTTATCTTCAAATCTCCGAGTTTCGTGTCTCTCATCGCTCGCAGTAATAAATTGAACGTCGTTAGCGATGGTTTCAACTTTCTCTGTTGCATCATGTGCCACACCGTCAGAGCATACTGCAAGCCTTTTTGTTCATTTGATATTGATGCAAATAGTAGTGAATTAAATGTCGAAGCACCAACCACCATGCCTTTATCAATCATTTCGTCAACCAATTGAAAAGCTTCAAGTAAACATTGATGTTTGCCATACGCTTTTATCATAACATTATAGAAAACTACGTTCATTACAACATTTTTCCGAAGAATTTCATCTCGTAAATCATTCAATTTTTCTACCGCCAGTTCTCGTTCCGAAGAATTGGCACAGGCATTCAAGAGACTCACGTATGTCGCAGCATTTTGGGCCAATGCTCGTTTTTTCATGTCGTTATACAGCTTAAAACACTTCTTCATTTTTCCCTGGATCGCAAATCCACGGATTAATAAATTGTACATGTAAGTTGTTGGTTTATCTCTGTTAGTCTTTATCAATTCCAACACATTCATCGCTGCATATAAATCACCTTTGGCAATATGATCACTAATTAGACGAGCATAACGACCGGGACTCATCCTCTCTCTACGTGGTAATCTGGTTTCTTCCAATTCGAAATTCTCTTGCTCTTCCTCATCTTCATCCAGTTCCATTGCTTCATATTGATCTCCACTAATATCACCAAATATATCGGGGTTAGCTGGTTCAACCAATCGCTCGGTGGAGAATGGAACGGAATAAATTTTTATACATCTCCTATCCAGTGTGTCATTTAATAATGTATTTGAAACTGAATTATTATCCGTGAAAGATAAACTTCGACAGAGCTGTTTACTACTGAGCAACGGTTGAAATTTGTTCAATCTAACAACGGCTGATTTAATGACACTGAGTTTTACTGAAAACATTATGACAATGGAAACAATTGACGATGGGTAGAGTTTATAAAAAATCGTCTTCTGTTTTTGTTGTTGTATTTACAAATATAACATCAGTTCGTCGCACATGTCACGTATAATTGTTGATCTCTGAGGTTATGTAGTCATTGCGGCATGAGCTTCGATGGAATGATATATACATATGCATATCTAAGAGGGGATAGAAAAATGCCGCTTTTCCATTTCAAATCGAAGGTTTTAGGTTATAGCCTAACCATAAAAGATGGTTGATGGAATTATCATATTCCAAAGGATATTACTATCATTATTATTTTTCATTTATTCTTTCTCATAAATAGTTTGATTTTTCATCAGTAGAAAGCTTCGTCTGATTGCACGGATCGAAGATCAATTTTTTTACATTATTAATGAAAGAAATTTGAGGGATAATCTAAATAATGATCATTCGTTCATCAATTAAAGAGGAAAATTGAAGATTTTATTAATATTGCACATCAATATATTGGTGAGCGATAAACTGAAAAAAATTGGGTTATGTGTACATTATTTTCCATGAACTTGAAATTCTCTCATTCGCCATTACAGAATGCGAATCAAATCAAAAAGAATTGGTGATTTCCCACAAAACCTTATTAATTTTCCATCTAGAAAAACCATATTCATCATATTTTTTCTGAATCAAAATTCCCATGATTTTCGGATATGGCGGCGCCACTGAATGGCAACTGTTGCCAATACTAAAAATAAAAAAATGGCGATGGTATCCGTGCAATTCTACTGAACTTGCTGATAAAAGCGCGCAATGCATCACAAACAACACAAACATATATCTATATGTATATAAGTACTACTATTTCGCCATCTATATTGTAAAATTTGAGGTTATGATCAGACATGCGCATCGAAATTTTACACCCCCTCACATCTCTATAGAACTTGCATAGTGACGCTTCTACGCGTATGCGTGTGGTGGATACTGTGGTCTTTCTCTTGTTGGGTGCGCGACTCACCGCGCTTCACACATTTAATTTCTTAGACTTTATACCGTGTCAATCGTACAATAATCGTCCACAATGTCTACACAATTACATAGCCGAAAGCGTGTTTGCTACTATTACGACAGTAAGTTCATAAAAATATTCAATTTGATATATATACACATAGATTTAGGATCCCGCTCAAACGCATACACGAGAGCTTGTCAAAATGTGTTTGAGTGATTTGGACGCGGAACAATCACGTATACCACTTCACACTTCTATAATTAATATATCATCACTATTTTTCTACAATATTTTTCTTGATTGTTTCAATTCACAGTGTGCTTGATATATTTGAACAAAAAAAATTCCAATAAATCATTCATTTCATATTGTTTATACTGTTTTCATCGACTTAACGCGAGAGATTCATACGCGGTTCTTTCGTGTTACCGTAGTTTAAAAAGACGCCATGCCTGGATGTGACCGTAGTTGATTTGAGAATCTCTCGAGTTATCTTTGTGAAAAGAGTATTATTTATATTTTATCGGATGGCATTTTCAAAATTTCTTTGTGCAATTAGAGACAATACAGAGGTAGATCAATTATTTCATTCAAAAGTTTTGAATAAATATTTATTTATTTGTATTTATATCGAATTTTTTTTGTGTCGTGTTGCGTTCGCGAACTTGTGTTTATTGTCTTGTTTGATGTTTTGTCACCAGCGAGTGTTGGAAGTATTATAAGAATGAGCTATTGAAAATTGGTATTTAGGTTTTCATCGTGTTAATTGATTTATGTTTGATTTTTTCAAGGTGATATTGGGAATTATTACTATGGACAGGGACATCCCATGAAACCACACAGGATAAGGATGACACACAATTTACTCTTGAATTATGGATTGTACAGAAAGATGGAGATATATGTAAATACATAATTTATTGATACTATATTTATTCTACATTTTATTGTAGTGATATGGGATTTGTATTTATGACTGTGTTATAATTTTGTTTATAGCGGCCACACAAAGCAACAGCAGATGAAATGACGAAATTTCACAGCGACGAATATATCAGATTTCTACGATCAATTCGACCGGACAACATGTCTGAGTACAACAAACAGATGCAGAGATGTAAGAATGATAATGAATTTTTTATTTTTATATCTCTCAGTACAATTTGATTGTACAATTTGATTGTTGATGCAATTTTTTCGTTTCAATTTTGCAGTTAATGTTGGGGAGGATTGTCCAGTGTTCGATGGGCTCTATGAATTCTGCCAATTGTCAGCTGGTGGTTCCGTAGCTGCTGCAGTTAAATTGAACAAACAAGCGTCTGAAATTTGTATAAATTGGGGTGGCGGTTTACATCATGCTAAGAAAAGTGAAGCATCTGGTTTTTGCTATGTCAATGATATTGTTTTGGGTATACTGGAATTGCTCAAGTATCACCAAAGAGTATTGTATATCGATATTGATGTTCATCATGGTGATGGCGTCGAGGAAGCATTTTATACTACAGATCGCGTTATGACTGTGTCGTTCCATAAATATGGTGAATATTTTCCTGGCACTGGTGATTTGCGTGATATTGGGGCTGGTAAAGGAAAATATTACGCCGTGAATATTCCATTGAGAGACGGAATGGATGATGAAAGTTATGAATCCATTTTTGTTCCTATTATATCAAAAGTTATGGAAACTTTTCAGCCATCTGCTGTTGTATTGCAATGCGGTGCTGATTCATTGACTGGTGATAGATTAGGTTGCTTCAATTTAACAGTTCGTGGACATGGTAAATGCGTGGAATTTGTTAAAAAATATAATTTACCATTTTTGATGGTTGGAGGCGGTGGTTATACGATAAGGAATGTATCGAGATGTTGGACATATGAAACATCAGTTGCATTGGGTTGCGAAATTGCTAATGAATTGCCGTACAATGATTATTTCGAGTACTTCGGACCTGACTTCAAACTACACATAAGCCCGTCGAATATGGGAAATCAAAATACTGTGGAATATTTGGAGAAAATAAAAACACGATTGTTCGAGAATTTGAGGATGCTGCCGCACGCACCAGGTGTTCAAGTCCAAGCTATTCCCGAGGATGGTGCTAATGTTGAAGACTCTGAAGCTGAAGAAAAAATTAACCCCGACGAGAGATTACCACAGCGGGATATTGATAAGAGAATTCAACATGAAAATGAGTATAGTGATAGTGAAGACGAGGGTGAGGGTGGTAGACGTGACAATAGATCGTTCAAGGGATCAAGGAAGAGGCCGAGGTTGGAGAAAGGACAAGAAGCGATGGAGACAGATATCAAAAAGGAGGACGATATTAAGTCGGAAGTTAAAGGTTAAACATTTTTTGGTTTTATTTCAAGCATCAAAATTATTTTTTCAATCAAATTGGGAATTTATATTGATTTGTTTTTTCTTTTTTTTTTTTTATTTCTATTTACAGAAAATGAAAAAGATGATAAGACTAATGTAATGAGCGAAGAGACGAAAAAAGATGGCGGTGCGAATCCCTGATAGGCAACAGCTATCTATGGACGCTTAAAAAATTGACAAACTAAAAGATTATTTAAATTCAATGATAAATAAGATTAGGTAAATCTAAACCATAACAAGAGTGAAAAAGAGAATTGAAAGGTGTGAGATGAGGAATTTCTATCGTTTGAAATTCTTCTCTAGTCTCGAACGTACATTGAATTCTCTTTTTTCCCCATCTTTGAAGAGATCATCCTATGTGTACAGGCCCGGAAATGTTAAAATATCTGTAGTAAATTTCATTTCTCTTCGCTTCATGCTCTTCCTCCTCGGGTTACAATATACGTAAAAATTCGTGGTGGGTGATGAGATATTTAATTTAATCGTGGTCATTGGATCGAAACATATGCACACGCTCGAAACATTTGCCAATACCATAATAATGAGAATCCAATTCTTTATAACAGATGATCGATACATCTCTTAAAATGAAATATGTTTGATCATCATTTTGGGTTGTTCCTTCATGGAATCGGTGAATGAAGTACAGATGTTGATAATGGAGGTGTCGGACTTGCATCTTTTATGAGATGCTGAATTGATCATTGTCTGCAATTCCAACAAAATATGAACAGAAGGTCAGTTTATAAAAGAAATTGCGCAAAAATAAATGAATTAGATTGTTAAACAATATCTCAGAAGAATCATTTTGTCCAATTTATTTTGTATATAAAATGAATTATCTTTTTTTACGAATTCAGTCAACAATCCGTACGATGCAATAATCAAATTTTTTGTTGTTCCACATGTAAAGTACACTACACCGTCTTTATATACAAAATAAGTGAGAAATTGTGAATGACGAGTGAAGAAAGAAAAAGAGGTTTAGATATATGAATAATTTAATCTTTAGATCGTAATGTCTTCAGAAGAAAATAAAAAAAGAATGAAAACAAAAAGAAATAAGTTATTGTAACAATTAATTTGTGAAAGTCGTGAATTTCAATCATGTGGACTGGACTTAACAAAAGTTTCTTCGGGTAAATTGATAATCTACCATTATATTCTCATAGTGAATAATTCACACCTAATCATGGTGCAAATAAATTGTAATTTTGACGTAAATAGAATAATTGATTCCCGGAGAAAATGTCAAAATACTATATCGAATATGGTCTGGTCTGATTTGCTCATCTGCAAACATAATATTTTGTGTTCCAATATAAAATACGTGATGTTTTTAAATATTTATAATAAAAAAAATCATAAAATTTAAATGTATCATAAAATTGATTTTCATTTTCATCATCATTGTGCATCGATGGCTTTTTGTTTACACGAACATACTCCCGATATATTACATAAGGAGTATAAGTTCACGAATGATGACGACTGCTGAGTTATCGTGTGTCTAATTTACAGAGTGCCACGTTTCTTAAAATATTCCTTATCAAATGTAGCGCTGATAAATTCAAACGTATCGATATATTGTTTAGGATCGCGATGGCATTCCGGTATTTGGGTCATGGAATTTTATTGTCACATTATTCGTCTATCATTCCCCCATAATTATTACATTAGAATATTCTGCTGTAAATGTTATCAACCTGATATTCGTCAAAGTTCTTCGTTGAGCTAGCGGGTATCAACAAAGTTATTCTTTGCCATTGCACCCAAATCATGTCCGTAATAAAATAATGTAAAAAATCATATTTCCATCCAAATTCTCCATATCTTCTACAGCCAGAAACCCTTCTCCAATTGATATTCATTCCCTAGAGTCAAAATCTAATGAAAGAATAAGAAATTCAACATATTTTCGCTACGATCCGCAATCAATTCCCAAATTATTTTATTCAAACAATTTTTATTAGGACTTCATGATAACTTTATTAATTAGGAATATTTTTTTAAATATCAGATCATCATCAAAACCATTCAATCTGTACAACAACATTGTTGCAGCTAAAACAATAATTATTCCTCTATTTCACTCATACGAAATGACAAAAAAAAAATTAAATAAAAATACTCTGGAACGCAACAAATTGTAACTTATTTTCATAACGAAGAATCATTGGAATTCATCAACATCACGTATTTTTGGAGCTTAGTAATGATAAATTCCCCCTCAAACAACTACAAAACGTAGCGGAAAGAAAAAAACACCGACATAACCTCCAATTGTGATAGAAACAGCGTTCAAATTTGTTTACTACGTAACATACTTTAAATTGTCTTTAATCGTTAAACAGAATTCCCACATGAATAAGATAAAATAATTCTAGCGAAGTAAATAATAATTCGTTTTCAATATAAAAGTTAATAATTGTATTGAAGATTATATACGTCGAAGTATTTCGTGCATTCCAGACGGTTTCAAATTGTTCCATATATTTCCATTGTTTTGTTTCCTTCAGCATATTTATTTATTTATTTATTTATTCATCGGTATCCGAAATAGAAAAAGTCAAAATGATTTCCTACATATCACATGTAATGACTCTTGCAAACAGTATTATTGGTGTGAGTGTATTGGCAATGCCCTTTTGTTTTAAACAATGCGGCATAATCCTTTCAGTACTTGTACTCACGCTATGTAGTTTATTATCAAGAATAGCATGTCATTTTTTGATTAAATCCGCGGTTATGTCAAGGAGAAGGAATTATGAGTTTCTGGCTTTTCATGCATTTGGTCCTATGGGGAAAGTGCTAGTGGAACTACTGATTATTGGATTTTTAATTGGTACTTGTATTGCTTTCTTCGTTGTGGTCGGTGATTTGGGACCACAGATTATTGGCAAATTGTTGAATAAAAATCCTGAGGACATCAAACTCAGTTTTCTTTTAACCACAGCATCGCTCATTGTTTTACCTTTGGGTTTATTGAGAAATATTGAGAGCTTAGCGAGTATTTGCACAGTGGCTATTGGTTTTTATTTATGCTTAGTATTGAAAGTAAGTTTTCATTTTATTTATAATCGAGCTCATAATTTTAAGGACAAGCGTTGATTGATCTTGGATTTCATCACTTAATTGTTTACAGGTTATTACGGAGTCTATGGGACATATATTCAGTGGTGATTGGTATGAACATGTGAATTATTGGCGACCAGCAGGCATTCTTCAATGTCTACCGATATTTTCGATGGCATTGTTTTGTCAAACGCAATTATTTGAAATTTATGAATCAATACCTAATGTGTCATTGGAGAAAATGAATGTTGTTGTTAGAGGTGCAATTAATATTTGTACACTTGTATATATTTCTGTTGGGTTCTTTGGATACGTTGGATTTTGTACACAATCCTTTTCTGGTGAATATCAGTCGTCATATGGCATTACAAAAACCATAAGACTATTCTAAGTGAAATGATTATATGGTTGAATAACTTTTCAGGAAATATTCTGATGAGTTTCGAGCCAAGTTTGAGTTCAGACGCTATAAAGATTGGCTTCGTCTTGTCGGTGATTGCCAGCTTTCCCCTAGTCATATTTCCATGTCGTGCAAGTTTGAATTCTCTTCTATTTCGACGGGTAAGTTGGAAGTATGAAGATTGTTGTTTTATCTTATTGATGAGAATGGAAACTAAATTTATTTCTGAATTAATTGCCAGGTTTATTTGCACGACGCTGCTACCAATTATATACCTGAAATCAGATTCCGATGTCTGACATTCACAATCATAACGGTATCTTTAATAACAGGACTGTCGATGCCTAACATCGAATTTGTACTCGGATTAGTTGGCTCCACAATTGGAGTTCTGATTTGCTTAATATTCCCTGCTGCATTTTTCATTGCAATCAGTACAAAAAATACTAATGAACGTCTAATCGCACAAGCAATGTTATTCATTGGTATGTGGATAATGATATTGGGAACGTATGCGAGTATTTATTCTGTTGAGGAGTCATCAACGACTAAAATAGGGATTCCCACAGACAAGCCAATTATTCAAATGAATAATATTCAACTAAATCCCATCATTGAAGCACGAGAAATCATCCCAGGAGCATTGGCACGTCCAATACAAGAAAAAGGTAACATATTCATGATATATAAATGTCGAATGATTTTCACATGATGTACAATTATGTTTTAGATGAACTACTACCGTCTCGAATGATTTTACCGAAAAGTTTGGACCCTGACAAATTGATTGTTCCAGGAAAAGTTGAGAACCAATTAGCTGAAATAATCAATAATATCAATTTGACTTTAAATCGACCGGAAATAAAAAATGCCCTGGAGCAAAAAATTCCGGATAAAAATTCGAACAATGGAATATATCCATCCCTTATACTTGAGAAAAAAGATCCAAAAGATCCTTTCACTGCAGAAGAGAAGATGAGAGCTATTGAAGAAAAAAAGGGAATCATTGAACAACCATTAAATGATAATGGAATTCATTCCGATGCAATTAAAAAAGAAGATTCGGAAATTGCTGCTGCTGCTGATCAGTCCGCTGACGCTGAAGTTGTTGAACGATTGAAGAGTAAGCAACAAATACAAGATACATTGCAGGATACATTGGAACAACATAAGATTGAAACGATAAAATTAATGGAGGAGCAAAAAGCCATTTTGCAAGATATTAAGGAGCAGAAAAAAGAATTCGAGATGGATGAAAAAATTCTGAAGAATCTGAAATCCAAAAACGATCACGAGAACGTAGTACAACCGATCGTTGAAGCTGCAGGTAGAAGGGAAGATGGAATAATTAAAAATACTGTTGGTGAAGACCAAAAACAACCTGGAAATGTACAACCGGAAGAAGACAAAATTGCAACGATGAAGTTATTAGAAAAGCAGAAAGTAATTCCAAAAGATATCAAAGAGCAGAAAATAGATTACGAAGCAGACAGAAAACTTCCGAAGAATTCGAATACCAATAAAGAAACCGAAAATATCGTTGGACCGATTATTGGTACTGCTGATGATAAAAAAGATGAAAAACCGAAAAAATTATTGGAAATTCCGTCAATGGACAACAAAAAGGAAGATTTGGCGAAACTTTCATTGAATGATAAATCAAGTACCGTGGAGAATGAGACTCCGCACAAAATTGTTCAAACCAAAGAGCAATTAGCCGATAAAAACAGTGCACAACAAGAAGCAGTCGTACCGAATCAAAATAATGGTGACGAAATGAAGATAAACAATGTATCAATGGAATCTCGTGGTCCAGTTTTAAGCGCACTGACAAACAAAACACTAACGCAGCAGGTAGAATCAAACTTGCAATCAATTGAAGAAGATTCCAACAAAAAAGAAAGACATAACGATAGTGATAATATGCAATATGCAATACCGATTGCACTAAAATTGATCAACCAAACGAAAGACAACATTGCTCAAGCAGTTGATGTTGCCGAGAGCGTGGAGCAATTACCAGTTCTTCATCGCGACATCTTGGAAAATCATGTCCGAGAAAAACGTGATGCAAACGATACTACCACAGTTGGAACAGATAATCTAGGAAATATAAATATCAAAGATCATGAAGAAGGAAATCAAGAATGTGCGAAAAACGAAACGAGCGTAACAAATGACAATTCAAATAATTTGCAAAATATTATCGAAGCAGAAACAACAACAGAAATCTTAATAAAAACATATGCATCCTTATCAGACGAGAAATTCGTCGACAATATCAGCAAATTCAATCCAACTTCAATGTCGAACATCGATGAATACCAAGTGGTGAAAAAAAGGGATTTGAAATCGTTGAGACCTGAAAGAAGTCGGAGTTAATCAATTATCAACTAATAAGAGATATATTTTTTTAAGTATTCAGCTGGCTGTTATTTTATCATTACCAGAACAATCAATCAAAAATGATTTGTTACATGTTCAAACGTTCAGGGCATTTATTACATAAGACATGAATATTTTTTCACAATTGAAAATCTAAGTATATAGTTTTGGCCTTTTCTATTCGTCAACATTGTGCCAAGAGAATACAGTGTCTGAACGAATCGTAAAAGATTCAACACAATGTGATACAAAATATTGTATAAATTATTGAAATATGATTTATATATAAATAACAAATACATGAATGTATCACAGGATATATTTTCGGCGTAATATTTACACAGTAATTCAAATTTATCACAACAATTTATCAATCACACATAATACAACGCACATTTGCCTCATTATATACAAATGCCAAATTTTCAAGATATTTTCCGAGCAACACGAGCGCTATTCAAATTATTCAAAGAGAATTACGCACGCATAGTTAATAACACACGAATATTTTGTCGTGCACATCACGACTCAACAATTACCGCTATTGCTTGCCATTTATCGTTCATGTGTGCGCGTTTCATTCCCACTGAGATATTCTCAGAAAGAATGAGAAATAACTTGCAGCTTGTCAAGGTAAAAAGAAGAAAAAAAACTTGAGCTATACCACTCGTGAACGTACAAGAGGGGACTTTTGCCCATATAATTCCAAACATACACATACGAGAATTCACATCGCGGTGGAGCCCACATCGCGTTCGAACGCGTAGTGATAGATAGAATGTTGCCGGTGACGGAGTTCCATGTTGGTCGCTCCGAAAATTTGTTTATTATCGCTGCAACAATTTCAATTAAAACAGGAGCGAAAAAAAATTAAGATTTGAAGTGTATTAACACCAAATTTATATTCCTTCTCTTTATTCATCGATACAATGGGCTACGACGAAGTGAGTATAAATAAATGAATTCTCCAGTACACCTACACAATAAATAAGACAATTATAATGTCATGATTTGTAGTATGCCGATTGAAATCTCTTTCAATTCCATTACTTCATCAACAATTCAATTTATTTTACTCTCATGTGATCTAATTTCTTCATTATCTCAAATAGTCACATATTTTCTCATACATAAAATTCTTCATAACGGGGTCTATGTATACAGCTGTGTTTGACTGATTTTTTGTGTATCGTCAGTAGACAGCCTTAGAAACTTCGAGAATCAATTTTTATTGATATTAAACTACCTTGTGAACGCATGTCCCTGATAACATTCCTATCAATTCATTGAATTATTTTCATGCTCATAGGTTTTTTTTTTCTTCAATATTAATTATATGTCATACTATCCATCAATCTGAATCTATGCTATACTTAATAATGAAATAATTGGACATTTTCGCATTGTCTATTGAAATTTTATAAACTCAGGTAGTTTTGTAAATACATTACTAGACAAGCATCATGTCATGCACGAGCTTATTGATCGACCTAGTACTCAGTAACACATAGCTACGTGGACTTGTACAATGGTTGCAAAATAATATTCAATATACGTGGTGAATTGTTGAAAGACCAGCACAATATCACGTGACAGTTTATAATCACTTCAACAATCCAACCCAAATATATCCCCAAACTTTATTTATTTATCTAAAAATAACGAAACTAAATCTGCTCCAAACATCTCAAAGTCAAGTTGTCCATTTTTCATTTTTTTTTTAAACTCCCGCGCTACTTATTGATCCAACAATTTCATTTATTATTTCAATTGTTGTTAACCCCGTTACAATTGTGTGCTCGCTTATGTGTTTAAATTGTTAATCAATAAATATTGTGTACAATTTCATTTTTGATGGATGATCATAGACAATGAAAAGAGTATTAAGTATTATTGAATTTTGTCTGTGGATGCGCGCGCTAAATGTATTCATACGTGTTTCACTGTTCACAAATACAAGAAATATAATGTCAAACACATGCGTGGCATTTGTGTGATTAAAGAGTTTAAATGGTCGTCACAGGCCACGACACATTCACAACTGTCGTTGATATTTAATTCTTAACAATTGGAACTTGAATTAATGACGAAGAGACATTGAATTGGTCATGGTGCATTAAGATATAGAGCAATAATTTCTCAGTTCTCTTCTTTTTATGTGAATTTGCATTTAATACATATATTTATATTTATTATCCTTTGGATATGAATGGAGTGATGAATAATTAGAGGTTAGAATATGTTTTAATCCATCAATTTGTTCTTAATTCTTGTCGCATTATTATTGCTTTATTAATGTAATGATTTTAGATAAAGAATTTTGAGGTTATGTGTTTTTTTTTATTTGGGGAAATTAAAGTTCCCTGTGGTCGTGTATGGACATGCTGAATGTTGGAGATTATCAAGAGGATTAATTTACGATTGGAAGCTCATGAGAGGAGAATGTTGGATTAATTGAGGATGGATTATTTTTTTGGGTTGTGCGAAAGGGTGGGGGTTGGTACTTATTTTGGGATTTAGATTGATTGTTTGATAATTGCATTAGTATTGAGTTATGAAGATAGGATTCATGATAGGATTTGGTTGAGACGAGATGATTTTTGGTTGAGTCGGAATTTCGAGTTTGAAGATGATAAATGGGGGATGTGATTGGGAATTTAATATTGGTGGTGATATGGATAGATAGTGTTGGGGGAAGGAAAAAAACAAAGTTGTAGAAGTGATATTGTTACAAAGAATTTGACACATTCGCCTCATTCATTTTTTTTCTGGTTTTCATTTTGCTAAAGTTTGGATTCTAAATTTATGGTATTTCATGATTATTTTATAAATTTTTATTTGGCTCACGAAATTGCATATTTGTATGTAAAATTAATTTTCACTGTGGAAATCAGACTATGATGAAAGAATTTCGCACTTGATAAAATGTTATTTAATAAAATTATAAAACAAGCAACGTGAAGTAACCATGAGTATTGGGAAATAAATATTTTGTACGTTTATTTAATTAATAAAAGCTTGTGAAATTTAGATACGCTTCTATTGATTAGTTTCAAATCGTCAATAGTTGTCATGAACGTGATGATGATAAATTATATAGTCCAGTTTCTTTCCTCTGTGTTAATGAAAAGAGGATGGAAAAATTTTACTTCGGGAATGAACACGTCAACCGTCGGGCTTATTGATGTCATAAATTTCCAATCACATTCAACGTAACAGAGTACCATGAATTTTCCTCACTACATATTCGTGTTATTAACATTTCGCAGCATATTTAGTATTATTATTGTTATAGTTTGATTAATAATTTCATCGTAGAATTTTTTTTTATCCGATATAAACTCAATGCATGCGAATCGATACTAAAATGACATAAATAGAGAGGCAAAAAATATAACTGCTGAATGAAATTGGACGTTTTCCATTCCTCCAACTGTTCAACTTGCGTAAATTATAGTTGTGGTTGTAGAATAGGAAATGACCATGAACTGGATATATTATAATGAATAACAATAATTGGCAAATATCTCAACAGTTACAGGAAGACAGTGGTGAAACTGATATGTGGTTAACAACAGCCACGGCTTCCAGCCTTGGAGCTGAGGAGGTTGCGGCAAGGTTGCATGTTGATACAAGAACAGGATTATGGTGGCAGGAAGCTGATCAAAGGAGACAATTAGCTGGTTTTAATGAGCTTACAGTCAAAGAAGAAGATCCAACATGGAAGAAATATATAGAACAAGTAAAATTCGATTCTTCTATAATTTTAGAGTAATTCTTTCATCAGACAATAGGATGGAAATGAATTCGAAAATTTATTTTTATCGAAAAAAAGTTTTGGGAGTAGGTTAACAACCATTTTGATAATGGGACTACCTTGAAGTTTATCGTGATATGCAAAGGAGCAGGAAACATGACGCTAATAATTATTTTCCTCTTTCAGTTTAAAAATCCACTTATTCTTTTATTACTTGGCTCAGCATTTGTGAGTGTTTGCATGAAACAAGTCGACGATGCCGTCAGTATTACAGTGGTAAATATGCCGAAAAAAATCATAATGATGAAAAATCATTTCTTAATATTTTTCTTTCTTACAAAATGGATTTCTGTATTTTTTTAATGTTCCTATTTCTTCAGGCCATAATAATAGTCGTAACAGTAGCGTTCGTTCAGGAATATCGCTCTGAGAAATCATTAGAGGAATTAAATAAATTGGTGCCACCAACATGTCATTGGTGAGCGCAAAAAAAGCAATTATGAAAAACTATGATAATTAACATTTGGTTTTACTCCATAACTCTGATAATATTTCTTTTTTTTTCATGTATTTCTAGTCTCAGAGAAGGCCGCGTAGAATCATTTTTAGCACGCCATTTAGTGCCCGGCGACATAGTACAATTGAATATCGGCGATCGTGTACCAGCAGATATAAGAATATTTGAAGCAATTGATTTGGCAATTGATGAAAGCAGTTTTACCGGTGAAACTGAGTCATGTCAAAAATCTACAGCGCCATCACTCAAAAGCAATGGACACACATCGAAAAAAAATATTGCATTCATGGGTACACTCGTACGCTGTGGTCATGGCAAAGGTATTGTTATCAATACCGGTGAAAAGAGTGAATTTGGTGAAGTCTTTGCTATGATGCAAGCCGAGGAAGCACCAAAAACTCCGCTGCAACGAAGCATGGATATATTGGGAACACAATTATCTTTTTATTCTTTTTGTATTATTGGATTCATTATGCTTCTCGGTTGGTTGCAGAAAAAACCCCTTTTGGAGATGTTAACAATTGGAGTGAGTTTAGCTGTTGCAGCCATACCAGAAGGCTTACCGATCGTCGTCACCGTAACACTTGCACTTGGTGTAATGCGAATGGCTAAGCGAAAAGCAATTATAAAAAAATTACCAACTGTTGAAACCCTCGGTTGTGTAAATGTTATTTGTTCAGATAAAACTGGTACAATAACGAAAAATGAAATGACGGCAACAATTGTCGTGACACCTGAGGGTTATGTTGGTGATATAACCGGTACAGGATACAATGATAAAGGTGAAATACGTATTCGTAAATGTGATAATATGGAATTGGCGCGTGCGTCAATAAGTAATTTACTCGAAGTTGGTTGCGTGTGTAATAATACAGTAATACAAAATGATACATTGATGGGGCAGCCAACTGAGGGTGCATTAGTCGCTGCAGCAATGAAATTTAATATGTATGGTGTTGCTGAAAGATATTTACGACTTCAAGAATATCCATTTTCATCTGAGCAAAAAATGATGGCAGTTAAATGTACACCAAAATACTCTGAAGAAAGAGAAGAAATATTTTTCGCCAAAGGTGCATTGGAAAAAATACTACCACAATGTACGAAATATTATGCAAACGGACAACTTTATTCTTTGAATCAAAAGAAAGATCAGGAATTTCTAGCTGAGGCTCATGAAATCGGACAGCAAGGACTGCGAGTTATTGGATTAGCTCGTGGTAATTCATTACAAGATTTAATCTATGTTGGTCTCATTGGTATCTGTGATCCACCACGTGAGGGTGTCCGTGAAGCAATAACAATGTTGACTAATAGCGGTGTCAAAGTTAAAATGGTAACTGGTGACGCTAAAGAAACAGCTGGCGCTGTTGCAAGTATGATCGGTTTGGATACATTGCATATGCGTTTGATGTCTGGTGATGAAATTGATTTGAAGAGTGAACTAGAATTGGAACAAGAAATTGATAACGTGAGTGTGTTCTATCGGGTGACACCAAAACATAAATTATGTATTGTCAAAGCATTGCAGCGTTGTGGACACATTGTTGGAATGACTGGTGATGGTGTGAATGATGGTGTGGCATTGAAAAAAGCTGATATTGGTATCGCTATGGGCAAAAACGGCACTGATGTATGTAAAGAAGCGGCTGATATGATCTTGGTTGACGATGATTTTAAAACAATTATTGCTGCTATCGAAGAAGGTAAATGTATCTTCTACAATATACGAAACTTTGTCAGATTTCAATTGAGTACAAGTATTGCGGCATTGGCACTCATTGCATTAGCTACGATGATGAGTATACCAAATCCTCTGAATGCTATGCAAATTCTTTGGATCAATATCATTATGGACGGACCACCAGCACAAAGGTTCGTAAGGCTATTTGTTTAGTGATACTTCCGTGAAATGGAATTTTTGTGCACTCCATTTTTTCTTCACTCATTGAAGCTATTAATTCATTTATAAAATATTTGCGCAGTTTGGGTGTTGAACCAGTTGACAAAGATGTGCTCAAACAAAAACCGCGAGACACCAAAGAGCCAATGATTACTAGAAGTTTAATTATCAATGTTTTATTATCAGCAGTGATTATTATCATTGGTACGTTGTGGGTATATAATCGTGAGGTGAGTAATATTCTTTATTTGCTTTCTGCATTTCTTCAAATTCAGTTATTTATATTCATATAATTGTTTTCTCGTTTTTTTTTCACAGATGACTGATCAAGGTATCACTGCAAGAGACACAACAATGACCTTTACCTGTTTCGTTTTTTTTGATATGTTCAATGCGCTGAGTTGTCGATCACAAGTATGTGGAAGAATGAATCGCTTAGAACAGTAATAAAATTATGAGAAAAAATCCATACAAATAATACTGAATTTATTCGCAGACAAAATCAATATTCAGCATTGGTGTGCTGAGTAACAAAATGTTTCTGGTCGCTGTGACTTTGTCAGTTGTCGGACAAATGTTGGTCATTTATTTTCCACCATTACAAACAGTATTTCAAACAGAAGCTCTCACATTCAAAGGTGAGTGGATTTCACTTGTTAATAAATTGAAGAACTACTCGGCATTAATTATTGATTTTGCATATATATTTGTCTGTAGATCTACTTTTTTTGACGGGACTCACGTCAAGTGTATTCATTATTAGTGAATTGAAGAAATTGTTCGAACGACAATGGGAACGAAGACGAGCAAGTGGACGGTACTACAGTAAGTCTGAATTGGACTTTGTATGACAGTTACAATCCGGCGAGAATAAAAGAGATTAGGACTCGCACGAAGTAATGCAGGAAAAAAGTAATCAATTCATTGGCACTGATATTTAAAGATGGACACACAATTATACAACAAATCTATAAAATTTTCTATACAAAAAACTCGTCAAACTTTTTTTTTTCAATTCTTATCAAAACTTCATACACTATCGGGGAAAAACATGAAAAAATCCATAAAACAAAGCGAGATTGATTGTTTTTTTGTATGTTTGTAATTATGTATGGGTGTTTGTGTCTGTGTGTGTCTGTGTGTGTGTATTTATGTATTCATTCAAATTTCATCAGTCGACATAAATGTACACATTTGCAGAAAACAAGAAGGAGAAGTTGAATTGTTCAACACCGAAAATACATGGAAAATAATTGACAAAAAAATAGAAAATGCTTAAAATGTGGACTCTCAAGCATGAACAAACGCGTCAGTATCCTGAACGCTCTATCCACTCTCTTTCTCTCTCTGTGCCTGTAATAATCTCCTACTAAAACGATTAATCTACCAAAAAAAAAAGAAATCTCCCTGTTTATCCAACCATCAATAATGCGTGGAACGCATGAACTGATCAAAACAATTGACAGAAAGTAAATACAGCGAAACGATTGTGGGTAACATTCGCCACTTCTTGAAGAACATCCGTACATGGATAGTGAAATAACAGATAATAAACAAACAAAATAACAATAATATCTGGATGAAAGTAAGCAGCTACATAATGCTTTTCTTTAACTTTTTTTATTGTCAGCCTAGAATAATATTCATTAAATAATTGATTAATCAATAGACGATAATGTTTAGCATGCAGCACTTTAGTGTGGAATAATTCATCAACACATACATAATCTCACTCGTTCACTGTCAACATCATTTTGCTGTTTTTCTCATCTTTTCAATCATTCACTTTGATACTCACCTGAATTGAGTATTCACTTTCGCACTGCATTCCATAATAATGTCGATAAATCCATGATATCAGTCAGTAACTATTAATTTGCGAATCATGACCATAATTTTAATATATATAAGAATCATTTGTGTAACATTAAATCAAACAGAACTACAATATATATATATATATATATATTAACACCTGGCATACATAAATTGATATCAAGCTTATTGTGTGATTGCATTATGAAACATTATTATATCCCATTTTGCAGTTCCATAATTCTCTTTATAAATGCGTGATGTGCGTGCAGCTGCAATTTTCTTACTAATTTCATATATTGCATTAAAAAGAAATCTAATTCAGTTGATTATTTGGCTAATATATTGAATTATATATTTTTTTTTTATCTTATATTCTAGTTTGATGAATGATTCATTTTTTAATCTCATTTTTGTTTCGAAAGTTCCAATGTATTGATAAGCCGCAGCAATAAAAATTCGAAGATCTAACGTTTAATATATAAAAAGAAAAAGGATAATAGATAAAATCACTCTGATTAAATATCTGAAACATACATAAATAATGAAATTTTGTATTTGTATATCTATAAGAACAAATATCTCTTTTAAATGTACTTATTAAATGTTAGGTGATCCGACGCCTGTACTGTGATTGTGAACATTTCTTTACTTAGTTTTTAAATGGGTGCTATAAAAGTGGAATCAAATTTAAGTTTGACATATATTTAAATGGAATTCCAGAATTTACTGAATCTGATCATGTACATGTATTGTCATAGATATACACATAAAATATGTCAATGAATGCTACTGTAATAATGTCAATGATCACACAATCTTGCCAGATAAATTTTGTTGTGTTTCAATTTGATGATGCTGAAGAATAAAAGAACAGGAGACAAAGTAACTCTCTATAATCTTATTTCATTCAAAAAAATACCAAAGATTTTCATAAATGAACTTTGGAGTAATTTATATACTGGCACAATCTCTAAGTAAAATTCAAGTTGGAATTGATTTGGATATATAAACGAAAATTTCTATTAACAATGTGAAAGATTTATTGGCGTATGTTTAATGAGTTTTATTCAATAGATATACAGACAAATAATGTAATCATAAATAACAAACGATTTCTAGAAATTAAATTCATCAATGGATTCCTTCCAATGCATTGTAAGTACTGTATTGATACAATTCATTCTCATCTCCATATCCGTAGAGCAATTTGCCTCGACCATTTTTATCGTAATAGGGATAACGATATTTAGGTCTGAATCCAGTAAATAAAACAAAAATCATTCCGATAATTAAGTGGTAATAAAAATAATGGCAAATCTAATAATGTACAAAATTAATGATTCATCAAACCTTTCATAATATTGGAAATTTGGTGCCTTCGGTTGTGGTAGAGTGGATTCACTTTCAGGAATGAAAGCAATCAAAGTAATGAAGGCTATCAATGTAAGCTATGAATCAAACAAATCATCTCAGCACAAAATAGTAATAAAATTCCTCAATAACGAAGAAATATTTTCTATTTCCTAAGTTTCTACTTACGTATATCAATTTATTCATGATCTACAGATATTGTTATATATTCCTTGATGCTTGAAAACGAAAGGAAAAGTGAAGAAGATGAAAGTTAATACCACAAACTTTCTGTTTCAACTGAATTTTGTTGCTGGAGCCAAACAGACGTGCGCATTGAAAGAAGTAATCGAGAAGACTAAACTAGGCAGTGCAAAAGTGGACGATGGTGCCAGGTGAAAGTATCAGCTTTCCATGTTCAAACTTCATATACATTTAGCGTGTGTATGACAACACTTACGTTATATATTCACGAACTTTGTACTCTTACAAGATCAAGTGGATTGTAAATATAATATATGAATAATCATAGATAAGATGGGTGAATTTAACATTTAGCAACATAATTTTATTGAACAATTTAGACTAAATACATTAATTATTTTTATTCTGAAAATATTTTCATTGTGTAGTATTTAAGATTTTAAATTGTAACGTACATCTGGTCTAGGTTTCGCTACTTTCACTCCCCATGGACCATCAAAATTCATTCCTTGACCCAGTCGCGATATTAAATCCTGTCCTAAACGACCATTCAATGCTTCGAAACGTACACGACGCGCTTTACCTTGCTCTGGATCAAAATCCCATACAGTATTCTGTGAAGGTGTCGACGATTGGAATTCAATTAGTAATTGTTGTGTTGTTATTGAATATTATGTCGCTGTGTTTACCTGGTGAATAATTGGCTGACCAAGGCCATTATTTTGTATAAGACCACGTGCTAAAGTCCACACACCGGCTGCCTCTGAAGATCTGGCAATTATTATAAATCCTATTATCTGTAATTGAATTCAATTAATCAACAGTTCTTTCAATTGATTTTTCAGTTATCCAAGTCTTGCCAGGATTATTATGCCAATATGAGTAACACAGAGATGATTTTATTTACGTATCATATTTTTCTTGTCTAACAATTATTTACCATAAATAAATATCTTGTGTCCATTGTTAAATGTCTTTTATATTTGTCGTATGAACGGATTTACGTTTACGCACCAAATAACAAGCAGTGTACAACTACAGATCAAGAACGACTGAAGTGTTTCGTCTCATTCTGGCGCAACTTTTGTAGTGAAAGTGAAGAGAAGAAAATATTACGTTGACGAGGTCGATTTTTTTATTCGGGTATATTCTCAGTTGCGTGTTTATTATCACGCAGTCTCAAAAAAATATGGCACAGATCGTATTTAACATTTATAAAAGCAAAATGAATGTGTATGTATATATATTCGATTGAACTCGTACGGTATAACGATTGGAGTCAATCGCAGTGTAGTCATTGATAGTGAATAATAAATTTTCATACAGCGAATACTTTGATGTAGTCGACTTTCAGTTCTTTCGCATTGCTTTGCCAAGTTGCCGACCACGAGTCAGTATAGTTGAAAAAATCAAGCATTGCCTGGAAGATGAAAGGAAAATGTATTTCCGTATGAAATAATAATTTTTTCAGGCATCAACGCAATTCTTTACCTTTGAGCCTACATTGCGCCATGGTTTTTTGTACATTTCATTCTCACAATTGTCTGGGAATTCTTTGTACCCACCAACACCCACAGCTAGTGTTATATAGTACTGAAAAAAAAATCCATAAAACATATTTATACTTTTTATTTTAAAAATAATGGGTGTTGGTTGGAAAGAAGTGGATTTACTGGTTTGTTGAATGGTGAACCGGCACTTGTCGATCCATATTCTACTCCATCAACGCTAACACTTATCCGATATTTCGTCCAATTCAATTCATAAATGTGATATTCATCAGACCATAAATTATTCGCAAATCTCTTTGGATTTTCCTGTGCACGTTCAGTTTCCACGACATTTCTCTCAATACCACCGCCACTGAGTACGTGTCCACTCAAGTCTGCACCACCACTTGAACGAAGAACGGAATTTCCGGCAGATGCTGCAATTCTCAATTGAGGATATGACATTTCTTGATCCTCATACAACGGCTCCAAGGCGATGACTTGAAACATTTCGGAAATCCACAATAAATAAATTATCTTGGGGAATGAAATAGGATAAATTATAATATACATTTGTCTTACTGGGGTATATCCAATCGCCTTGAGGTAATTTCGCACGAATTGTCACACGGCCGTAGACAAAAGCGAATGAATCTTTGGTATTTACACTACCAGACATCACCGGTGGTAAAATATATGGACCACGAGATTCCCTTGTGCACTCATTGGTCCCCACAGCACCTGTACAACTATCAATAATTCTCCATGTCATCATATCCATGAAAAAAAAAAGTATCTGGAAAATGTTTTCGTTTCTACTTTTCAAGTGTAAGACTTCCATGACGAACAAATGATCTGCCATATTCTGTTTCGATGAGTGTAGGAATTATTTGTAAATTCCCATCCTTCACTCTCACATTCGATTCTCCGTTTGTGTAGGTAACAAATGGATAGTCCTATAAGAATTAATTAATTCTTCAATAATCAATCGCAAGATTAATAACCAAGATGTTTCATACAGAAGTCTTAATTAATTAATTAAACAAACATACTGGAACCGGAGAAAATTGCACAACATGATGCCATGTTGACTTAATCAGAGTATCAAATTCATCTTCAAACAGTAAATCACCCTGACAAACTTGTTCATAAATTCTTGTGGTCAAATCAACTACCCGAGAGTCAGAAGCAACACATTTTTTATCTATTGGTTTGTTTCCACCATTTAGACCATTCGGTTCGCTTCCAACATTGGCCCTTGTCCCATCAAGATTAAAAAATTCTAGAACCAAAACAATATTTTTCTGTCAGCAATTCCCATGGTCATATAGGAAATAATAGTTACATGAATTGAACATCAATCACAGACAATTCTCACCGGTAACATGATGCTGCTGATCAAGCAAATTATAACCAAGTCCATTGTAAACTACATGAACCCAATAATGAACAACATCACCAATTTTCAACTGAACATTTCGATCATTATAAGTCCAACGTCCACCACGAACTTTAACAATATCGATCGCAATTGTTCCTGCCTCTAATCCTTCAAATTCTTCTCCAAATTTAATATGATATGCTACCAAACGTATACCATTCTCGTCTAATCATAGAAAAATAATTGATACATGAATAATTACACAAACTCAAGAAGAGTAATATTCAAAATAAATTCTTCCTCACCTGGAATCGAAATTCGAAAGCCTTTAGGATAAATTGGCTCAACTTTTGCTTGCGGTGGAATATATTGTCCAGCAATTCCATCTATCCCAGCCAATATTAGCAAAATAGATGAACATAACACAAACATTGTGATAGTAAATGTACTATATTTACTATAAATCATCGATGTTGTAACTCTATACGCACTTACTGCTGAGTTGTACAAAATGCAGAGTTATGTTTCCTGTAAAATTGATGACGCATTATCACGAATAGTAGATGAAAAAGTTTGCAGTGGGAGAATCCGGTATTTTGCAATCTCACACAGTGTTAAAGGTCTGTGAGATAGTCGACCTCGAGCTATCTCATCTTCTTTATTTTTTATTCACCTCGTACTACAGACATTCATATATATATCACACCATGAAAATATATGTATATGCAAACATCACCTATGAATTCATGTATGCTCTCGTTATTGTTACTCCTTTTCCTCTCGAGACTTGTGACACATGCAGACATTTGTGCAGAGCATTTCCCTTAATTGCTGATATGAATGGAACTGCGAGGATATTCACCTTTCACCCGCATTTCGTGTATTCCAGTAGATGCTCTGATGATAATCGATTGTCTATTTTCAACAATCTATCTATATCTATGTGGTAGAACACAAGTTGAACGAAATTCACTACATGAGTGAAGTTGAAATCGTGTGAGGGATAATTGTTGGAGCTGCAAACTCCTATGCAATTTGAAACCAAATTGGATTGTGAGATTTTACTGCATCCAATTTATTTTTTGTCGTTTCCTTTTATGGTTTCAATTATGAGGACACATGGAAAAAAATATGTGAATTAGATATTGCAATTAAGTCAAATATTAAATAAATAGCAAAGAATTGTGATATTTTATTTACCTCATTGATTTAATAGATTAACTGTTGTTGATGACTGCGATATTGTCACTGCTCTAGAGGATTACAGAATGAGCAATATGTGAATAACTAACAATTATCCGGTGAGAGGATTATTAAAATTGCAGTGAGACGAATAAAATTTATAGGTTGATGTTATGTGAGTAGTTTATCATTGAAAAAAAAAACATTCGATTTGTCAATGTTGAAGGGGTTCATGTTTTATGATAATTAACAGTCACTAATTATTTATCGATATGAAATTAATCAATGTCATGAATCCTCTTGTCATTCAATAGTTTTCCAACTCATTCTTCAAAGCGATTACCAACAAAGAATAAAAATCTTTCATCAATGGTTTCACATAATTGTTCTAAAGATGAAAAAAAGAACACAATAGATATATTGAATGAAACCTAAGCCAATAAATAATGATTATTATCATTCCCTTATATTAACTTTCAGATATTAAAATTAATGCAACATATTGACAAAGTTGTTGTTATAATAATCTTGGAACTGCTATTATAATAAATATTACCAATACTTAATACAATATGTTAATTGCTCGTGTTTTTTTTTCTCTTTTCATTCCATAGTTTGTGCTCACTGTACCTTGAAATATACACATGACGGAATAATATCATCGTATTATGTTACGCAACGTCCAAAGAGGAAGAGTTTGTATATAATCATCATGTCATATGGGACTAGAGGTGTGTTGAGAAACGTATTTCTTTTTTTTTTATTCCTATTTCTTGTGGATGAAGAAACTGAAACTGTCTGGACAGTGAATGTAAATAACATCAGGTGAGTTGGGAACTTGATATTGAATGGACATCTGTCGTGTGCGCTTGATTATCTCACTGTGTGTATATACCTAATATAATACAGCTTTGAGGAGGTTGATCTGCAGGAGACAGGTCTGTGTAGTTTGTTCACATGTACATTTCGCTTTGAGTTCTACCCGCGTAAATCATATTCTGTCCTGCGATGTCTCTCTGTTGTTTTATCGAATTATTATTATCATAAGTTTTTTTTTTTCGCTTTCTCCTTGGAAGTCTCCTGCTATCGAAAAGTTTATGGTTTATTTTTTGGTATCGTTCGTTTTGTGTTTATGTTTTTGATTTGTGTGAAATAATTATCAATAGGGCCTACCATGAGTCTGACATTCCTGAATTTTTTTCTTTTATCTTTTAAATAATGAAATGAATGGCGAAACCAATGAGAAAAGGAAATACAAATCCTTTTTTGAACTGAAATATTGTGAACTTCTTTGATAATTCTTGGCCATGAAAAAATTATTATGCAAATCAACTGGACAACATTTTGAACAATTATAAATCGTTAACATTCGAATTTCGAACATAATTAACAAGTTCATCATGCAGCCATGTTTCCAAGATCCGATTCTCACTTAAAATCTTTTCCCCATAAAAAAAAACTTCTGTAATAATAATTCCCACAAAAAATCCTCATAAACATTCTGTTCCAATGCGTAATAAGCTCTGCTACAGTAAAGAAAGAAAAAAACCCTGAATTAAGTTTGTGTTTTGCATACTCCGATGGTTATAATCAGCTCAGTGCACACCACACGCGCCACATTATTTTCTTTGTGTAGAATAAAAAAAAAATCTTCATCACAAAACTATTTAACTTAAACATGTATAGAATATTGTCATCGGCGCGTGACAGAGTCATGGCAAGAAAAAGAAAAGAAGGGAAGTGTAGAAGAAAAAAAAAAGGGAGAAAGTAAAAATGGAAAAAAAAATAGCTTGTATACAGATGTCCCTTTTATAACCATTTTAAATAAGCCACCCTCGTCCCACCTAGTCACGTATTATTTATGAAAGCGATCTGAATTTCAGACACCTTTTCTTCTATTGGGTTTGTGCAGACACGACATGAAGAGTCTTCCATGCACATTAATATTTATTTATGTATATAGACATATTTATATGTGTGTTTGTGTCTTGATATGTTCTATGTGTTTGAACAGAAGCTTCCGATGGTGTTCATTGCAAATTATAATAAACAATTTGAGATGAACGTCTATTATCCTGTTATTTCAAGCTATTAGGGTTCATTCACACTCATCAGCCTTATATATTGTCTTATCTCTCGACCATGACACTCATCATTCCGTCTGTTCTCTCCTCTTCAATCAAAATATTTTATTGTTCATTCATTAATTTGTTATTGCGTGATATCTTCGATAGAGGTGTTGACATATAAAGAAAAACAAGTGGACAATTTTCTTCATATAATTGTGATAATAAAAAAAATTGATAATACAATGGGGCAAATAAAAAATTTTTAAACCATAACAGAGAACGATAAAAATAAAAATTTTCGATGATGAATTGAACGAATTCATCACAACCAAGAGAAGTGTCAAAATATTTTTAATTCCTCTACTACGTTGTGTATTTATTGAATGAAAAAAAAACATTCTGTTTTTCAGATTAACAATATGGCAGGTGTGGACAATATTGGTCTTGAAATGTCGGATGAAACAGGGGTGAGTAAAAATTAGTTGTACACAATAACAAAAACAACAAAAGTGAAATAAAAAAAAAGGCCAAAAAACAAAAATAATAAAAAGGCCAACCACGAGAAAAAAAGATGTATAAATACGTGACTTCGGGCATGAATATTTTTTTTTTCTTTTGCTAGAAGGGATTTGTTGGTGAACGTTTAGGGCTTATGGGTTTCATGGGTATGGGGGAACTGTAGCATTGAAAAAAAACGAGGAAAAAAAATATTCCAACTTGAGTAGATATGTAGCTATGTATATATATATATATAAATGGGTATACGATATCTTTCATCCATAAATGAAGCATTAGTCTACCTATGTATATCACTATTCTTATCACTCTAATATAGCTACATATATACCTTGCATAAAAGTTTCCCAATCGTTTTTGTGGAATGAGACGAGAAGGATTGAGAACAGGGAGACAAAAGTTAAAAATAAAAAATTCCTGAATGACGAAAAAAAAAGAAAAGGAAAATTTTCAGTATCTGTGGATTATTACTGTTGCTTGGAGAATAATGTGGGTGCGATATCTTGGTATGTCTATATATATATATAGATATAGCTAGAGGCGCAGTTCATTTGCTTGATGGATGTGACTGAGGACACATCGACGATCACATAGTTGTGATTATTCTGTAATCATTGTAAAAGTTGCCAGGAGCATTACTGAAATCGACAAATATTGTTTACCAGGATGAAAGAGAGAAGAGAATGAATAAACGAATGAATGAAAAATAGGACAAAAAAAATGTTTTTGATAGTTTCAATGAGATAAAGAAATCAATCCACAGCTGTTTATATATTTTATGGAGATGTATATGGATGAAAAAATATAGTGTGAAAAGGGAGGAAAAAATATATGTCAGTTGGACATTCCATCAATCACTTGATAATATTCATTTTGTCAGTGACAGGAAGTTGAGGGTGAAATGTCATTTTAGATTCAGGGAAAAAATTGGATAACGATCAGAAATCAATTATTGTTTATGTTGAAATGAATGAGCAAATATATTTATTTTTGTTGAATTAATATTTAAAAATTATTTCCGACTATTAATCTTGATAAAGGTCATCTTATATTCTAAATTGAATAGAAAAATATTCATCATTTGGATACTTTTAATGATGGTCATTAAGATGTTACATAAAATTGAAATTTTGTATTGAAAATTGGTAGTCATATACACAGAGTGAATGAATTTTATTTGTAAAAAAGAAAATAATGAATTAATGACTTCTATTATTTTTGCATCTATACGTACATACATATATTCAAGAACAAATATATTTTCGTTAATTAACAAAGACTCTCCTTTAAATTAAATACAATTTCACCTGAGTTTGTTTTTATAAACGACACACAATTTTCTTTATTCATTTCACATGTCCATACAATTCACTCATACATTCACAATTGAAGCTCATACTCTTCACATCGTTCGTCAATTATTTTTTCTCGGCTTTGTAACAAACCACGAGAACTTTAACGAGCATATACAACATGTTTGCTTTCATCATCTTTTGTCTTTTCCATTCATAACGAATTATTTTGTCGTGCAAATTTGAAAAGTTATTTTTCAAGCAGAAGAAAAAAAACTTTTATTTATTTTTATTTCCACCTTTTTTCTTCTTTTTTACATTATGGGGATTCGTGTTTATAAAGTGCAATCCATGTAACAATGTTAAAAATCTCAGGGTTATATAGGGTTGATAGAAAAAAAAAAAACTTGAGAGCTGTTCAAGGACCACCCACAGTGTCCACGCGACAGAGCCCCTGCCCTACACAAAACTTCATAAGAGAGGTGACATTTATTTACATAGAGTACACAACCCTTTTTGCTCTCCCTCTTTGTCCCTCTCAACCCATCAATTTCGTTCATGAATATATGCAAAACGGAAGCCATGGATCTCTATTAATTCCATGGAATTTACGATGAACAATCGCACGTGTCATATGTGCGTGCGTTTATATATTTATTTAATGTTCACCCTTTCATTCTTCTCATCATGTAATTTTTTTTTTCTTTATAATACCTCTATAAACATAAAAAAAATATGTACACATAATCTTTGTATATTTGTTCCAGATAAATATTTTTATAAACGAGCTATTTACATTTTGTTTTTTTGTCTCTAAGAAAAATTTAATTGAAATTTTGTGTAGGTTTAATTATATTAATTAATCTTATGGTGAATGGGATGAAAGATATTTTGTGGGTGTGAGGAACAATTTTGTAAACGCGTGGGCATATAAGGAAGTGAACGGTTATTATATGATGAGTATAGAGAGAAAGAGTTTGCACAATGACAAACCAGACGAAACTTATTTACATGAGGGGGAAGTGGGTTATATACTGATGTAGATAGCGATATAAACGAGAAATGAATTGTCATCATTAGATCACAAGCAATAAATTTTTAAGTCTCTTTACGATTAAAGAAAAATATTTAACGACAGCTTTATCACATTGATGAAAAATTAGCGATCAATTTCAAACTCTGTCTATCCTTCTTCAAAAATTCTCAAATATTTTATTAACTACTCAAACTATCTCAATCAGACTTTCCATTTCCATCTACCAATGCAAAATATAATCTTATAAAAATAAAAGTAACAAAAATAACGAGGAAAAAATACTTTTTAATTTTATCATGTTGACATAGATAGGAAAAATAAACAAAAAATAATAAAAGGGGAAATATAAAAGTTTATATACATAAGAGAAGCTGTTGCACCCTACGATGAATTTATATATCGTGCAATGTGTGGTAGAAACGATGGAGGAAAGGGATGTTGAAAGCTGTAGAGGAAGTGAGACGCGTGACAAGAGAGAAGAAACGTTTTGACTCGCGCGGGGAAAACTCGAGCCGGCGTTTCATGATTCTCAGTTGCATGTGACCTGTAGCAACGTGCAGATCTCTTTCCATCCATCTTTTTCTCTTTCTCTTTTTCCATCTTTTTCTATCACACATTTTCACATTTTTCTATATATATATTCTTATCTGATCTCATTAATTATAAAAAATGAATTCATATGTGCACTGTCATATATTTATCAACAATTTCAATAATTACCAGTGTGAAAATTAATCTGTTAATGTTACTGCGTATTGATATGTTATCGTGAGCGAAACAAACCGCCAACAATTGTGACATTTTTCATGTGAATAAAAAAAAGATATAATTCAATAAAAAACATTTGAATAAACAAAAATAATAACTACGTTGATAACAAAATGCGCGATAAATTTTCTTTTAATGTAAGTTATCTTTCTGTCTGGATTTAATGAGAGTCATGATCGCACAGTGGTTATTCTAACATCAAGTATAAATGTGTGCTATTAATTTATGCCATACACGATAAATTGTAATTTAATTGATCGATTTAATTAATTTATTCGTAATGTCATGGATGGATTGTAATGATGTATTGAATTAAATTAAACTAATATTATTAATGTATTTTAGTCAGGTGTGACGGATGTGCATGAAACACTGCCGAGAATTTCAGAGCAGTTTGGTGATAGTCCAATGAAAGAAGAAATAAAACCGAATATGACACAGTCATTGGAAAATCATAATACGTTGACAAAAACATTGTGTGGATGGTTGTGTTTTCGACCTTCTTATTTACAACGATTTCGAACTGCTAAATGGGCACTTTTTTGGCTATGTTGGGCTGGCGCAATGCAAGGTAAATAAAAAATATAAAATTGATAAATAAGAATAATTTAATTTTTAAATAAGCATAACGAGAATTTGTTCAATCATGTCAAGTACATTTAATTTAAATTTTAATTGTAGACATTTATTTAGGTACATTTTCGAGGAATGTTCGCTTGTTAATTTAAATGTGTTAAACAAATACCATTAATCGTTGCGACGCGCGTCATTCCGAGAGTTAAATCGTTTGGCTGAAATTTATATATATGTTTGAATAGTAAAACATTTGGATTTACAGTAATGACTTGTACATATTTGTAGTCATTGCGTACTGATACTCCAAATCTCACTGATCCCTACAGTTACCATTCACGTAAATTTTCTATGTAATTAAAAGATGTTTTTTTTTTTTTTTGATACCTTTTTTCACATTTTATATATCACATGAAAATATTCTTAATTGATATGAAGAGACACAGAAGCAAACATGGATAAATAGAAAACTAAAATGTAGTAAATAATAAGCGAATGTCAGAGTTAAAAATACCGGAGATATAATAAAGTGGAATTAGGGTGGACGTAGACATTCAAAGTATCATGAAAATGTTCTATTTTCATTGAAGAATTTTTACAAAGATTGAACTTTGTTTTCAGTGTCTCAGTTCTATTTTATTGATTTTATTCAGTGAATTTTAGAATCATTCGTTGAGGAATTTACGTCATCTAAGAAGTTTCTTTCATTATTTTCAAACCCAATCAAAATAAATCACTTGACATGTTTAATAAATTCTAGTCGCCGTTCATTCCAGAGTTATTCGACTATAAATTCCATATTTTCAATTCAAATATTGAAATATTATTAATTTAATTCAATACTTCACGTTCTTCACCGTATTATTGAATTAAATTTACTTCAATCAAAAAATTATCCTTCGATACAAAATAAAAGGTATCTAATTATTTTTCATTCATTTTATTTTATTTTCTGTCGTTTATCCACCTTTTTCTCGACTCGTCATTCGCGTTGTAATTGGAAAAGCATTCAAGATGGAATAAATGTGCGACGAGTTTACTGGCGGAAATAGAATTCAGTGTGACAAAATCAGAGATGAAAGAGAGTTTGAAAAATACGAACGAGAAAGGGAAGGAAAAAAAATAATAAATGTATGTGGTATAGTGAAATAAAAACAAATAAATACGATACATTTTATTGGTTGGAAAAAAAATTCAATCTTGTATATGCTTAAACTCAAAGTACTGTGATCATTTGTCGTTCCCCTCGGCTATTAAATATACAGATATACATAACGTGAGCTGTGGTACACGCGCAAAACAATGCGAGAGTACTGAACGCGACGATAGAATTGAACAAATTGACGGACAATAGAGTGGTATACTATAATACTTATTCAATCTCTTTCACGTCAATGGATAAGTGCACACGAGTTTTCGACAGACATTTTTTACATATACAAATGAGATTTATTATGCATGCAATTCTTTTTTTTTATACATTGAAAGCAAAGAAAGCAAAGCTATTAATGTTGGAATTAATTAATTTTATTTTATCTTAAGAATAAATGTTTATATACTTTTTTTATTTCAAGGTATGATTGTAAATGGATTTGTCAATGTTGTTATAACGACAATAGAAAAACGCTTTGGTCTCACATCTTCGGAGACTGGACTTATCGCTGGTGGTTATGATATTGCAAGTTTCATCCTTTTGATACCTGTGAGTTATCTTGGTGGACGTGCAAAAGCTTCGAAACCTAAGTGAGTTGGTTTTTGTATTTATTTTCTACAATGACCAAACGTAAGACATAACAAATGAATGGAAATGGATCGTCATTGTTTGTGATTTGTAGATTAAAAGAATTATTTCTTATGTTGTGATTAATTTTTAAAAGTCTTTTTGATAGAGTTATTGAAATGTTTACCTTCTTATCAGGAGCAATTAGAATTTCGGAATTCTCTTCTATCTGTACTACATAAATTACAATTACAATTTTATTACTTTCTTTTGTGTGGTTTTGTTAGACACATTGATATAATTTAATTACTCTAACAAAACATTTCAATAATCTAGTTAATTCTAAATTGATATTTGTTTATTAAAATGCATATTGAATATACTGATTGCAAATTATTTTGTTAGAGAAACGTTAAAAATAAATTGATGATTGATTTATATGTTGAAATGTATTTTGTATTTTTTTCTTCTTCAGATATGTTGGTGTGGGCGTTCTCGTCTTGGGTATTGGAAGTCTTTTATTTGCGTCGCCACATTATTTAGCTGGTAGATATCGTGGTGAGAATGAAATGGAAAATGTATGTCGGAGGATGTCATCAAATGGAAGTTTATTATTGGTGAGAATTGTCCATTATGATTCAATTGTACAATAAATTGTTGAATGATCCAAATTTTAGTCAATTTATGATATCTTTTCATGTTTTTTTGGTATTAAATTTAGTCTGACTGTAACAATGACATTGGAACTTCGGATATTGAACACAATACTGGTTATTATTTGATGATATTTCTTCTTGCACAATTATTACATGGTGCTGGCGCTACACCTTTTTATACACTTGGTGTTACATATTTGGATGAGAATGTGTCGAAAAAAATGTCATCAGTTTATTTAGGTAAGACATTTGTGAAAGAAAAGAAAATTTAATTATCAATTGACATTCCCATTTCTATCACCACAGGAATTTATTACACCATGGCAGTGGTTGGTCCTGCAATGGGTTACGTTATTGGTGGTGAATTATTGAAATTATACACCGATTTTTTGACTGTGGACGCTGGAACGTAAGTAAATATTAAATTCATTTAATTAAAATTAATTGCGTACATTATAAACAAAAATTCTGATTCAATTTTACTAACCATCGAAATGAAATTTGAATTCATATTAAATTTCATATACAAAATTCTTCTTTCTCTTTCCTGTATATCAGTCTATTTGAATACCTACTTGCATTACATTTAGCAAACTTTCCGTATCTTTTGATGCATTTTCCGCTTACGAATTTAGTCAACCGCGTGTGCTCTCGAGACTTTATTAAATTCACCAGTGAATTTATCGCTCTTACCCACCACTTTTATTTTTATTTCTCCAGTACAAACATCATAAATTTACAACTATACATATCATTACCCGCAAATATTTAACACACCCGAATAAATAAATCTCGACTTGTCTTTCCGAAATAAAAGTGGAAAAAAAAAACTGAATAAATAGCTAAATGAGAAAAGAAGAAAAAAAAATCAAAAGTCACCGAGAGTTGCGGTGAAAAGCACACCGGGATTTAATTCTCACGCAACAATAAAAGTATTTATGTATATGTGTTTGGTGAAACCCATGACAGAACGAGAAATATATGAGTTGAAGCTACAGGCGCTATAGGCGTTTTTATTCATCTCCCCCGAGGGCTAAATAGGGTGAATGAATAGTTTTTCGAAGGGTAACACTAGCGTCATCCTCAAACGTTGTATTGGTATATAACGCCGCTTGACATTTTCCCCATGGGGACAAGTCCTATGCAGTATATACATATATTTCACGGTATACGGTTGCATACGCTATTAATCTCAGCGTATTATTCGCTCTAATAGCATACACAAGGGTTATATTTAACCGTATACCTTTTTTCTTCAGTCAGGCAGAGATGAGGTAGATGAAAGCTAATCATCTATAACTCTGCCAGCAAACATGAAATAAATAAAATGAAACTCAATCTACGTCAATCTTCACATCTATCACATAAATATTTCTCTTAAATTTATGTAAAATTATTATTATAAATGTTTGTGGGATTTATCAATGGCAGGTTCATCAATTCGATTTTCAAGAACGTTTTTGAATTGGAATTTGTTTAGTTTATTTATCACAGTTGAAAGTCATTGGAGACAATTAATGAAATGTATGAAAAGAATTTTATTCAATTGATGCCAATAAATTTTATTATGAAAGTTTATTTTTGATATAAATAGAAAATGAATGCTATTGAATGTGGTGTTATTGTTGGAGGGTCAGTCTACGAAATCAATCTTGGAAACGTGTCAATAGCGATGTTTTTTTTATTTTATTTATCATTTATTGAGGGTTGACTGAGGGTGGCGAGTACTATTTATATGTTATAGTGTGAGCAATAATTCAATGCGTAATAATAATATTGAATCGATGTGAATAAAATTTATTATATATTTTTGTCACATATACAGCGAGTATGTGCTATTGTGAATTCTTGTGCAATTGTCAAAGGAGCTTTTAGTCTATTGAACGAATCTTGAAGACGTAATTCAATAACATTTCTCTACTTTATTCATTTATTTTATTTTCCATTTTTGCACAGTGGCCAAGAGAATGTGAAAGAGTAGACGTGTGTGTACCCATGTTAATTGTTCTTGAATTGAAATAGGGAACTTAAAAGGGCAGCATGAGATGCTGGGGGTGAAGAGAGCACAAGCTGCAGACGCATAAGACCGTTAGAATGCAAACAGCAAAAGAGAAGAAGGAAAAAAAATAAAGATTCAAAAAAGGCAAAAGTGGAGAAGAGAATGAGAGAGTTTTATTGACGTTGTGCAAAACGATCTTCAGTTTGAATTGCGTATTAAAATGAAGAGATCTTCAAGTGGATATTTTTTCAAAATCTGCATTCATTATAATGTGCATTAATCATTTATGTTTACTATCCATTCACATTATCTCATCATTTTATGCAAAATATTCAAAAAACTCTTTCATCCACCTCTGGATTTCTTTGTGTATTTAAGAGATGTAGAGAAAATGTTATTGAATAGGTAAATAATGATTTCGTGGCTAGTCAGCGGTTTTTATTCAATCAATCATTTAGAGAGGGAGAAAACGAAAAGAAAAAATATGATTGGCTTCAGGGAGTAAATGTGAAATCTTTGGACTAAGTTTAAATTAGTTTTTGTGATCCATTTTGGAATTATGATGATGTTGATAGGAGAGAAAAATTGTATGTGTAGTTGAAAATTAATTTTTTTGAGATTTGTGCAGAATTTTTCCATAACCACCACATGTCTCCTAATTGCACAGTCAAAAATGAAAAGTTTTCTGCATTTGGCAGATGCTGAGAATTGCAAAAGCACATACACAAGTTGGAAGCACAAACTCGGTATATGTTTGAACTATATACATAATGCTCGCTAGAACGCAAAAGTTGTTTCCCCAACAGTTTTCCCAAAGCTCCTCATATACATATACAAGACTAGGACGACAAGACTGAGTTTCTCAATAACTAACCCACGTTCAACACAAGGAATTCCCAAACGGCGTGACTTTTATCACGTTAAAATTGTAGGAATGCACTGCAGAGTGCACTTTGTCGTTACAGAGTTTGGTCATTAGATGATAGGAAAATAGCTGAATTTAAAAGCTGTAAATTTCATAAATTACTTTGGTATATTTATGTTAATTGACATTGATGAAACTTTATTTTATCTTTTGTCTTTCAGCATTGGTCTGACTTCAAACAGTAATGTTTGGATTGGTGCTTGGTGGATTGGATTTGTTGGGGCTGCCATCATTTGCTTTGCTGTTGCAATTCCAATTCTCGCTTTTCCTGCATCACTTCCGGGTAATTATGGAATAATTCAATTAACTGAGTCAATAGTATTTGCGAAAGTCCTATTTTTTTCTGTCTACTGTGTAATCAAATTTGGGTATTAGTCAATTCTTTTTCTAATTATTGGGTTGCTCCTTATACTGTCATTCCCAAGATAATTATACATTAATTTGATAAATTGAGAAGAAAATGCGCATTCAAGTATGGATTCAGAAATTTTATAAAAGTCTTCAGTCAACTTTCTCGAAAGTGAAAAATTATTGCTTCAAATTTATTCTATACTTTTTCCCTGTTAATATAAATGTTTATAAAGTAGTGTAAATGCTCGTCTTGGAACAACTACAAATTGAATTATGACTTCATAAAATGAATTTTGTTTAACAGGAGCGATGGAATTGGCTAAAGATAAAGTTTCTGAAGCGCATGAAAAGTCAACACCATCATCGCAATCACCACCAGGAGAAGCTCTGTCGAAAATACGACAACTTCCACGTGCATTTACCGAATTATTGAGCAATCCGGCTTTTTTTTTATTGAATTTAGCTGGCGCCAGTGAAGGTTTACTTATCGCTGGATTCGCTTCATTTCTTCCAAAGTTTATCGAGAATCAATTCAGTGTAACAGCTAGTTCAGCTGCGGTACTTATGGGTAAGCACGTACTCAATATTTATCCACTTGTATACTCTGCAGTTATAAATTTTCATAACAAACTATTTTAAATCAATTATTCATTATGTTCTTCATTTTATTTCAGGTCTTGTAACCGTCCCAGCAGGTGGTGGTGGAACATTTCTCGGTGGTTATTTAATAAAACGTTGGAATTTACCATGCTCAGGAATTTTAAAGTTCTGCATTTTTGCAACGGCCGCGTGCATCGTTTTCACATTTGCATTTGTATTAAGTTGTCCAAATTTAAATTTTGCCGGTGTCACAGTTGCATATAATGGCATTGCCAAGTAAGTTTTACGGCCTTTTTTCTAACTGATCTAATGTTAGAATGGAATGAGAATGAAAAATAATGGCAGTTCATGAAAACAATTACACAATTAATTTTCTTTTCTCGTTTCAGGAATTCTTTTTCGTTAAGCAGTGAGTGTAATCGCGATTGCAGTTGTTCCGGAGCGAAATTTAATCCAATATGTGGTGTTGATCAAGTCACGTACTACTCGCCATGTCATGCTGGATGTAATCAGGAAGTACAGATAAATAACGTCAAGGTAAGAATGAAATAAGGGAGATAAGAGAATATATTGAAGATTCATCGTTCAATATTAAAGAATGATCTTAATGAAAGTTAATCTGTTTTCTTTAAAGGTTTATCAAAATTGTAGTTGTATTGATGGCACAATGGCAAGTTTAACGCCACTAATGTCTAATGAAACAGTATTTTACGATGCAATAAACACAAACTGTAGTAGCACATGTGGATATTTATGGATCTTCGTTGCTCTGGCATTTGGCATGATGTTGTTGACTTTCCTATGTACTATGCCAGCATTGGCAGCAACTCTACGTGTTATTAGAGACGATCAACGATCGTTTGCACTTGGTATTCAGTGGATTAAAGTTAGAATACTCGGAACAATACCAGCGCCAATAATATTTGGCGTATTAATTGATGATACATGCATATTATGGCATGAAAGTTGTGATAGAAGAGGTGCATGTCTTGTCTATGACAATTATTACATGAGTCTGTGAGTAAATTTCATTGTCTTCACATTCATAAAACTATTTCCTGAGATTAGAATTAATTTTATAATTCAATTTTTGTTTTTTTATTGACTCCAGGTACATGTTAGCATTGGGTTTAATTGGTAAATCAGCGACATTATTATTTTTCTTCCTTGCCTGGTGGTGCTATGTACCACCAGGTGGTAGAAGAATAACACCAGAAAATGGACAACAACCAATAGCTACTATAATGCATTGCGAAGGACCAAATAATGAATCATCCATACAAAATTCAGCAAATTCAATGGCAGTTTCGTAAAAAAATTCACTTGATATTGATCATTGATATTGAGAATTGAATTCTTGATATTGTGAAGATAAAAGGAGAACTTGGATAATCAATTTTTATTTCATTACCAAGCGGTGGTAAAGACTGAGTTGAGAATGCGTCGTAGAATATAAAGAGTTAGAGCTAACTTCTCCTTTCAATATATGATAAATGATATAATTTTCGCGATTCATTATAAGAGAAGTGTTTAAATGAAAGAGGCTAATTAATTGCCGTTCAATATGACTGTGAAAAAAGAGTAAAAAATTCAATTTACGTAGGATACAATCTGGGACAAATTTTTTATTTTTACACGTCAAGTCAGAGAGTGTTTATATGATAAACTCCAAATTTATACATCTATTTAAACAAATTTTAGAGATTTACTAAAATTATCATTTTATTTTCTGTCTATTTCGTAAGTGTGAAATGAATAGAATGAAATATTCAAACGTCGTCTGCGTTTTCTCTTTGAATAAATGGGGAAGAGAATAACAGGGAATTCTCCGAAGAAATTCAGGTAAATCTTCTGAGGGGAAAGAAAAAAAAGGTCGTGAAAAATTTATATAAGAGATCAGTAGTGATGAGGCAATTGGGGAATGCAGACGTATGTGGTGTCGGTGTCGGGATTATCTAGACCTAATGTATTCAATTTATTCGTGTACGGAGACATTATTTCCATTTTACTATTATGGTATGTACATATTTGATGACAAGTTTTACAAATTAAAAAATCAAATCGATGTCTCTGCGTGTTTATAAAAATTAATGTGATGTTTCTCTATCATAATTATTTATTGAGCAAGAAAAGTACGAATAGATTATATTATTATTACTATTATATTGATATATATCAATTGTATATCTATACATGTGTATGAAAAATCTCAATGTTCATAATATAGACGAATTAATATGTGTTACTTATATTTTTCTGTTGTGAAAGTGAATCATTATTACTTGAGGACAAATGGAAATGAATCATCGCCCACACATTATTATTGAAAGTTACCAAAAATAATTTTGTGCTCGTTTGATTTTTTGTATCGCATCATTACACATCTGGTGAGAGGAAAAAAAATTCCAGCAGGATGTGTCGTCCTATTATATATATATATGTGTGTATGTATGGAGAAGGTCCCTCGAGCACAAGTCCCAAAGGACAGAGTAGTTTTTTCTTTTCTTCTTCTGTTTGAATAAAGAGATAATGGTTTTATCAAGCACTTTATCATTCATATTTATAAACATAAATGTGGTTTTTACTGTAGAAAAAAAACTTTAGATAATTTCTGAACGAAGTGTGTGTTAGATCTGACGAATATGTATAATATTTTATCATTTTCTAATATTGACTTATATTATATTGCGCATCAAATTTCGAATTGTTTCATTCAGCCATGAGTTTATCTATAGCTCATAGTCGATACAGGCAGGTGGGTACATCAGGAATTTGTTGAATTTCTATTCTTCATGAGTATTTGATATGATGAATTGATATCTATCAATTGGACATTTTAGTTAGTGATAATATTTTTTTTGTGTTGTGGCATTATGAATTGAGTGTTGAGAAAAATATGAAGAAGTGATTGGGAAAGATATTTATTATTTTTGTTTATAAATAAAGGGCTGAATAATAAAGATAGGGGAATTCTAAAAAAATGCTCATGTGGATCTTTACATCCTCTAGACATCGCAGAATTTAATTTTCAATCACGTAGAATCCCCCTCTCTCTTCCCTGAATATTGCATCGAAACAAAAAAAAAAAAAAAATAAAGTGGCATCTCTTTTTTTTCACATCGCAAAAAAAAATTCTCATCACCTCTCAATAGAAACCAAAAAAAAAAATTTTAAATCAATAATCACAACATTGTCATTCAATTCACTACATCAAAATCTCCAAAAATTTATTAAATATCTTTACATTAATGTTTCCCTCGCCCAAAAAAGAATTAGAAAAAAAGTAATTTACATTAATCGATTTATAACCAATACAGATATGCCATTTATTAAATGCCAATAATTACACCATAACAAACAACTTTAACAATCCTACAAATCCATCGGTAAATCACAATTTCAATCCCAAAATAACAATCCAAAATTTAAAAACTCGCGCGTTCAACGAATGTTACGCACACCGCCATTTTCCTAACCAAACTTATCCACATAAAAACATGGCGGCGACGCATGCGCGCTCAGCTCTTATCCACACATTAACCTACACACAGACGGAAACACACGGCTTTGCCTTACAACACATCGAGAGCAAAAACACAGCTGGTCTATGATCTTCAACGCGAGCTGACGGTCGCATCATATTCTTCGTATCCCATGTGATATTCCTATGAAATAAATATCAAAAGCTCCATTAGGCATCAGTCGTGTTTTTTTTTTTTTTTCACAATACACTGCGTTGAGTGTCCAATATTATTAAATTGTCCAGATGTCTGTCAATAAGTGTTTGTGATTGTGTGTTCAATGATTGTGGGTCCTTTTACCGCCCCTGTCACTGCAGAAGGATTTTTTTTTCATCACATTTTTCTTTCAATACTCTCACGGATACAAAGGAATTTCGTCTCTTATTCAAAGCGTCCTACTGGTGAGCAAAATAATTATTTAATGATTTATTGTTAATAAATAAGGATCGTAATGGTAATACTGAGTAGATGTAGTTGGTATTGGTGTGATTCTGCTGTAAAAATTGCACCGTTATATGAAGAATTGGTTGAATATTTGAGAGGAAGCAACAGGAATTTTTCCTGAATATATTTTTGATGAATTTGTTCGATTTGTGAATTTAGGGACGTGAAGATCTGAATTAAAGTTCGGATTTGGGTTGTTCGACTCATTTTGTATGGTTTCATATGTGAAACAATGGGGGACACCATGATATTATGATTAATTAATTCTGTGATATTGTTCGGTGCATTAATTAAAAATAGGATTACCTTTGGATCAGGATGAAATGAGCTTTACTTGTGTTTTTTTACGTTGTTTGTTTTGTTTGTTTAAATTAAGAGTTGAAATTGGAACAATGAGATAATTTCACGATAATTTGTTTGTGGTGAATTAATTTTGTGAATTGATTGTGTTCAATTGTAGGAGAAGATTCAATTTGAGTTTATCCAGAACTTTATTTCGTCAGTGATATTTGGGTGACAACAGAAATAACAAAGTTTCAATGAAATATATTTGTGATAAATTCATTTGGTGTATTTAATTGTGAACAAGTGAAATTAAAAATGCAATTTGAAGTTTTAATTTGTGCTCTACTGAGATTTTTTTCTCTTGTGTGTTGTACATTCGTTCTATTCTCTAAATGACGACACAAACAATGGGGATTAGCAACGAGATACTGTTTGAGATGAATTAATTCTGTGGATTAATTGAAGACAAGTGCACCTGGCGATTGAGTTTAAATTTCTATAAATTGTATTTTACTGTAACATTCCTTTTTCTTCTTTCACTTTAGTATTTAACACAATATTTATGCAGCTGTTATCTGCAATCTTTGTTTGGTCAAGTTGAACGTACAGTTCCCCTTTAAACATTTTTCTTTCAATATCATTCGCGTATTTTTTACATACTGAGAGAATGACAGGAAAGAAATAAAAAAAATTGAGACTATCATCGTGTATATTTATAATTTTATCAAAATGTTTCGTAAACAGTAGTGGTTGTAGTTGAAGTTGTATGAATTATTGTTCTTTGTCTTTCAATAACAATGTGTGGAGAAGGATATGAAAATTAATTGAGGTTGTGTTGCTGGTTACGAGGAAAACATTCTCTTCAGTTAATTTATTCGCAATTCTTACACTTTTTCATATTTATGTGAAGAAAAAAAAAACGAAATTGATGAAGAAAAAAATAAAGAACCTCGAAAGGAGTAATATGTATCTGGCACTCGACTGACAAGTCACTTCAAGATCATTCTTTCTTGGCGAATGTATCTCTCTTTTTATAGCTCTCAAGTGTATATGCATGTATGCATATACGTGTATATAGCCATGTAGCAACAGTCAATGCATCGACATTTATCCTTCAGAAATGAATGGAAGAGAAAGAAAAATCCGGAAATGCAAAGAATCAATTTGTGTAGTATGATACATTTCATTCTTTCATGGGAGAATATTAATTCACTGTTATATGTTTCAATATTGGTTTTATTCATTTGTTAAAAAACATTTTATGAATAGGAATATTATTGAATGATTTAAATTTAATCAATGAATATTATGTGAGTCGATTGAAGAAAATGACAATTAAAACAGTTTGAGTGAGGTTAATTGTTCTAGAATGTTCATGAATTGATTAGAGTTATGTAGTTGGATTCATATGCATACAATGGCTGTCATATAACTGATATGACAATAAAATTCTGTTCATATATTATGCGAGTATCGTCTGAAGGAATTTAGATCAATTTTGTCATTTTCGTTATTCATACAGATATTTTTTATATTTTGTATTTTCGTTCTTTTCTCTTTCATGATATATCGATCTGTGTACGTCGCAGCGTGGCGTCTCAGCTGTCTTGGTGCCAAGCTTCGGCCACCATCTGTTAGTCTCTTCACCATCCTCTTCCATCTTATTCTTTACCTTCGAATTCTTCTTTACAATGTAGCCATTGTTTCTTTTCTTCTTTTTTATATTTATTTCTCATTTCCTTCAGACTCATCCAATTTCCAGCTTCGAACACTTGCAATTTGCTCTCTGGAAACGTACGATCGATAGTAATGGGATGAATGATTTTTATTTTATTTTATGGATGTGTTGGAAATGATATGTCATTTTCTGCTTAACTTCATTCAAAGCATAATTGTGGTCTATTATAATTTTATTATGAAAAGGAAATGCAGGTTTAATCATTATAATTTATAATTAAAATCTTAGTTGAAACGTAAGAGATACAAAAAAAGTTTCGGAATGAATTTTACTCTTTACTTTTTGAGTAATTTATTTTTATCTCTAATATACTTTCAGTATATCGACAATAAGAGTTATATTTTGGGTAAAATTTTATCTAATCAGTTCATGAATTACCAACGGTTTATAGAAAATAGTCCGTTCAGTCCTTTTTTTTCCCATTTTTCTTCATGTGAAAACATATGAAAACGATAACAAAAAATATATCGTGTGGGCCTTGACGTAAATGAACAAAACCTTAATGTCAATGTGAAATAGTATTTGCTATGACGTGACAACTAATGATTTATGTTTTATCAAGTTGACGTATTTTTTATTTGTCATGGATTCAATGGAATCGTGAAACTGAAGAAAAAGCAATGACAATTCAGTCGATAAATAAACAACAATCGAATAAATTTAATGCATATAAATTGGGGAATGAAAAAAGAAATATCTGTTGCATTGGAATCTTTAAATTCCAACAATTGAGTGACGGAGTATAAATTGTTTTCTTTATTTATATACTAAAATGTATATACACAGATATATAAAATTGTTAGTAATACTTGTGGCATGTCTTGAATATCAGGGATGTAAAGTGTCAGCTCGTCTTCACTCTACTCTCCAAGCGTATCCCCCCAGCATGCATTCACTCTGTTTATACTCTTACACACTTACACCATCATCCCATGTGTAGTTATTCACTCTATCTTGTTGCGGTCAAAAACCCAGGAAAAAAAAAAGATGCACGACTGCACTGCGCCGAGTCATCTCTCTTTGGTGTTGCAGGTGACTCTCGCTTAGCAACTACATATTTACTATTCGTGGTAATACGTCTCGTTAATTTTGTCTACGTCCATTGAATATTTATAAATGTTTTAGGGTTTATTGAATTGTGTAGTGTAGCTGCGTATTACACGTCATTGACCACGAATAGAAATTCATTTTATCATTAGAAACACAGACTACAGTGCAGTCTTTTTTTTTTACCACCTCATGATCTTATGAATTTGATCATTTCTACGACCTGACTTCAATCCACAATATTCAACTCCAGTAATGATTTTAATTTCAAACTTGCTACAAAACATTCATGCTCGAATTTTTTTCAATGAAATAAATTCGAGAGAGTTAAATAATATGAATTCAATGAATACGAAATTTAAATTCTTTTGCGCCAATGCTTTATAATATGTAATGATATTCATATCAAATTTCAATATTCCTCAACATATTCAATTCTATTTATCCAAGTAAAAAGGTCTTATCTATTCTATGTAAGTTCATTTGTGTAATCCCCTACCATGACGCGTTGCCACGTAGTTCAAGTCAAAATATTTCTCTGTGATATGAATCTAAATACGTGTGAATCACTCAAATATGTGACGATAATAATCGTTGATATATATCCATAAATATGTAGTGATAAAAAAGAAAGAAAAATCATTACATTTATAATTTTCTTTTTCATACTTCGATTTATTCATGTAGGAAATTAAAGTGAAGTGTATGACCAAGCATTTGTAAATTATTACTCATTAATTATTGTGCCGGTTGGATATCGTAAAATTACAGTATTATGATTTGCATTATCGTTTTATGTTCGATAAGATACTGAAGTCATGTAAATCAATCTTCCTCAAGAAACAGAATATTTCATCCAGTGAACTGTAAATGTAACATTCATGTTGTATATTAACAGATAAAAATTACTAGAAATCAATATGACAGATTAATCTGGATGAAGTGAACTGCTCGAATCCGGGTATGAAATGAAAAATATATATTTCGAAACTATGAGAAATACACACTGATATTTTATCACGTGACTCAACTAGTATATATAAAATATATTCACCTTAACATACAAACAGAATACATCATGTATTACGTGTTTGCCGCGTTGCTTACTCTGCAACTCGTTGGAGAAAGTAAAAATGTTTTACAAGCGCGTCGTGCAACTGTATATGATATGGTTTTTCAATCGCCACAGTATTATAATAGTAGATTTCCCTGTTTAATCGACAACTAAATGAGGTTAAGGTCTACTCTGCCAATTGAATATCAAAGCAATACACGAGTGAATACCATGAACGTGAGACTTTTTTTTTTGTTTATTGATGACTATGTCCAAGTTTATTGTTTGAAAAAAGTTGAACTCACTGCGATGATGTTCTGGAATTTTTTTATTTTCTTTCTTGTATTTATTTTGGTTATATTTATATCTCTGCTGGAAATTATGACTTGGTGAGTTGAATAGAGCGAGGCCAAGTGGATATTCACTAACATTACACACACTCGGTCACCTTCTTGAACTACTAAAATTTTATGTTATGCTTTGGATGATGAACTGATATTTTTATCAGTTAGACTTTAGGAACTTTGCATACTCAACAAGTTGCAAGAATTTTCATGGGCATCAAAGAAAAGAATAATATAATATTTCTTTTTGTATTGTCTTGGTAGAGGGGGATTATTTAATCGTGGATTGCACATATGAGAATTCGTGGTGGTGTGCATGATTGCGAAAAAAAAGTCCTGAAGAAAATAAAATCGAGCGTGCAATATGCATTGCAATTCTGTGGTCGTTCAATTAATGTTATGTGGCTTTTTCATTTTCTATCCAACGAATATTGAATGTAAATATTTTTTCAAGTAGATGATTACTTGTTTTTTTTTTCTCTCTAATCTGCATATGAGAAATACGTGCACACAAGATGCACGTTACAGTCAATTAACAATTAATTGTTTGCGAAAATTGACAGAATGATGAGAAATAGTTTTGTGTTTATTTCTTTTTAGCTGTTTTCTTTTTTTCGTGTTTTTCTTTTTTTACCTTTCACTTACTATATTGCGCCATTTACTTGAATATTAATTATCTCCAAGTTGAGATGGAGAGTAATGAATCGAGAGAAGGACTAAAAGCACGTGGGCGTGTAATGTTAGTTGCTTGAAGGAGATAATCGTGATCGAAGTTGCTAGAGCGAGTGTGAGTGGAGGAGTAATTTTCAATGGTATATGAGTCATTTAAAGATAATTGGGTTGGATTTCAAATGGATCTACTTTAATGGTTGGAATGAAAAACACTTAGGGTCACTGTTGTCAATAAATTATGAATAAAATATAGAAATGATTTCAATTTGAATATTATTTATTCAGAGAGAAAAAAAAATTAATAAGTTAAAATTAATTCAGCATTGAAGAAATTTATATAGAGTGATGTCTTATGAGTCAATAAAACTTGATCGAAGTAGTTGAGAAAAAGTTTAGGCGCGATTAATAATATGCTGGTGAATATAAAGATGTGCAATTTTTTTTGCAATGATTCGTCTGATGATTCAATGAAGATATAAAATTCGATGATAGTATTGGAAGTTGTGTTTTATTATTTATTATTACTCAAAGCATTTGTAACAATTCGAATCACTTCTATTCCTCTGAATTGTTGAAAATTTAGTCTTGTAAAACTTGAAATTACTTTGAAATGAAAAAAATGCAGAGAATTTCAATTCACTTATTCTTTTTTGTCTGGGAATATTACCTCAAATAGGGAAGAAAACTTCTCTGTTATTTTATTTTATTCATAGTGTAAAATTCTTTGCTGAATTATTGCTCTCCTAGAGAGGCATAGCTAAGCCCCCGGTGTCTCTTGCCATGGCTGAGTGATATTCTTGGGTGTCTGTGCCCAAGCAGGAGGCCAAGTCTTATTTCTCTTCATCTTTGCTTCCCCTCATACTCCTCACCACATTTTTCACCACTAAAATTATTATTGAGAGCAAAGAACTCAACGCCATGGACTGAACGACGCACTGACTCATCCGTATCTGTACTGCTTCACCTTCTGTTTCTCAACTGCTGTATTTATTTCTGTTATTTTTATTATTATGTATCTATGTTCTTCTTTTTTTTTCCTTCATGGCTAAAAACATATTTAAATGAATCTCGTTGTGTTGAGGACATTGCTCTTGAGTATGTTAATAAATATGTGGACAGTGAGACATGCGGATGACGAAGACGATATAATTATAGGTGAGGGTTACGTGAGAAGGTCTTGAGAATTTTGGTATGGAAAATAAAAAAAAATCCATACGTGCCCTCGCATGTTAATAATAATTAATTCGGTTGAGTAAACATGACAGCCATTTTGTTACACGCCTAGAAAACAAATGTGATTTAGATCAGATTTTATTTGATGCAGCGAGGTGAAATGAAGTGAAAAATTAAATTTATTCGAGTGTAATATTGTAGATTTAAGAAAGTGTTGATAATATCTTTTAATTAATGTTCTTGCCTGAGTTTTGAATGTTATGAATAACACAGTTGATTTGCTTATGGAAATTTCTAGTCTTTACCGAGGAATTATGGAATAACAAAAATTCTAATTCGTGTGAAAATCCATAGGAAGAGTTCACGAATATTGATAAAATATTTTGAAACTTATTCCTGACTTAGTTATAGATAGAAAGTTGAATTGTTTAATTTTCAATTGATCAATGTACGAATTTGTCTTCAATCGTCAAATTATTTTTGTTTTCTGAATGTAGGACGAGCTGTAACAAATATGGAAATGTTCCAGTTAACGTGCGATTAGGTCACGAATAATTCTATTGAGTTCACAAACACTCATTAATATTGTATAAATTAAAGAAATGGGGGAATGGAATATTATGGGTAGATTACGAGTGTAGAATCCATAATATTGTCAATTATCATTTATTGAAAGTATAAATAAAAATGTACTATCAATATTTTTATTGTAATTTTTTTAATCACTAAGAATTACGTGTCAATTATAATCTCATGAACTGTTAGAGTTTGTGTTGATAACATCTGCCATTAGTTGTTACATCAGAGAATGAAAAAATTTTTTTTAAAAGTATAACTTATATGAAATTACGTAAAACATTATCGATCGTTCAATGAACGAACTTCTTTTATTATTTTTTTACTCTGCAAACATTTTTCTATTTATCTCTTGGTAAATGTTATACACGTGTATGACCGTTTCTATACCAACCTCAGCATTGCGACGTGGGTTCGTGATGCACCGGGCGTCGCATTGCCTATATAGGAGATGTGCAAGCCGCATCAAGGCCGTAAGATATGAAAAATTAAATTTAATGAAAAAAATAAATGGCACTGATGTAACAAAAAAATAAATAAATTATAGCATTGCACTATAACTGCAATTCATATATTGTGCAGTCAATTCAGATAACAGAATGAAAATATTGATAACGAATGTAATTGTGAGAACTTTCATTAAACGTTGCTCGTTTATTTATTGATTCAAAAAAAAAGGGGATCATAAAAGAAAAAGCACGGGATTAAATTTTGGCATCAGTTCTAAATGACCAACACGGCCCAATTGCTACGGCCTCGGTGTAGAAAAACACACGAGAAGAATATTTTTTTTTTTTCATTGCAATCTGCACATTTGCTCTCTCCAATTTTTTTTGTTTTCATTATTCTTCGTCGTTTCTTCTTTTCGCTGTTATTCTCATTTGGAAAGAAATCACTCCAGTTGATTATTTATTCACGAAGTAATTTCTCTGACAGATTTTCTTTTTGTCTTTCTTACACTTCAAGCTCGGTTGGTAAAGTTTTACTGAGGAATTTATGTGGGTCAACGCGCGAAGTGATAAATCCTATCCGATGGCACATTTATATCAACTGCTGCCATACAATATTTTGCGTTATATTGATTTGTGAAATTTGTTGTGAATACCAAAAATATAGAAGAAAAATTTTACTTTCGAATAAAAATATTGACTTGATTTATGAATATCGAAAAGTATCGTGAGCTCTTCATTGAATAATATTTATGTAATTTATGTTTGCATTTGTGGAGGAAATATGTTTTACGATCAATAAATTTCTGCTTGGTTGATAACAGGATGAACGGTCATGAAATTTCATACAACTCTGTGATACAATATTGTTTTTATTTATTAATAAATATGTTATGGATATTTTATGGTGTTTGGTTAAGAGATCAGAGTATTTTTGTTGGCTCAGATATATGACATGATGCTGCTTCCATTTTTATTATTCAAACAGTTGTTTTAAATATATACAGTTGTACATAAAAGTTTCAGGAATATTTTTTCATTTATGTTGGTTGATTTCTTGATAATTAAATTTTTTTGTTTGGCACTTTTAATCATTGGAATGTTACTCAATATCTGATATTCTAAATTGATAATAAATGTGAAGGAAATAATGTGAGGGATAAGAACAAAAGAAACGTTGAATAAAATTTTCCGGATGTATGAAGCAATGATGAACATGAAATCGTTGATAATTCATTCCACATATTTTTATTCTTCCTGTTTACTTGCATTATTATCTTATTGAAAACACGACACAAAATGTATTCATTCATTACCAAGATTAATATTCCTTTGGAATTTGACATATCATTCTTTAAAAAATCATTTAAAAACAATTGAAGATATTAATTATATTTTTGATTGCTTAGCAGTTTTAAAGTCAGTGTTGGAATGTTCAGAAAAATTTCTAAACAAATATTACGTTTGTTTGAAAATTACAATTAACTGACTGTTTATAATCACTTGATGAATTTAATCCCAACAATACAACGATCCATTAATGTTAACCACATTGTCAGGACATAATAAAAAAGACTGATAATAAAGTCGCATGTTTAAGTGTGTGACTGCGAAGTCGTTTGTGTCGTTGGGGTAAAGGCGGGTGGTTTGCAGGAGGTATAGATGCAATGGGGTGGGCACTGGGTCACCATTTAGTGTTGCTACTGCTAGCAAAGTGCATGACATTCCATTTGTGGATTGCGGCAAGAAATTATTTTTTGTTATTCACACTGATCTGTTGACGAGAAAGAAGAAATAAATATTCGCTTTTGTTCATTGATTTATCAATGAAATTCTCGTGGATGTTTAATCATGTTTCACGTGCAAGAAATAAAACTCAGGTGAATGAATATATATATATATAATATTTAATTGCTGCAATGTGTAAATGAGAGTTTACGCTTTGATTATTTTTGTTGAGAAGGGGGGGAAAAAAAATATGATTATCGGACGGGAGGAAGAAAGGAATGAAAAACAATAGCAACTGTTGGCACGAAAATAATGAGTAGAACGGTTCTTGTGTGCGACTTAACGGTGTATTATTTTTCGCATGAGCCGTTGGTGAACAAACTGATCATCATCAACGTTTCCTATTCTATTTCCCTTTTTAGTCTCTATTTTTTTTTTTTCATTCGCACGACACAATCATGTTACAATACATTGCAATCACTTTATTTAATAACTTTTTATTTTTTCTTCACTATGATTTTTCAATTTTTATCTAACTCCCACACGATTGTTTGTGATGACAATACCGGAAGTTCAATTCCATTTCCCACTCGCACTTTCACCATTACCACCCAACAATCATTTGTTATTCTTCTCGGTGTGAAAAATAATATTACAAATGAAAAAAATAAAAAAAATAAATAGCAATATGGACTTTATCATTCGAAACTTCTGGATGAATAAATCATTTCTATTTTTTTTTTATTCTTCATTACAGTACAATATTTTTGCACGTATTTATATTGTTATATATCTATAGACAATTTCATACATGCTCAATTTTTTAATAGAGAAAAATTCAAGGACGCACAACCGTTGTTGTGTACGATCGATCGCGTTTGTAAAAGAAAGTTGGCACTTGGATTATTTTACTATATCAATACACTAAGGGGGAAAAAAAAAGAAGAAGAAATAGAAAATGAAAAAACTTGGAAGAATAATATTAGTTGTAAATTTTTTCATTTGCAAAATGAGGTCAGGCGAATTTTTCTTTGATGAATTATTTTCGAGGTGAGTCAAGAATGACACAGAGAGAGAGAGACGAGAGAAATGGGTACTGCATTTTAAACACAACATTGGCACTGTGCCCTCTTGGCACTCAATTTCCTCATTGCAGTATATTATTACTGTTATTATTGTTATTATTATCATTATCACAATTGTTCTCAAATTATCAATTATTTAAATTTAGCGTTTAACTAATTGTGAAATGAATTATCTGATCTACACTATGCTATTATTATCAATAACAATTTAATTATAACATTTTGTTTTTGTTTAATTTTGATTTTAGGCTGATGAGAGTCGTAAAAATAATTATGTGGAGCCAGAATTAGTTGTTCCACTAGTGTGGACAAGCAGTAGAAGTCTTGTTGATTGCCGTGAAAAGCATATAAGTGAAAGAGAAAAATTATCAACAATAATGGCATCCACCAGTGGACACAAGAGAAATGGTTCCAGCTCGAGTATGTTTGCTCACAAACGCACAGGCTCCGGTAGTGGTTTCATTGGTCACAAACGCACTGAAAGTGGACACAAACGAGCTGAAAGTATATCAACAGCGTTTGGACATAAAAAAACAGAGAGTGGACATAAAAGGAATGACAGCTATGGTGGATTTGGTCATAAAAGGTTAGTCTTATTATATTATTTTATCAGATAATATATTTAATTGATTATTACATTTTTATTATTAGTTGAAATGATTCTTGTGCTGTTAGGTAACATGATGATGTTGCTGAAAAAAAAGAGTTTTAATAGAGATGAAAAGATATATAGTGAAAATAGAAGAAAAGAACATTTGTGGCTTGGTGAAATAATAGGCATGAAGAACTCTCGCTTATATATTTATTATTTCATATTGTATTTACTTGTATAGATCCGAGTCCGGCAGTAACTATCACTCAGGACATAGACGCAATGAAAGTATGTACGCGATGACTGGACTTTATGCTGAAAGCACTGCTAATACAGTTGACGATGGTTTAAATTTGCCCCAAACTGGTGATGGAAGATTAACTCATGACACAGTTATCAGATGTCACAGCAGAAATCCAAGCTCAGGTCTCGTCGATCATAGGTGAGCTAATATGTGATATATCACGATGAAGAATCTAGAAGTGAAAAATTAATTGTCATTAAAATTGTAAAAAGTATGAAGACACAGGAAATCACTTTCACGCATAGAATTGTATAAGCAAGAATTTTTTTTCGCTGTGAAATTTCGAAGGATTTTTTATTGTTAATTTTTTTTTTTTCAATCATTGCATAATGTTGTTCAATTATATCGGTGAGGAATTGTGGAGCTGCTACGCCCACGTTGTCTATTGTTCTCATGAAAAAATATAAAAATTTGTGTAGAACTTTATATAACTGAATAATTTTATAGCACACATTACTATTCATATGCTTCTTCCATTTATTTGTCTATTTGCACGTTATTTTTTCCAGAGATTTTATCATCAAATGTCACAGCAGGAATCCAAGTGCTTCCATGGTCGACAGGTAAATCATAAGATTCATATCAAGAAAATATAAAGAGTCAATCGGTATTATTTGCAAATGGATTCGTGTAACGTTGACGTTTAGACGAGGAATATTGGCTTTGTTTCTTTCTTTTTTATGTTTGTTTACGACGAATGGGTACTTTCTATCGATGTTTTTCTCATTGATTATTACTGAATTATGATTGCATGATGCAGGACAGAGAAAGAACAGCGACCACAAACGCCATCGATAAATCCAAACTCTAAAGACTGCGGTATATTGAGCTGTAGACCCGCCTTCATCCAGAAATTTGCTACAATAAAGGTTTGTATATCATTTTATCCAGATGAATGCGGTACCAACATGTTCATGATTTCTTTCGATTTGATTATTACATACGGAAATTTTATTGCTATATATTGAAACAAATTGATACTCGAGGTGAAATTCATTTGCTAAAAGAGCTACATTTGTTACAATACGCAATTTATTTTCTTCGCACTTATTTCTTATTATTATAAAATATGATTGGATTGAAGAAGGGATTCATTTTTGTTTGATACTTTTGTCTGACCTTTTTTTTTCTAGGTGTTCGTGTTCTTATTATCATTCCTTGTGACAGTGCAACAAGCACTCAGCTCAGGTTATATCAATTCTGTGATTACAACTATTGAGAAACGATTTGAAATTCCATCAAGTTTGTCAGGATTGATTGCCAGCTCATATGAAATTGGTAATGTTATTACCGTTATTTTTGTGAGTTACCTCGGCAGTCGTCGGCACATACCAGTTTGGATTGCCATAGGTCAGTAAAGCCGTCATCTGGTGTGACAAAAAAGAATTGTTTTCAGTACAACGAAATAAAAGTCTTACTTGAATAAAAAAAAAAACAAACGTTCTGATTCAGGCGCAGTTATAATGGGTTTGGGATCGATGATTTTCATGATTCCACACTTCATTGGTGATCAAAATTTATCAACAACTACTAATAATTCAAGTTCGGATAATATTTGTCGACTGGTATCGTTGCGTGAACACGATATGGGTTTAGGTGAGTGATTGATATTTTATTTTCTTTCTCTTATTTTCACGAAGTTTGATGTTATGTAATACATATCAATTTTTTTGTGATTTAATATGCAGGTCGTCTATCGTCTGGTTTGTCATCACCACCATTGGCACCACACAACAATTTACGTGGTGACAATTGCATTCAAGGATCGCCATCAACTGCCGGTCCAGTAATGATTTTTGTATTGGCGCAATTATTGTTGGGCTGCGGTGGTTCACCATTATTTACACTCGGTACCACTTACATTGACGATCATGTTAGGCCAGAGAGCGCTTCTTTATATATTGGTAAGTGAGAGAGTTCAGACAAGCAATTTGGAATTGAGGACAAACGATTCACAGCATTTCGTCGATCGAAATTTTAATGTGGAATTACATCAGCGGTTGAATAATAATTTCTAAAATAGAATTGGCTCTAACTGGCATCGAATTAATTTCTCTTTCTCTTCAGGATGTATGTACAGTATGGCAGCATTTGGGCCAGTATTGGGATTTCTCCTTGGTGCTTACCTTTTATCATTTCATACAGATTCATTCACAGCTAGTATCATCAGTATAGGTGAATAATAATTGCATTAATAGTTTTGCGACATTTTCTCTGATTTTATTTTATTAATTAATCGCTTTTTGTCTCTTACAGATCCCGGGAATCATCGTTGGGTAGGAATGTGGTGGGGAGGATTCCTTCTGTGCGGTTTGTTACTCATTCTCGTAGCTATTCCATTCTTCAGTTTTCCTAAGACACTTCAACATGAGAAGGAGAAAATTAAAATAATTGAAAAAAATAAATCAGTAACGGCGAAAGAAAAGGAAGCGAATAAAGATACGAAGCAGGAGATAAAAAATGGGGACAGTGGTTATGGAAAAGATGTAAAAGGTAAAGTATTTAGATGGGAAGTGATTCCTAAATTAATTAGAATGATATTATGCAAATTCTATGTAAATTTGTCTATTTATTATTCACAGATATCCCACGAAGTATGTGGCGATTAGTATGCAATCCTGTCTACGTTGTAACATGTCTGGGTGCTTGTATGGAGTTGGTTATTGTATCCGGTTTCGTTGTATTTTTACCAAAATATCTCGAAACACAATTTAGTTTGGGTAAAAGTCAAGCGAGCATTTTTACTGGATCAATTGCAATACCTGGCGCCTGTATTGGAATATTTTTCGGTGGTTGTTTATTAAAACGATTGGAATTAAGGCCAAAAGGCGCTGTACAATTTGTTCTCGTATCAAATATCGTTTGTCTTTTGTGTTATGGCTTATTATTTTTCCTTGGCTGTGACAATGTTAAGATGGCGGGTACAACAATACCATATTTTAATAGCAGTACAATTGCGCCAGAACCATTTCAAGTTAATCTCACTGCCTCATGTAACTTTGGATGCGAATGTCCGACGAATGATGTCGAACCAGTTTGTGGCAATAATGGCCTGACATATTTTAGTCCTTGTCATGCTGGTTGCACGACATTCAGCTCAAAATCCAACTTCACTAATTGTGCATGTAAGTATCTGTCATAGAAAAAATTGCATTTGTTCTAAGGGTTTCCTCCACAATAAAAAAATTCAATTCTTGCTCATAGGTATACCGGGAAATTTAACAATTTTACGACCTGCAGTCACAGAATTCGCTGAAGTGACTGCCGTACCTGTTGCTACTTCTGGACCATGCACATCACCATGCAAAACTATATTTCCATTTTTAATTCTATTATTTTTTATGACATTTGTCGTGGCAGTGACACAAATGCCATTATTAATGATAGTGTTGCGGTGAGAACGAATATTTCTCATATGGAATATTTACAGAAAACGTTTTTAATGACTAACATTTTAACTTTGAAATAATTACAGGTCAGTGTCGGAGGAAGAACGGTCATTTGCACTCGGAATGCAATTCGTAATCTTTCGTTTGTTCGGTTATATACCAGCGCCAATTTTATTCGGTAATTTAATTGATTCAACGTGTTTGCTGTGGCAAAGTGCATGCGGCAAGAAAGGGGGACGTTGTTTACTTTATGACATTGAACAGTTTCGATACAGGTGAAGATTTTTGGAAAATTCATTCTTGCCATAACTTTATTTAAATAGAAAATATTCTATTATCATTTTCATCCATTGTTGTATAGATATGTTGGACTTTGCGCTGGTATTAAAATTCTCGCTCTCGCACTATTCCTCGTTGATTGGTGGCTTGTTAGAAGGAGACGACAACTTGAAGATATTCCAGCAGGATTGACTGTAAATGACATCGTTGGATCTATTATTAGTCTTGATAAACGTGAGTACCGATCGATTGACAACTTACTTTTAGCAGAAAAATGTGTATATTATTCATGTATGAATGAAAATGACTAATTTTTTAGTGTTTGAGGAAAAACCACATCATCAAATGTTGGGTGATGCTGATGCGACGACTCCAATGTCAACTGAAAATTCAGCATCATCGATTTCATCGCCAACTGAAGCAACAAAATCAACCAATTTGGAGGAATCAGAATCAAATCAATTAACGCAACACTCAATGGATTCAGCGAGTCATCCAAAATTATTGGCCGATTATTCAGACACCAGACAAGATGATGACGTTGATTTCAGGCCACTGAACGGTAAATTAGAAACAAAAGATGTTCATGTTTAATGACAGTACCGCGATAGATATTGAAAACAAAATGCACAGGAGAAATTTAAATAGAATTTGTGGCAATTATTTTTTGTTTGCAGTACCGTTTGGTAATTTAATCTTTTATAATAATTATGAACATAACCGTAATTCATTTTTAGTTCAGTCTTGCTATATGAAAACACCCTACTGAATACATATCATGGCAATGCAATAGTTTAATATTTTTTCCATCAAATTTTGGTAATATCTATAAAAATTTCCGCGAATGATTAGAATCGTAAAAATACAATCCGAATTTGTGATTGAAAAATGAAATTAAGATCTTTAGAATTATGTTTTAATTGAGAGGACAACAAAGTAGGGGAAAAATTTGATGCAAATCAAATTGTTATTCTGTGTACAATTTTTGTACAAATGCCGCTTGATTCGGATGTGTAGATATGAACTACAGTGTTTGCATGTTCAATTTCATGAGCTTTAAAAATTTTTCGATCGACAAAAATGTCTATTAAGATGTTATAAACACAATCGTAAAATTTCGCACTGATAATACATATGCTATATATTTTTCCTTAAACCTTTGGTCGGAACAAGAGATGAAATTGATTCAGAACAAAAATATTCATAAACACACACAGAATTAGATATCAGAAAAATTTACGAAGAAATGCACAAATGCATAAATATCCCCTTGTCTGATTCAAACTTCAATTATGAGGTTGATTTTGGGAGGAATCGAATGAAAATGAAGATATATATGTGAGGGCGAAGATTTAAGGTTGAATACTGTAAATATATAAATTCCTGCCTTGAAACAAAAAAAAAATCATAAGACTTAGACTATTATAATTAATTTAGATTTAATTAATGTTCAAATGATCTGAATGAATGTGTCTGACAGTATAATTGTGCATACAGAAAAGGAAATGTGCATCGCGATTATCATTATATATAAATATTATCGCGTAGGTTCTAATTAATTGAGGTTGTCAAGACGAAATGAAATAAAAAAGAAGAATTAGTCAATATAGAATTAGTGAAGTGGGATTACGAATTACAGAATTGAGTATCGAGTTGGTTTTATTTATATTTTTGTTTCTTGACCACTTTTTTTTCATATATACTTCCAAGATTTTATTTTCTTTTTTCGATTTATAAGGATATAAAATAGACTCAATGGCTTTTGATATTATTGGAAATTATTTTGTTCTGGTATTGAAATTATTTGAGTGTGAAACACATTAATTTATCGACTTGTCAATCATGATGAAACAAATTCACAAATGTTTCTGCATATTTGTTTCTCACTTTTGCCTATAAATAATCAATACATTGTCAATATTTTCTGAATAGCAAGTGCATATAGTGCTCGTTAGTGATTGAATTACATAACGTACATGCCTTCTTAAAATTCTTGAGAATGAAATTGATGATAATTGCATAGTTCTGAAATCTCGTGGTATGATATATCATCACAATTTCACAAATGATAAAATTCGATTTAAGTGGAACATTTTAAAACAATTAAAATCAAATTTCGACTATCGTCATCATTATATCACTAAAACGGTGTGAAATGGCTCAAGAAAATGGCATAATAATTATGATGGATTCATGTAAATGAAAGAGAAAAATGTAAATGTACATAAAGAAAAACGGTATAAAAACCTTTTTCTTCCATGAAATTGTAATTGGGAATTTTTTTTTCTACATATATACATTGATGAATATCGTAATTGAATGCGTGCTGTGTGGTACTATTATCAATCAGTTATTATCTGTTTTTTTAATGAATGTATTCACAAGTTTATTGATTCATTGAACCGTGGCATATTTTATTTTTATTATTTTTTTTTTGTAATCATTATGACGAATATGTTACTTAAATACTCTTGAAGGAGAATTTCTACCAATGTCTTTTTTTCGCGATGCGATACAGTTTGAGTCAATGGATTAATCACTGTTGATAGTTTATTATAACTGTAATTGCCAATGATTGTTTTTTCTTTTCTTTTCTCAATGATTGATTACTGCATGGAACATTCCAGTGTCAGCAGTAAAGAAGAAGAGAAGAAGCGACAAAGCGAATGCGCTAGGAAAATTACAAGATATATATAATAGTATTGATTAAGAGAACTATAAAGATGAAAATTTAATTTAGAATAAAAAGATGAAAATTAAATAAATGGAGAAATGAAAATGTTATGTACATATATATGATTATTATGAATAATGTAAACTGCTTATAGATGTACTGTATTTTTTGTAGGGACCATATTGATAAGATAGGACCTATTTAATGTTTACTGATATATTATTACATATGTATATGTATACACAGATAAGTATTGAAATTTGCTAATGCTGGGTGAAGGAAAAAATCATGTTGCCAATTCATTCGAGATGAAATTTGATCAAACAGCTGAATTGAAGGGATTTGTGAACGTACAAATGTAACAAAAAAAATTTCCAATGTTTCAATTCAACTGATAAAAGTACTGGAAATTTTTTTTGAATCGCAAGCAATGAACAAAATTATTTAACTATACTGTGAAGTAAATTAATCAATTATTTGTTATCATCGAAAATAAACAATATAGAAAAATGTACGATGGACCTGAATGTGAAAGAAAAAAAAATTAACGTGAATATAACATGAATTTTGTCATTGATTCGATAAAATTCGTCTATGTGTGATACAATTAAAAAGTATGCCTTAATATTGATGAGGAAATGAAACTGGAAGTTGGACAAAAAAGTTGAAACAAAATTAAATGAAAAGTGAATCTGAATGAAAAAAAAAAGAAAGAATTAAATTTATAGATATTAGTGCGATATTTACAATGGAAAAAACAAAAAAAAATGTTTTTAGATTATAATAAAATGAACGATATTATAAGAATATTGCGCACCTACCTATACGATTTATCGGTAGACTTTGTGAATGATTTCATAATAAATAAAACAAAGACGAAGCAAAAATGAAGAAATTAAGAATAAAACAATAATAATCTGTATTACAGTTCATTTTCCGTCATAATAATTAGCATAACGAAGTACTCGATAAAAATTGACTCAATCCAAACAAGAATAATTGAAACAAAATGAAGCGAATCAAATTCAATCAACTACATAATAAATGACACAATCACTGATACATCAACCACCTGCCAATTTTCCCATTAATTAAAATCCGTTCCCATAAAGCCCTCTCACACCTTACATTCCACAACTCTTCAACCCACCAAATACTCCCCTACAATTACCAAACCCAATTTGAATTCATCATCCCCTCCAACAAAAATCATCTCAAATTTCCCGCGTATTCATCAATACAATAAAAATGGCCGCCACCACCAGAGTGCGCTAACATCATCCAAATCCTAACCTATCTTTTCTCATTATTTCCTCTCCCCTCTACATTGCAAATTACTAGTGGTGTGCTTTGCTGTGCCAGTAGCTCCGCCATTTCCGTAAGTCAGTTGTCCACGGGCTTTTCTGGTGTTGGGACGTATATAAGTCAATAAAAGTGTCATCACACAATCCCGGTGTCTCGTTTTTAAGAACGAACGCCCAAACGTACGTGCCGTATTCAATGTGTATGGAGATTCAGGTGAGCTTATATCCATTATTTATTTCTCGTTTATTTCAACTAATTGAATATTTCACTATCCCAATTTATAGAGCGCAGAAAAAAAATATATAAATAAACCAATAACCTCACAATGTATATCTATATATACGAAATTTATTCGAGCGAGAGTGCACGCATCTTTTTCTCTCATCCGGGGATTCGTCGACGACTTGCGCGGACAACGAACTCATCTGAAATCTATGCTTTAAAAGCTCATCTCACAAACATCCGTTTAATTTTTTCATATCAATAATTATTTAAACATCTTCACGTATGCTTTTATATATATATTTATATGAAAGTATATCTATTAATTTGTATTTGTAATTATTGATTGTTAATTATTCGTTGTGTTATGGAATAGAAAAAATGGAAATCGATAAAAGAGCATTCTGATATTTGCTACTGTTGTAGCTGTGAATGTGTTCTTGGTTCTCTTGACAATGTGACGTTTCACCGTTCTACTTCGCGGTTAACATCCGGTGACCAGTCGACGACTGTACAGTTCTCCATTTGATATATAATAAGAGAGACGAGGATAGGTTATATTTTATGATGAGAGAGCGAGACAGAGAGAGGCAGAGTTGAAAAAGAGGAGAAAAGACTTTCACAATATTTGTGGTGGGTCATTTTTTGTTGTAGATGGAGTTGAAAATGATTTGTGATATTGTTGATGAGGGTTTTTTGAAGAAGAAGAAGAAAAATTGGATGGAGTTTGGTTTAGGTTGAGAATTGGTGCTTGATGATACATGGGACAATCAAACAGTTGATTTATTCATGTAATTGTGTATTTGAATATGTGAGGATGAGTCATTTGGTGAATTGTGTATTGCGATGAATTGAGAGGGGATTTGAATACAGGGGAGATGAAATTTTTGTCGTGTTGGGAATTGAATGAATGAATGAATGGATGGAGGAAGTGAAGTGTTTGGTACAGGGTGATGGTTGGATTCAGTTGGTCTTTTATTAGTTGATTCATTTGTTGGTTTGTTAGGCGAATTCTGGAAGTTTGGGATGATTTCATGCAGTTGTTATTTGCTTTAGGGTATTGATGAAGTCTTGATTGATAATTGTGGTTGGTCTTTTGCCTTGAAAATTGGTTGGGTTTATAAAGATTGAAGTAGAGGTGGTGAAGTCCATGTGAGTTACTGTTTGACTTCAATATTATTAATTGAACTCGTGTTGAAAAGAATATTCATCGATTCGTTAGAGAAAATGGTGGCGGATGGAGAGAAAAAGGTGCCTAGAAATGAGGAGGGATAAAAGAGAAAAAAAGTGAGAGAGAGAATAAATGCGTGGGGGGTTCTCTCTGTTTATCCATAGCTAAGATGGCAGCGTGGCTGTAATGTTATATATGAAATATCCAACTGATTCTTTATTGTTTATACTGGAACGAAGACAAAGAGCAATTCACATTCACAATTATTATATGATTGTGAATTGAAGAAGAATATTTCAGTGATATGTTTGATTATTATATTTGTAATTAGTGAATTATTTGCTGTTAAGAGATTGAATTGATTTGGTGATTCAGATAAGATTAATTTTTACATTCCAATAACTGATGATAGACTTAGAGCTTAAATTTTCGCTTTACTAAATTATATTCGTGGGACAGATCATTTATTTTTCAATAAGAGAACTAATGCGAACATGATTTGTATACAATTGTTCATGAGATCGTTGGGGATTTTATACCTGGATTAAAATATCACTGATGCTCATTGCAAAGTCCTCCTACGCTGTGAAAAGTTCTAGAAATAATTTTATTGATATACCTGGAATATATAATGAATTCGGGAATATACATTAGCCAATTCATATACTTTTCAAAATTTACACATACAAGAATGAATTATTTTCAATGTATATGACTGTGTATATCTATGGGTGATACCTTGTGCTTCTCATTATGTAAATTGCAATGGATCTGCGTATATAATTATGCAATATCCGAGTAAGAAAATGTGGTAAGAAGAGACTGGGAGTGGCCAGAGCACACAAATCCTATATTTGTATGATGGTTATATTAAAAATAAAACAAGAGCGAGGACTGTAATAATATACAGATAGATTATGTACAAGGTCGTTATTATACTGATATCAAATGTGCGATGTATATATTTTTTTTGTTTTTGTTTTATTTTTTATTCTCAATCGTCTAGACACAAAGAATATTATCATTCCCAAACAGATGAAAATCATCGATCATCACTGCCTTTTTTTACTTCATTCAATTTGTAGCCTCAGATTTTGTATAAACCAATTTAAGCAGAGTGTCATAACACGATAATTTTTTTGTTTTATTAATTTCTTAATTTTTGTTACTGTTGACCCGGAGGTACTCCACACTCTTATAAAAATTGCTATAAAATATAAAATCACTTTGATTGATTGACATTGATGTAGTGGGATGAAAGATCACCGAAAAATTAGATCCTATTGAGAATAATAATTGTTAAAACATAAACTCTATTTTTATTTGTATGTTTGAAAATTACTTGTCGATAAAGCTTCGAGTAATTTGTTGAACATGTAATAGAAGTGTTGAAAAAGGTTTGAAATTCAAAGTGTCTGGACATGCGAGTGTGTTATACTTTTGCATTTTCATGTGCGAGATAAATTGCATCTCATCAAACACTGCCACGTGTCTATATATTAAATTACTTAGCCATGCGCACGTCTCTTTGTACATATCGGTATTGTTATCCATCCGTCCGTTCGTGTATTCGTGCGGTGACGTGCAAATTCAGCAGGATGAAAATTACGCTGTGTTTTGTTTTCTCTCGATATAACGTTGCATTGACGCAACCAACATACGTCATTAAAGTAATATGATATTGGTAGTGTATGCATCGCCTGTGGCTGTGTCGTCGTTTATAGGTTTAATAGGTAATTGATATATATATATACTCTACATACAAACAATTCAATAAAAATATCAATTATTTCATTTTTCAAACGACATGCGTATTGAATTGACTATTTAATCTCACACTGATTCATTATTTTTTTTCTCTTCTCCAATTCAAAGGAAAAAAATAATAATAGCAGCGGTGTAAAGTGATAATTCATTGATGTTTAATGTTTTGTGTATGAATATTTCTTTTATTTTATTTTTTCTTGTTTTTGTTATCGAATTAATGATAAGAACTTGCCGACGACGGATCAATTGACACAGGACCACCGTGAAGTTATATTTAATATAGTTCTTCTCTTACTGTTGTTTCATATTCATGAATTATTTAATTAATTAAATATTTATGGACATTTGTGTTTTTATACAATTTTTATGCAATACAAGGGGTCACTAGGACAATTTACTCATCTTTGTTTGTATACAAAGAAATATATACATTGGTGGAAATGCAATTTTATCCTCAGTTATGTGAAAAGTCTATCAAGTTTATCATTTCTTTTTCATTTATTACACCACTGACTAATCTCTTGTGATAAAATTAATATTTTTTATATTACAAAAATATAAATTCGTTTTCTTTTGCAATTATTAATAATTCGGTTATAATCTTTATTATTTATTTTATTTTTGGTGAAATAATTTGATGAGAAATTCGGGGAAGAGAAATAATAGGACAACGACCCTTTGCGCAGGTTCTCACACAATAAGTATATATATATGAAGGGGGAGAGTGGCCCCTTTTCCCCCTTTATATTTTGCAGACTAGCAAAGTCGTCGACCCTGCGTTCGTCGTCCCAGGTTTGAACCTGCCCCCCCACCTGGTTGAATAAAATGCGAATATTCTACCACTGTCTAGAGAGTCTAGACGGCGGGCACCAAAAAGGACGCGTCGTAGGACGATTGACCATCAGGGTTGGTGTAGTCGCCAGTCGCGTCTACCACCCCTCTCCCCTGCATCTCTTTTGTATATATATGTAGATATACACATACATAGGATATGTTTGTGTTTCTTTTTTATTCCCATTTCATCCGACCCCTACAACCGGTTTTTGAGTTCTTCAACTCTCCAAGGCGGATAGGAGACCTTGCGCTCACACCCGAAATAAAAATAAAAGCCGTGATATATAATAATTTTGCACTGTTTGAGATATATACGGTGAAGGGATTATCCTAATTATTTATTGTTATCATTTAGCTGATGATATTTTTTTTTTTAAAGATTTTATAACGTTGAAATTAGTTTGGGATTATTTGTTGCATAAGTTATTTTTCTGTTCTTTTGTTGGGTATCAATTTGGTTTAGTTTTGGTATTAGAAAATCTGACGGCGATTATTATTGACGGAATGAGAATTGTGGGGTTGGTAGACCAATAGATATTGAGAAGGGTTGAATTGATGAAATTCCAATGGTGGTATATCAACAGCGGTTGGAAGAGAATGAGTAGAAACTTTTGTGTTGGAATGGATGAATTGGGAGAATTATATCATTTTGTCAATTGGTCCATGTCATTGATAGTTTTCAATTTTGTTTGTTTTTGGTGTAATTGAAATATTTAAATAAGCTGTCGGTGAATAATTTATTGTTGATGTATAAACGCGGATATGAATGTGAGGGGAAGTTAATTGGCGGACTCAATTACTTATTCCGTCCTTCTTCTCTCTTCCTTTGTCCTCCTTGTGCTGCTTTCACTCCCTTTACCACACGAAGTTTACGTCGAAATATGAGGGCTAACCCACGTTCGATGTTGTCGTGGCAATTTACCTTTATGGAAATGTAAATTGATTGAATAATTAATTTTGATTTCAATGGTCATGTTTGATTTAATTATTAGGGAATATAAACTTTATGGGATATTGAAAAAAAATTTTTATTCACTTGTTTGATTTGTGTTGTTTATTTTATTATTGTTTTGGTGATAAGAAGATTTTGGAACATTTAAAAAATTAGGTTAGAATTAGTTGGGACGTGAAATTTTTTATTTATTAATTTCTTTCATTTTTCTTGGCAAACTTTTGTTTTGGTATGATATATATTTTCATTTATGTACCTGTGCGTGGGAGGACAAGAGATTCAGACTGTTGTCGATGCAACAGTGATATTCAACACAGCCAGACGGGGTCGCTGTCCAGTGTCACTGACCTTGGTTAACGATCGGACACGTCTGGAAGGCTTGAAAGTTTCTTTCGACATCAAATTTCCAATATCATATTATTTAGAGTTGTAATTAATTTGATCTTAATTGGAATTTTAATGAAGAAGATTGAATGAGTGATTTGAATGAAAAATGAGAGAGTTTAAGAAAGGGAGAATTGAATTTCATAGATTTATCTAACGATATGTAGAATAAATTCATGATAATTGTCAAGGGGAAATGGAAAAAAGTTTATAATTAAAGAGAGAATATCAAAATTTCTATCATGTGGATTATTTCGGATTAATTGAAACAATTCAACAATGTTGAAGAAATAAATTCTATTTAGAATAAATTTATTAAAATTTTATTATGAATAAAAATTTTAATAATTTTTAATTGTTCTTGGTCTTACCAAGGGCAATTGAATTTTACTTTAATCTTACCAGTGTGTAATTCTTGGAAGTGATTCAATTTTTAATAATACCCAAGTCATTAATGATCATCTCTAAATTTTTAATTTTGCAACTTTTAATCCTCATGTTTTCGCCATTTTGACATAATCTTTATCATTCTCACCGTATGCTACAACCCACTGACCCGAATGAGATATCGATTTTACACGAGAGTGCCCTAACTTTGTTTCTCTACAGTCTTTTTCATTCTCTCTTGTCCCGATTGTAGCCGAGTATTCAACCTCAAAACATTACATCTTTCTCTTTGCATTAATACTTTATCAGAGATATAATACGAATATGTTACTATACCAAAGGTTTATACATATTAAATTGAGAAAACTTGCAAGGGTCATTGCACTACAATATTTATATATTAAATATATTAAACTTTCATTTTGTTGTTTTATTATTGATGTTGAAAAAAATTACTGTGTCATTACTGATTAATTGAGATTAATTTTCCAGTTAATTGTCTTTATTTTCATGACGTCAATTCAATTGTGAATGAATTTACGTGACATAACTTTATAAAAACTGAATTAGATTGGAGAAATTACAGAATGTATTTCCGTAGGCGGATTTTATGATCGTATTCATGTCATGCATTTTAAAGGTCATGAGAAATTTGATATAAATAACAGATGACACAGTGAGATTTATAGGAAGGATGAATATGAGAAACATTAATAATTAAATATCAACTATGGAATACAAATTTATGATTTTAATATACGGGTTTTAGTTTGAAAATGAAGATATTGATAAACAAAATAATATTTCAAATTGAATAAATTGTAATAATGATAATGGCTGGTCATTACTTATTTGTTATTACAATTTCAAGGTTTATTTATTGTTTAAATGATTACATTTTCGCCTTTTCAACTCTATTTCTAGTTCTATTTTATAATATTTTTTTTTATCTTCAATTCGAAGGTGAAAGATGACGTATGAGTGAAGAAGGCAATAAAAGCAGCTGGGAAATTTGAACGCAACCTTGTGCAATATCTCGCAACATTTCTCTTTATAACTATTCATCTACGTTTCTTTTCCTCTTGTTCTTTGTGCCATACGCAATTTCTTTTTTGTTTTTCTCCTTTTTCTACTTGTCTATTCACGAGTTACTGTGCAGACAATTGACTTACTGATTGGAGAAGTAGTGAGGCAGCTTTTTCAGTATATTTTAAAGCAAACGTATAATCTGAAATCATCGTGAAGAAGAATAACAGAAAAAAACACAACAAACCGAATACATAACTTCAGTTTGAGACTCAAGTTTATGACTAAATTGTTACTTATGTCTTTTTGGTTTTTCTTATGTTATTTTTCGCTTCTTTAGATTCTTGCCTTTGTTTTCCCATTACATAGCAGCACACAACCTTGTCCCAAAAATATCATTTAATGCAATAAGTATTAATAGAAGTGTCTAGATGATGAGTAAAGTAACTTTTCTTTTGTCAAATCAACCAATTGATGATGAAAAAGGTCATGGTCTCTTGGTAAAAATCAAAATGGAAAGTAATATCCATATCGTATGTCTGTGATGACATTCAATGAAGCAAAAACAAGATGATATCAAATTATTCTGTATAGTTTGGAGACTATCACAGGTTGTTACTAGACTCTTTGTGTACATTCACATTCTTCTTTTCTTTTTTTTTTTTATTATTTCTATAAATAGTATTATTTCTATCGTCAAGTGAATCAGCCAATGTTTTATTTATTGATTGTTTACATATGCGATGTTAACATTTTCATAGAAATATAAAAGAAATATTGCGTGACTTGTTCTTGCTACTGATACGTCCTGCTTCATTTCTCCCTTTTATTCTCATCATGACATAACATTATGCCATGACATTGACAATTTGAACCTGAATTTAGTTACGCTATAAATTTTAAATTGAAGAGGAAGAATTTATAGTTGAATAATTATGTTCACTATCTTTCTACATCTAAATTTATTATTCATGGAGTTGAATTGGTTTGTCCAACGATTAATTGCGGATAGATATTTCTTATCTCATGGATATGAACCATATGATTTAATAATTAAATTAATAACCAAAGAGTCTCCAGTTTCATGATGAATTAATATAGATCAATTACATTTGAGTAATCATTTAAATTGTTGCATTGAATTTTATTGATTGTAATTAGCGTTTTCGGTTGAAACGCCCCCAAGGTAAAATTGAAGTCGATGAAAAATAATGGGAAATTATTTGGGTCATGACTCACTTTCTATACTATAAAATCAAATTGATAAACCGCTATTTTACCGAGCCCCCGTTTCTATGGACGATTAAAATTTATTTTTGGATTACAGAAAAAGATTAAAATAACTTATTATCATTGTACAAAAATATCAAAATTTGATTAATCAAAAATTCTGCAAATAATTTTTGTTTATAGTTATAAATAAATATGACTATGACCATGCCTTCTATTACGGCTTAACCGACTAACCCGACCTAGAAAACGTTTGGCGCGTGCGTTAACTACCGTGTACACATCTTCATCGAACTTGTAGGATATAAACGTGTTTTGTGGCTGCATGAACTAAACTTGTCTGGCGCCCGCACGAGCACACTTTACAGTGAAGTGTACACATTCATACGCATATACATTCACTTCTCAATACAACTTCACTGGAATGTAGTCGCTTGTTGAAGTTACTCTCAGTTTTCAAACTCCACTTCAACAAATAATTAAATCCACCGCAATTGGCATGTGGTAGATGCTGTGCAGAAAATAAAAATCAACCTTGTGTGCATTTTAACAGCAAATTATGCGGGTAAATGATTCAATGTTTACTTGGTTGACTTCTGTGTTGATAATCCAATTATTCAATCTTTGTGTTCACAATAAGATTCTCATTTCGACGTATGCAAATGGCGTTACATATGGAAATTTGCAATTAAATTCAATATGTTTGTGTGTGAATAACAGAAGATGCATTGGGAGTTGGGTGAATTAGTTGATTAGTGATATAAGTTAAGTGGAAGAGTACATGAAGCAGCGTGGGAAAATAGAAGATGAACTATCTGATGTAAAAGGTGAAAGAGATATCAAAGTTAGTTATAAGATTTTGTGAAACAGGATAAATAGGAATTGTAAAAATACAAAAGACAAATTATTCTTGAAAGGTAAAATTTTAGATGAATGACAGTTGGAATATTTGGAACCACTTCTAAGTCTGTGAAATAATAGGGAGGATAAATAGGATTCATTTGAGACATAAAATATCAGTTGTCAAATCTATTCAGGATTTGACGATGCTCTTTTGAACCAAAGAAACTAATTTGAATGGATATAAATAATTGTCCTCACATCATTCAACGTAGCATCACTGGTTAATTCAGCTTCACAATAATTTCAATGCGACCTGTAGAATAATCCAAGATTTAGAGCGGTTGGGATGGATTTATAAATCATTGGGTCAGTTACCTGCTAAATCCTCTAACAGGAAGTCAACAAATTGTTTAGTTGGATAAATTTCTGCACATTTTTCATTCGAACATTTCTGTTTCCTTTTTCTTCTTATCTACGTCATGTGAATTCTTCGATTCCAAGTGATTTTATTTCAATTCCGGTGATCGAACTATGAAATTAAATTGTGAACACAAGACTTGAATGTAGAATTTACTATTGGAGAACTTGTGATGTTCGCTTGGTACAGGGGAAAATCATGACGTCATTATAAAATCCCAGGATTGGTTATTGATAGTGAGGTGGGAGAGAATATGAAAAGCATGAGAAGCTGAGTCGTGACTCCACGCGCTTCTCTCAAAATGCGCGAAACGCGATAGGGGAATATAAAGTCCCGACCATTCTACTCTTTTCTCCTTCCCCCTTCAAAGCCAATCTTAGCCGACGACGTTATTCTATTTTCATTCGTCTCTCTCGCTCTCTGGTTGTGCACTCTGAATGTGTGTTGGCCCAGATTCGAAGCGCGACCGTCAAGCAACAACTGTGACTGCGCGATAATATTGCTGTAAAATTATTCTTCATTCTAAATATTTAATTTCACTGTTTTTTCCTTTTTTCTGTTTATGTCTTGACATTTTTTATTTGAATGAAAACGTGAAATTTCTTTCATTTAATGCGGATTTTCTGTTCTCATCTACAATTCGAATGTTATTTATTCAGTGGTGGTGCACGATAGAAGCGATTTTATAACCCAACGTGGTGTGAACTTGAAAATAATCTTTTCATTTATGTTTATTTTGTACTGTTGAAGGGATTGGAAGAATTTCTTTCTTCCTGTTAATTTGTGATACAAAGAAGTTTTTTATTTATAATAAATTGTGAAGTTATGATTTGACTTGTAAGATGTGACTTTTTAGTGGTGTGGCAAATGCGCCCGTATTTCTAATCGTGTACATCCGTTGCTGGGCAAATGTTCATTATTTTTTTCTGATTAAAATCTACAATTATACTTGTGAGGATCGTACGAATAAAAAAGAGATTCGAATAGAAGTGGCAGTTGTATTCCTTGCTTGTTGAATCAACAAATGACATTGAGGTATTTGTAATATGTTGAATAATAACTCGATAACATTTACTATTTTTAGTGATAATATCTGACATTTTAAATGATTCATTGAAAAAAAATGAATTAAATTGTTAGGGAAAATTTGATTTTGATACAGATTAAATAATATTTGCAGTTAACTATTTGTTTTGTTTAATATAATTTATATTATTCTCTATATATTACATACTAATTATCAATATCAATTTATTATTCATAAATAAATGACAGGATTGAATTTGCTTTTCAACTCCTTATCGGAATAAACTTGGTTGATAATATTCATAACCAATAAACATTTTGACAATGAAACAATCACATATTGGACAAAAATTTTTATAAAACCAACAATAAGTACATGTTCACATGTATTTATTTTTAAATATAATATCACCAAGTGAATGATTAAATTGTGAGAAATAAAATAATCGTCAGAGTTTATCTGTGACGAATGTTTGCCAATCAATTTCTTATGAAATAATTTAACGTCATATTTTATTTCATCCTCAATATAACGTCATCATATTTCTCTCAATGTTTATATCAAGACATTCGGAATATTTTATAACCAGGAAATTGATCACATACGAAATTGGCAGTATCAAATCAAAATTAGAGTTGAGTGGTGTTAGAAGCTTTTGAAAGTCGTCAATAATAATCAACAAAATAAGTCAGTGAAATTGTTCATTAAAGACTTTTGTCAGTTAATTTAGTCTCTTACTGTTTATCAATTGGATAGAATTAGTTATTTATTTGGTCAATAATAAAATTATTTTTGTACGTGATTGTTTTATTTATTTTTTTTAGAGTTTTCTAACGTGTCCTTCAAATTCATTATGACGTGTCCTTCGGTAATCCACGTGTGCATTTTTATCTTTAACGACAGGAAATAAAATAAATCAATTGCAGAATACAGAAAATAATATAGTTCGTGTTTTAAATGTTATAGGTTATCCATGAATAATTAAATACATTTATTTATTTATTAATACAAATGTATTTTTGTATAATAATGAATGCGGAAAATGTACATAAGTAAATTATTTTTAAATGTCCTCGAGACTCAAATGCGTTTCAAGCTTGAATGATCAAACAAATTAGAATAGAAGATAAATAGGAGAATGAGGGAGATAAATTTAGGGTGGCAGGGTGAAGGAAATACAATTGATTTTACAGTTATATAATTTAATTACCTTAATTGTTGCAAGGTCATCTCATTTCCAATTTTTTTTACAATTTTTTATTATCATTTTTCGTCCTTCTACATAAAAATTTATTTATTTATTCTTTTTCTTCAGCGCACAATGAAGATTGTTTATACACACTTGGTGTTTAACCAACGACACATGAGTTTTATGACTTTGATATACCTATATATGTGTGTGTACAGTAAAACTGTTTATATGAGGATCTCATTTATGTACACCGCAAGTAGCATCTGGAATGATAAACTAATATTTTGCTACTAAGCCAAACTAATTTACAATTCACTGACTTCTTGTCTTCATTATTGTATTTTTTATTATATTTATAATTCTCTGATATGAAACTTTAATTTCTAAATTATCTGATGATTCAGTTTCATTAAATGATACATTAAATTTTGACAAAGTGTACAAAACTCAGTTGTACCATTTACTATTGTTCATTTGTTGTGCATCGATATTTGCTTTTCTTTAATTATTCATTTACTATATTGAGGTAACATTTTATTTTGCATTTTTAATTTATGAATATTTGTCAGGAGAAACGATGATATTTTGTTATGAATATATTTATTCATTTTTAAAATAGAAAATGCGCACAATACATTCACGTGTCACTATTGCGCGATTTTATTTGACGGATTGGACGCAATACAATGATCACATGATTCGTGAACATATACAACATATGAACGTGCGCATATTTCACTGCCAATATTATTATCTCACGCCGATGTGTGCATTCATATTCACTCGTGTACGTCATTCTCTTTTTTTTTTCTTATGTATCGTCCACATTTTTTTCTCTAACAAACTGTATTGTAAATTATTATTTTTCTTGTTTTCATTTGATATAATAAAAATTTAATTACAATTCTATAAGAATTCAGATGTACGAAAAAGTAATAATTAAATACAAAATGTAGATTAATTTAATTTATTCAACAGTATTTTATGGATTTTTATTTTGAAAATGGTTTTGTATTAGATAACCTTGGCAAGTGTAAAGTCAATTTATGTCTCTAAGCTATTACAGATGTTGACAGTGCACGTGATCAATTTTTATTTGTATACACAATTTTTTTTTTATTCTTACCTATACTTCACCAACAATTTATCCTTGTGTAAAGGAGTATCTGTCGAGAGATTGCTGCAGTGTCTTCACAAAAATAAATTAGCAATACAGTTTGGTACAATGCGACTGTTAAAGTTGCACGCAACATTTTAACGTTTATAGCACGACATAAGATGATTTCATTATATATATAAATTCCCTTATGTAATTAAATCGTAACAGAAGACAACAATTTTGTTAGCAATGTTAATTCGAATGATTTAACATGCGAAGAATGAGAAAAAAAAGTTATAGCAAAAGAAGGAGAGGAGAACTTCAAATGATTTATCCATTTTTTTTTTTTCCTTTGTTGCATACGATAATAGATATTGTACATGTGTGAACGGCCCGATGTGAAGCAAATTATCGACGGTAAATGAATTGCATGAGACACGTGTGTCCATGCAACTGTGAATATCCGTGTCCCTGAAGCGGATAAAAAAAACGACGCAGAACACAATTAATCTCAATTGATGATTTACATAATCAGGAAAAATTCTTTCATCCTCTTCACTTTGAAAGATCCCATTTTTAATTATTTTTACATCTTCTCATTGTTATTAATTATTTATTTCTCTTTTTATCACAATTTTTATTTTCATTATTATTGTCAAGTTCATATTATTTCCAGTGTCTGATTTTTTTCTTTTTATATGTTCGAAAATAACTCGCTAAATCTGATCATGATGGATTTCCGTAGGATTTACGTCACGTGCGTTTATTTTAATTGGTTGGGTTGGTGTATTGTTGCTTGTTATGTAAAACAATGTTGAATTATATATATAGAAATTCTAAGCATAGAAATGAATGTTTCTATACAAATGGATGTTTCTAAAGTAAACAAAATAATGAAGCTCACGACAATTTCAATGAAGATTAATACTGAATCATTGACATTGATTATTTGATTGAATATTTTTTTTTCCTTGTCATTGCAATTCATTTCAATTGCTGAGAATTGAACTAAATGACAAAATCGCTAGGGGGATATTTATTTGTGTATTTATATATATTTGTGGTTATCTATTGAGATAGTTCGCAATATGACATTGAATTGTTATTATCACACAAACAAAAACGTCGCAATAACTTCCGTTTATTTAATCGTCATTATTATTTTTTTTCCTGTAAATTTTCTTTTATCAGATGTGTCTGCATTGTGTTATGTATTTGAAACAAGAGAGAGAATATTGACCTAGACATTATTGATAGTGAAAGGAAAAAAAGGTCAAGTCAAGAATTTTGTCTGTCTCACTTTGTCACCGGCATTTGAATTGTTATGATTCAAAGAGAATAGCAAAATCCAAACTTGTCGTTTCATTCTTGGCAACATTTCAACATTCTAAATATGAATATATATTGCATGCAAATAAATCACTTCACAGGCGAATTAGTTTGATATTAAATGCCGGGAATATATATCATATTTATCGTGCGTAAAATATTTATAAATAAGCTCAATAATTGTACTCTCATTGCGGTTGAAGAATTCTCAAATAATTGTTTACATATATATTTAAACAAAAAATGTACATATTGTTGAATATAAAGAGCAAAAAATATTTGGCATGAGTTTATTTGGCGCGCATTTAACTGCCAATGTTTAATTCTGCTGTCGTTCTTATATGTTAACGTCACTAAAAATAAGTCGAAGAGTTTTATTGTACGATATATAAATGTGAAATTTGTCAAAAAGAATGTGAGAAAAAAAAAGAAACGTAAATTAAGACAAAACAAACCCAAGTTCAATGTCTGAATTATTTTCTTCAGTGTTTCAGTTCAATTTGACTTGTATTAATTCTCTATTTTTATTTTTTTTTGTTACAGTTTCCTGGTGAGTGTATCCTCACATACATGGAGTTTCAGCTGGACAGCGCAGAATACTGCCAGGCTCAACACAAATAGAGAGACACGAGACCCTTCCCGCCCAATCTTACTTGAAAATATTGTACATCCAATATATAAACATATATATTGTGAGCTAGATAAAAAGAAAAGGAGTTAAATTTTTTTGTGGCGCGGAAGTGTGTAGTGGTGGTGGTGGTGAAACGTTGCATCATTGAAAGTAATCCAGATTGTCATTATTATTATTATCGCCGTCTTATTTTAATTATTAATCATCATCGAAACAACAACACACCACCAGAAAGACCGTGAAAATTCATTAGCTAGTCATCACGCAAGATATAGGACAATTCAAATATTAGGGAAGAAAGATACATTTTTTTTTTATAATTACCATGTATGCAGGCGTCGTAGTTTGCTGAGTGCACTTTGGCGAGGAGCATTCAGTGCCAAATAGGTAAGAAAAGAAAATTATTTATGTTTATGATTATGTTGAAATATTGTCGTAGATTTTATCTTTGTTTATTTATTATTTATTGTTTTGTATTTTATTTTCAGATAATCTTCCGAATAAGGCATATCATCGTCTAATGCAGCCTCCGAATTATTAGCGAATTTCGCACATCCTTTAACAGGAAAGAAATTAAAACCTTCCGAGGGCTACATGTGAATCCATTGTTCTCGTCCTCTGTAGAAAAATAACGAGTTTGAACGCTTTAGATTAATTTGAAGAAGAAAAACAAATAATAATACAAACGGAAACAACATTATAAGACTGACATCTATGTATGGGCTACAATTCAAATCCAGCCATTATTGCTATAGAAGATCAGCAGAAATTACGATATAGTGCAGTTTAACGCAGAAGATATTGGAACAAATTCTTCTTTCCCATTCTTTTTTTCTTTTTTTTTTCGTATCGAAGGGAAGATCTTGTATTAATTGATACGAAAATATAAAATCCAATCGAAAACACAATAATATCAACTGTGTGGAGGCAAGGGAGATTTTTTTTTAATCCCTCGCCGTGAAGAAGGAAATGAGCAACATGAGGGTGAAAGATATCAGACCGGCACCCGCCGAAATTGAATACAAATACATGAAGTTCCTCATTACTGATCGGCCCAATGATCAGACTATTCATACCTTCATCCAAGTGAGTAGAATACAAAATTAGATATAGAATTTAATGAGCACAGAACATCAGGGAGATTTGAACGATTGGTTTTTCTTTCCTCTGAAATTTATTTGAGAGGTTTTAGAATTAAAAAGCGAATGAATATGTTATATATGTAACAAAATATTCTAGTTACATATTCTCAGAATTATTTGCCTCGAAAATACACAAGAGAAAATCAATCGCTTCAGTATTTCACTCTGGTGTTGCTGTTTGACCCTTCGTGATAGGATTTTTTCACATAATAATACCTTTTTCAATTACTGGTTTCATTCTTGCTTACCCTCAACCCCTGCAGTGATTGTAATCTATAGATTCGTGGAACAACACTGATCACTAGAATTTTAATATCAATCTAATATATCAAGTAGAGTTTACCCTGAGTGATGGAAAAAAATAGTGGGTCCCCCTCATAAACAAATGTAGCTTTGACTAATCCGTAATAGATAGTCTTTTATAAATGAATTTGCACATGTGTTGCCGTCAAAATCGACAAGATAAGAATTACTAGTCCGATATGGCGAATCGAAATTAAAGAATATATTCAAAATCTGAAATTGATAGAGAATTCATTCTAGAAATTTCTGAATGCAATAAATTAGACATCCTATCGCATTAATACCCACCCCTCGAACTCTGCAACCCCTGTTTTCAATTCAATTAGTGAAACGAAAAGTATGCTTTAACGAGAGAAATATTGCCATCATTTTCTCATTTTGTTTCAAAACTAATTCTGTGATTAATTTTAATATTGAAGGAACTGAAAAAGCACAATGTGAAGGAGGTAGTAAGGGTCTGTGAACCAACGTACAAAGTTGATGAGCTTAAATCCGAGGGAATAAATGTTCTAGACTTAGTCTTTGATGATGGAACTTCGCCACCGAATGAGGTAATTAAATTTTAAATTATTTCAGATGTTTTATGATATCTAGAAGTATTATTGCATCATTGTATATATGAAAATGCCAATGTCAAATATATTTATGCATGAGTTATTAATTAAATTGTTCCAGGTGGTGGATGAGTGGTTTGAATTATTGAAAAATCGATTCCGAGAGACGCCCGAAGCTTGTGTGGCAGTACACTGTGTAGCTGGACTGGGCAGAGCGCCTGTATTAGTGGCATTGGCTCTTATCGAGCTTGGGCTCAAGTATGAAGATGCCGTTGCACTGATTCGAGAGTACGTTTGAATCAACTTGTCATTCAAATTCAATTCTTTACGTTAATTGAATCTCTTTAATGAATATCATCTTGAATGTTTATAGGAAGAGACGTGGTGCCATTAATGCCAAGCAGTTGGCCTACTTGGAGAAATATCGTCCAAAATCACGACTCAAACTCAAGAATGGACAGAAAAATTCATGCTGCGTCCAGTAGATAAATGAAAATAAGAAAAAAGCGCGATAACATTCAGAGCAAGAATATAATGGAAAGAAATGAAAACTAATTTAATCATTGGTTAAAAATAGGTTCACGCAAAACCAAGCAAAAAACATTGGATGTTGACGACACACTGTGTGACGTATTTGTACCGATTATGATATTCTAAAATGGCCTATCAATGGAAATGCAACCAACCAACCAACATTACCATATACGACTAAAGAACAAGAACAAACAAAATGGTTTATTGCCAGTTCAAAATTATTTTTCAATAAAATTTTAATCAGTCGAGCTATTTGTAATATACTTAATCTTTTTTTTTTTTCTTCATGTCACCCAAGATAATTGACTGATTGATATTATACAATCATAATTATATATACATATATACATAAACTTGTGTATGCAATTGAAAATAATTCTTTTTGATACTTATGGTAAATAGAGAAATGATCACGTTAATTCACACAACAGACTAAGAAAAAGAAGGTATGACCGACAATTAAATTGAGTAACTCTGACTTTATTTATTTTTTTTTTATTTTCCTTGTCACCCAATTCAGGAATTTTTCTGTTCTGCTATTCTTAGGATGATTTAAGTTGTTTATAATTGAAATCTGTATTTATTGTTATGGCAGCTCTATGGGCAATATCACATTTCTGAAATGCGATCATTAAAGTAATAAATAGCCATAACAATATTTGTATTATTATTAAAAAGCCTCGACAATAAACTAAACAAATGAATATGAATAAAAGAAAAGAAAGTGAAATTTGTTGAATGTCCATCGTAAATTCAAATGGTTCTGAATAGCATTTTTTTTTTGTTCTTTCGTAATTCCCATCGATATCTGCCGTGCAATCATATTCACTAAACATCACAGTCATATACAATTAATATAAATCTATAACAAATGTAGTGAGTAGCTATCGCAATATACAACAAACGTTCTCCGAATTATTGGAGGATTATAATAATTGAATGAATTTTAAATATAATTACGAAGAATAAAAAAGAAAAAACATATGCGTTGGATGAAGGCGCACGTGTTGCATTTCCAATGGCACGCCAATTTCATGGATTGTGTACACTCTTTCTAATTATTATATTTAAATCAATGGAAATTCTGCGTTACAACTTGAATTAATCAAAGGCGAGAATGTCAATTCACTCCGAATAAGAACAATTGTAATATCACTTTATATCGTAGCTCAATGGCAATTTTATGGATGAAACAAAGATAAAAAAAAACAGAAAAAAGTGAAATGAATTGACGAAATTTCACGATGCAGAAGTCACAATACATAATGGAACGGAATCTTACTTTAATTCTCCCGTTCGATGAATATTAGTGTGCCGTGAACTGTGTCTTTTTGTTCAAATTTTTGTGGTTTTCATGTGTATAAAAGAAAAATAACTTGGAAAATTACAAGCGGATCAATCATTTTTTTCATGGTTTTCTTGATTGAGTCACCCGAATTTTTGTAAAATTGTCAGTGACGCTGTGCGCCACGTTAAACTGTGTTCATAACAAAATATAAAAATGAAGGAATGGGAAAAAACGAAAAACATAAGCAAAAATTTGCACGTAAAATGGAAGGGTTTGATATTGAAAATTAGATACATGAATGGAAAGAAAGGAAATAAATATCCAATTTCAATTCTCGCCTGTCAATTCGTTGTGGATGTATTTCTTCTCCATTCTTCTGCAGCACATAATAATTGTAATAATTTACCACCTAGTCAGATCAATTCACACAACAGTACTTAATTCATACATCCATATATATATATAAATATATATAGTTGCGCTAATAGTAATTTTTTCGCATGACCGTCCGTATTTATCTCATTTGATAAAAAAAAAATAGATAAGTAATGACATACGCCAAATGCGCCTTGTTGGCAGTTCAAACGAGGAGAAACTAACAAAATTCCATTGGACTTTTTTACACCTTTAGTCAACTTTTTCTACAATATTTTAATTCCAACGTTGTATGTGAATGGATCATCAATCTAGAGAGCGAAAGCAAGAGTGGGCGAATGGAAAATTTTAGCTTCTTACAATAAGTCTAATATTAAATAAAGAGAATGGATAATAATTAACGAAGGAATGCATTCACAAAAATATATGGCAGACACAAAATTGAATTTAAAAACTGGTCGAAAAATAAAAGAAAAACATTCACTTTTTTTTTTCTCTTTTTGTAGTATATCGAAGAACTGCAATATTTTTTATCAGAGGATGGGACTATGGACATTCGTAATGAAACAAAACTTACAAACAAAATAATATAATCATATTAAAAACACCATTTAGCTTAAAAAAATTATTAAATGATATCATTATTGTAGAACTTGTTCTTGCTATCCAAGAAGAATTTCACTTGCGTATAATATCATTGTATTTGCTGATTTATCATTACGTATGACAGAAAAAGTACCTTTTCTTCTCTCAGTTATATTGGAATTTCACTTCCTTTTCGAACGAAATCCACACCATATCTGTGTACTGAGAAAATGAGCAATTTATTCAGGAAGAAACGACGAGAAGTAACCAATATTGCTAAGGAAAAAGAATAAAAAAACGAAACAAATCAACAGAAGATATTTTTTTGGTTTATATATATTTATATATATATACAATTTGCGCAATTCTTCTCTCCAAAGCGTGAGTGCATCAAGCGTTTCTCAGAATAAAACTCAAATATTTTGTGGTTTCAAATACACGCGCCTGTGATATTATTTTTTCTCATGTCAAAAAGTCGAAGAGAAGAAAACACATTAAGGAAAAACATAAGAAAAGCATTAGATTCTTTTAAACTTTCATTAAAAGAAAATAACACTTTGTCTGATAGATTTTAGCTGGTGTCACGGATATATAATCCAATACTATTGATGATCCATTGATTAAAAGTGCTTCTTGAAGCGATATACTTTTTATCTATATTTTTTGCAACTTCTTCAATTCTTCTACTTCATCTTTCTGTTAATCACCGCAGAAATACGTCAGAACGCTCATCGAAAAAAAAAAATAAGGATGAATTGTATTATTCAATTGATAAATAATGATTGAATATAAATCTTAATTTCCAATTGTGATTTACGCAATTATGTCTCTCAAGGTCTACTAAGGCCATGATTTCCATCGCTTGTTTCTATTCAGTTTACTATGATTTTTTTTTCCATAGAATAAAAATGTAAATTTTCCAATAAGACAATCGTGCTGTTTTCAAAAACGAAGGACTAAATACCACATTTCTCTTCTTTCATACCACTCATAACTGTATAATAATATATATATTTTTTTTGTTATTTGTATTGTACACATCAATTATAAAATATAATAAAAAACAACAGTGGAGGATGTATCGTGCTGATAAAAATTTATTTATTATTCTTTTAATATTTTTATAGATTATCAATTCATTCATATTTTGTTAGGGTTAATTAATAATTCGAGTTTCATGCTTCACCTCTTTTACATAAACATGTCATCATATCCAGGTGGTGGAAGGTGATCATGATTAGGATTTCTTGGCTGTGGTCGAGGTCTACCCATGTCTGGTGGACCAAATGGATCAAATCTCGCACCTGGTGGGATCGCACCACTAAAAAATAACCATAACGTGTCTTACATCAACATCACCATTTCTAGTTAACAAATCATTCAATTGATGCTAGGAAACAATACTTACGGTGGCAATCGTGCTGGACCACCCAGACCACCAGGTCTTAATGGATCCATTGGCACTCGTCCATGTGGGAAAGGATCAAAAATCATACCACCACCTCTTGGTCCTACTCCCGCAAAAGGATCCAAATCTCTTCTGCCCACTTCACTGGGATCTTCTTGAAAGTAACCCCTTGATTGTCCAATAACAAAGCAGAAACAATTTATGTAACAAATGATCAAGTGAATAATTAAGTGAATCAATATTGCAATTAATACTTCTTGTACTAGATGAATAAAAATGAATTTACGAAAAAATTTTGGGATGATCAGAAGAAACGAAATGACCATAGATTGGATATTATTTCATCAGTTTCATGGGTTACCTGGAAAGTTATGGATAGAGGATTTAATTTCAACAATATTCATTTATTATTACCGTGGCATTTGCGGTCCACGTGGTGGCCCTACCCTTAAAGGATCATCATCTCTGTACGGTGGTAATTGGGGAACATCATCAGGATTTCTGCGTGGTGATGATGTTTGTGTTGAGATTTCTCGCCCACTTCCAGGGGCTATTGGTTCGACCAGACATGTATTAATTTCATGCATCACACTCTGATGATTCGGTATCTGCGATGACAACGGTCCGTGAATCGTATTCACTGTTGATTCAATGTGAAACTTGACATTGCTCACTGAATTATCATTTACTCTCTACAAATTGAAAACATTTTATGTAGAAAACAGCTAAGGCTTTGGTTTTAAATCTAGATACGGGATGTAAGTATTCATTACCAAGAGATTGAGGAGTATATTGTCATCAGATCTCCTTCCAAGTAAAATATTTAGCTCTCCATTTTTTATATATCTCAATGAATAAAATTCTTCATTATTCCATCCATCAGGCAAACACTCGGAACCTTCTTCATTCCCTTCAATCGTTTTCTAGATTTTTTTTTGCGCCATTTCACACAAACATTGTTTTTAGGTTATATTCATGATTTCATAGAACCTCGTTACAATTATTTACATGAAAATTTACATAAAATAAACAATTTCAATGTTCATTTCTGATAATTGATCATTGTTATCATATTAATGCGCCATTATAGAATCAGAGAAGTACATAATTGTATTTACTCACCGAATCACCCAGGCCAATACATTTGAATCCATTTTTTATCAAATACCAATGTGTAAATAATATTATTACATCTTCCTTCTTGCACAATTGATTGTCTACGGACTTGTTCAACAATTCGAAGGCAAAGAAATCATTTGACACAGATGCCATCGTTTATTAAAATTATAAAACGATGACAAACGTATTTTTATGTTATGAATGGAAAATTTCGCGGCGGTGTTGCATGAATGGAAACCCCGGCGGTCTTTTATGAATGTGATTCGTCTTTAGTTTTTTTATATCAGAAATGGAGGGAGAAGAGAAGAGATTGGGATTTTATACAAAAATTTAGACTCGATTGAACGAAAGAATTTAGTGAAAATGTGGAAGAAAATGCGGCTTTGTGTTAGGTTATGCCAAATGAAATTTTTTTTTAAAGAATTTTGATGATCGAAAAAGGTGACTGTAATAAAATCAAACTGTTATGCTTTGTTGTAATTTTCTATTTGTTTGCAGAACTCCCGCTGGAAAGCTGTGAAGTTTCCGATGAACGACACAAAATGGTGGATATTTTATGCGCGCGAAATTCAAAGTTTGATTTCGATTCTAATTGGAATGTTGAGATGAATGAACATCAGTTTGGAAAAATAATGAATTTATTATTATCTAATCAATGTAATTTTAGTGGGAATTAGATAAAATTCATATCGATTTTTACATTTACATGTATATACAATTCTGTTCATTTCATCGTGATGGATGGAATAAAAATTCATCCACGATTTAATAATCTGTATCAGAATCATCTGTGTCTTGATCATAAGGATTTGGCGATCGTATGGGCGATGTGGAGCCTTCAATTTCCTCTTCACTTTCTGGCTGTTTCTTGTCCTTCTTTATCAATGCATATCTCCTCCATGGATATCTAAATAAAATCATACATGAATTTATGCATTTGCAACGATGATTGCATTGATATAATCAATACTGACCTTTTCTTATGGTCAAAGCATTCTTCAATAAATATATGGGACACTATTTTTGCGTGTCCTTTCAACTGTTGGAGCTTTGGTGTATTGTTGAATGCACAAATCAAATGTGTACATTTATTATTCGTCGTGTTTGGATCAGCGACGTACTTAGCTCCCATTTTTAGTGCTTTCTTTCTGATTTCATCACGTTGTGGGTTGACGTAGCCACTCAAAGAGAATTTGACATCTTCAAGCAGTTTGGAGAATGCTTTTTTAGGTGCAAGAACAACTTTAGGTTTCTTTGGTGGCGGAGTATTGACTTTAGGAATGGGTGGCGGTAACTTCTTGCAAACTTTACAAATCTTATTTTGCGCATTCTTCAGACACTCTGTACATTTGGCATTTTTGAAATTCATTTTCTCGTCATCACCCTTTTTGTCATTATCTAATAATTTTCGTTTTGGTGTATTCGTTGGTTTACTAGGAATTTTATTTGTACTATTTTTATTGTGTTGCCGGGACGGTCCAGCCACTCCCATTTCATCATCACTCTCATCATCAGTACTATCAAGCGGCTTTTTCTTTTTAAATTTGTCATTATCCAGTTTCCTCTTACTCTGCGGAGTTTTGTTCTTCACATTGGACTGAACGATATCACCGAATGGTGTTCGTACAACGTCATTCAATTTACCATTCGCAGCTGGAGAATTTGTAGTATCAGTTGAATTGTCTTCGGGTGGTTTTTTGCCAAATACTTCTTCACCCTTTCCTGCTTCCAATTTCTCCAACAGCGGTCGTTGTTTGGGTGTCCGTTCCTCTTCTTGACGTTTATTAAATTTCTCAGCCGCTTTTTCTTTCATCTTTTCTACTAAATCATCTTTGAATGATCTTTGCTTTTCCGGAAATAATCGTAGAAATTTCTCCTTAAAATCCGATTTTGTTTTTTCCGTTTCTTCATTTTTCAATTTGAATCTTCCAAATACATCAATACCCATGTCAACAACAACCTCAGTCCGAAGAATAAAAAAACTGAGACCAAACAGTTCCCTGAGATTTGCTGATTGCATGCATGTTACTTTAACACGATCGAATTTAATTTTTAATGTATCAGTATTGAGTTCATTTTTGGTAAATAATTGAACTTGATCTTTGAACTTATTATTCACGGCTTCATCATGTGTCATAAATTGATGATTAACAACAGGCACCCAATTATCAGGCTCAGCAGATGTTGATGCTGTTACAACGACAATACACGAACGATAATTACCAATATCCAAACCAATGATACACGTAGACTCTGGCAACTCAAATGTAACTGTAGCAAGCAATTCAGCAGGCTTCGCACATTTCCACGGTCCTGGCGGTGGATTATGCAAAAGGTTTGATGCCGGAAAATCTGGATGCTCTGAAGAGCAATTAACTATCCTTTGTAATTTAATTATCATATTGTTAATCTGGAGTCCAACATTCGGACAATATTTTGCGCATTACCGCCGAAAATTTCAAACATAACCTCAAAACACAATAAACATGCTGCGCTGTCAGCAATTTTTAAATCCGAGAAATTAACTGCGCTGGCGCGATGCGCAATGATAAAATGACGGTTTTTTTTAATTCTATTGGCGAAAACCGAAATACCAACTGAGAAGATTTTACTCGTTACTGTTTAATACCAGAAAACGCCAACATTCAGTTCATGGCGTCGTATTATCGATATAGAACCGTTAGGTTTGATTTTTATTTACCAGTTGGCGCATCAGAGCAATCAAACAATTGACAATGAGTGTGGTCGTCCACAATCAAAATACGCCTGTAATAATTGCATAGATTTTACGATCGACATACTTAATACAGTCAAAACTGAACAGCAACTCGACACATTTTAAACTAAACAGTAATTAAAAACAATCAATACTGGAATCAACATTCTGTCTCCAATTCCAATAAAAAAAATTCTCATAGCTAACAACATAACCTAAAAATCACAAAGAAATCAACCAAAAAATCACCACCTGAATTACCGACTAAGCACAATCGCCATTTTCATAACCCGACACGTTGCGCCCTCATCGTCATCAACAAAAATCATTCTCAAACAACAGTTGCGTGCCAACGCAGGGGGGTGAAGGGTAGTTGAACCCGTGGTGGGAGCAGGAGGTCGTCCGCACGGGCTGATCTAAAAGCAATATGGCGAAGTGTGTCACGAGCACGGTTGGACGTAGTGGCCGTTCGCGAGGATGAAAGGCCGCGGTATGGGTTGGTTATAATGCGCCGTAAAAATGAATATGTGATTGACGAGACAGTGTGTACGTTTTGCATTAAGATATTTTTATTGTGATTTTATTCATACAAATTTTTGTGCGCGTAGCCGGGGTTGTTTAATGTGAAATCATGGCCACGGATAAAATAAAGGTTGCCGTTCGGGTCAGGCCGTTTAATCGACGAGGTAAGCACACAATGTCACACGTCAAAATAATATTCCACATGTAAAACCACTTGATTATATATGCATACATATATATATATATCTATATACATATACATATAAACATTTATAAAATAATGTATAAACAATTACACTTATGAAAAAGAATTACTCATTTGATTATTTACAGCATACAGGAACTCGTTATCTCGTTCCATTGTTAACAATTATAAAGTTAAGACATAATTTTATTCTCAGCACGAGAGAATTATTTTTTCCTCTCTTGCTCATGATGATAATAAATTATCAACATCATTTCACTTTGGACTTGGATTTAATTGAATAGCAAATGTATGATTGTGACAGTGCACAATGACACTTTCACCCTCAGTGGTGTATCTATATGTATATATATATAAATATATATGCAGATACATCATGAAACATGTTTTATTTATTTATTTTATTGCATATATGTATACATATTTTTCATTATTTCGTAAATTTATTCAATGCGTCTACACCATCTGTATCATTATATTTATACATATGAATTTTTATTGCAACTCGTCGCTGTTATGTAACGAAGAGAGAAAAAAAAGGAGTGAGGAGTGAAAAAAAAGTTTAGTAATTGAACACAGTGTGTATGTGTGTGTGTAATAGATCGACTTTTTCCTTTTCTTTTCTTTCATCTATACGGTTGGAAAAATCTCAGCCTTGGTTGTATGTGGCTACTGCTGCTGCTCTCATTTACTATCTATCGCATATATTTCCTCAACGCTTTCGCCTGACTTGTAATTCCTCATCCGTGTGATTTTCTTTTTTTTCATTTCGTTATATTTATTTGGAAATATATAAATATGTAGATTTTTTACGGTTTTATGGTTTGTCATTGTTGATGAGCAGCAGGTGCAGCAGCAGCAATTTGTTAATATATCAAATAATTCGATTAATGAAGATTTTGTTTTTACTCTATATTTCATTGTCATTTATGAGAGATAACTAACTGACGGTGTACAATTAGCATTCGTTACTTTGTGACTATGACATTTGCTTGTTGTTGAACCGTGTGACAAAGGAAACTCAGTTGTTAGGATATTGTAAACTGTTATGTGCGTGGTGATTTAACACACCAAAACGAGCATTGAACAAATTGTTGTCACTGTTTATTGTAGAATATTTTACGTAGTCATATACGAATGATAATTTATTGTATCGGCGATTCTTTATCAATTATTTATAAATGTATAAGTCATAATTATTCAGATGATGGAAGGTTATAAATGTTTGCTAATTCGTATAGAGAGTTGTCATATGAAATATGGTTGAATGTGTATGCGTATCATGAATTTATAGATTGCATTTCGCTTTATGCTACTTGATACACAGTGACAACTCTCTCGAGTCAACTAGTTTTCATAGTAAATGAAAAGTTATTTCAATTGTATATATTTATGTATATGAGTGTGGGTGTGTGAACGAAATTCGATTGTAAATTGATTTATGTTTTGTCTTTTTGGAATGAAAGTTTTGTGTTGATTCTATTTTGGAACATTTCCACACGTTTCGTGTACGTTGTTATAGGGTTATTGATCGTTTGAGGGAGGAAATGTGGATGATGAGCAGATATTTGAATATTTGGATTGAAAATTTGTTCAAGTGAATGGAATTATTGGCGAGTGTAAGGATTTGGTTGACAGGATAATCAAGAATTGATTATTGTTACTTCTGGTATGTTGTTCTATTTGTATGAGGGAATTTGTAAATGTCATTTCTTTGTTCTGGATGTTTTTTGTTTTAAGAATGTGATAATGTAATTGTGGTAATATTTAGATATGATACGGAATGAAGGGTTGAATTTCATCAATTTATTAATCTCTGGTTAAATTGCTGGGGATGAAAGTTATCTTGAACGTTTCAAAGAAATGAATGTGGGTATTAGGAATTCAACCCTTTAAAGCATTTTCACTGGTGGTCAAATAGCTTGGACTTGGATAAGCCGAGATTTGAGAGGTTGCTGATAATGAAAATGAGGTCAATGTTGTTATATTGGGGGATTTTCCAGTTGAATATACGACTTTTTCAAGATTTTGTATTAGTCGTCTTACTCATGATCCACCATATGTTGGATTGGCCAATTCTTTTTATCAACTTTGATATTGGATATTCTTTTTTATCCATGGAAAAATTTCAACGAAATCATTTTCGTATTAATATCTGTTGATGATCAATCACATTTGAATTTTCTGTAAGATAATATCATGATTATTTAACTTAAATATTTTTAAAGTACATTGATTGGATGATTGATATAAGATAATGAATATTTATCAGACATATTTCTAGGGACTCGAAAATACATGTACAACTACGAGAACAAAAGTGAAGTACTGGTATAAGATAAAATTTAGACTAAACGAAGTGGCGTTATGTGATATTGGTATGTTGCAAAGAATTGAGTGGTAATATATATTACAAAGTAAATTGTTCTTTACAACACTCAATTACTTGTACATACCAATAAGTAAATACCACTTTTCATTAATTCTTTTTTCATTCTTATCACTTGTCTATCGTTCAAGCGCATATTTTTCTCTTCATAAATTCAAGTCAAAATAAATTCCATAATATTGCGATAACTTACTCTTATCAACGAACTCATGCACTTTCTTTTTATTTTTAAATTAAATAAATGTTTAATTATATACACATGCATGTACAATATACTATTTAAACACGAATTGTATACAATGTGAGTTCATATAGCTCTTTATTTTTTTATATATTATGTGTGTGACTCATCGTCGTTAATTTCTCGTGGGCTTGCGTGTCATCAACTCGTCATCAACGCGCGAATCTAACATCAAGAAATGTATATTTATATATTCATCGCCACCTTGAAATGAGAAAGTTTCGACCCTACTCACACCAATTTGGAAAATAACAAAAAGCTATAAATAAAAATGAGAGCAAAAAATTAATGATGAAGAAAAATAAATGGTGAACATTTGTTTTTTCTTTTTCTCTGACAAGTTTTTCGCAATGACTTTTCAGTTTTTCTTTTCTCGTTCTTTCTTTCGCTCTGTCATACACACACACACACATAGAAACACAATAGAACGTACTATATCATAGATGACAGTTTCTACTATGACCCCAAAGGCAAAACTCTGAGTGAGAAAGAAAAAAAAGAATTACTCGTGGTTTATTCTGTTGCACAGGGGTTGAATTCCATCACTGTATATTTGTGTCCAACTGGAGAGCGAATAGAATTTTTCGAAATAACGAATTGGGAGAGAAAAAGTGACAGTGCGAAAAGGGATGGAATGAGCGAGGGAGAAACAGAGAGTGTATAGCAATATGCAATGGTTTATGGGGGAGCATTCAGTGCGATTGTTCCCCGGAGCGTTTGAACACTTTTTCTTTCGTGGAAATCATCGGACCGGATTCATTTCCATTTCGCAGGTCGTTTTACATCGCCATTGTCGGCTATGCTTCCTCGAGTATGCGTGACCAATGACCACATGTATCCATATGCGTATTGAAAATATGTATATATATCTTTATATATATATAAGTTGTAGAATTGCGTGTGTGCATATAATTAAGGGTGGGCGCTTAACGTTGCACTGATTGCACTTAACATGGGTATAATTAAAAACACTTGCATCAATAAATGCATAAAATACATTGTACACAATTATTGATTCATGATTTATGATTATTATAAGGATGTAGATGTAATAACAATTAATTTATAATTATATTTATTTATTGTGAATGTTCATTCATTATATTTTCATGGTATATGAAATATTTTTTTGCTTTGTTCTTTCATTGTATGCGGAAAGATTTTTATTGTGATACTAAAATCAAAGGAATTATTTTGAAAGCGGGTAAAAATGAGGAGAGGAAATTTTGTTCTTGTATTTTCTTTTCTTTTTTTTTTCATATAGAGCTTACGACGGATAGTGAAGTACAATTGCAGAAATATGGTAATACGTTGAATAAATTGGCCGTCACGTTGCGCATTCAGATCCCTTACCGAAAAACTTTTTCACGCCTGCACATAAAAGACGAGAGGACATAAAGAAAAAAAAAGAAAGAATGGGCGAAAAGGGAAGAATGAAGGGATCTTCTCTCATGCGGTGTTTGTTATCGATTGCATGGAGGGTACACAAGTTATAATGTTAGAGTGTCCATGTAGTATTTTATTGGTGGCAAAATTAATGGTGGTGTTTTTTTTTCTCTTCAGTATCTTTTTTTGTCATTTGGGATTGGTAATTTGTTGGTGTACGAAAGTTTTTCTTACTATTTCGGCAGGTGCTATTGAATAATACAGATGCGTGTTTTGTTTTGTGTTTGTTTGTTATTAAATATGTATAAATTATAATGCGTGCGCGTTCATAATGACGTCAAGAATTGGATCGATTTTTGTAATAGGGGAAATGTAGGGAATGGAATTATTCCATTGTGAAATTGTACAATCAATAGATGTGTAGTAATGGAACAATTGTTCATAGAAATTTTATATAATGTTTTAAGAAAAAAATTTTGTATAAGCAAATTATTGTATTGGATAATATTTTTATATTTAGTTGCATTTCAGTGCTTTCATTTTATTTTCTAAGCTACTGTGTTAATTTAGTTGTCGAATTTATTTTGATTTATGTTCAAGTTGTGAATGAAGAACACAATTGTTATGTTGTAATGGATGAAAATGTTGTTATTGAAACAATTCTTCTGCGATTTAATATCACTATGACTATTTTTGTTCAGTTCTTTTTCAACTTCAATTCTCTTTTTTTTTTTCTTTCATTTTCTAACAAGATTAGTTTTCTAATCGAATTAAAATTGCGACTGTATATCAGATTAATTTGTGTGTGAGATCAATGTGATTAAATTGAATAGAGACTCACTGTGAGTTGAAGAAAATTTAAATGGTCGTTAAACAAAAATTATGTTCACTTATACAGGATATGGTTTGAATCATGCGAACGAACACGTGGAGGCGTTGTATATATATGTTAATATAAATATATATATATATATATATATATATATATATATATATAAACTTGCTAACAGTTGTATGCGTCATTGAACAGTGCGCGTAAAATTTCTAAGAAATTTATTTTCACTGTCTGCCTCGTCATCTTTACTACAGCTGACATATAAAGACTGATTTTTTTTTTCTTTCTTGTATTTTTCTTATCACAATTTCAACAGCAGCAAATCGTCAGAATTTTTTTTCGTCACTTCCCCTCCAATTGATCTCTACTTTTTCTTTAGCTTTCAATGTTTGTTGGAATTTTATCTTCGCTGCTTTTCCTTTTAGTAATATCTGCTTTATCACTGTCTCACTTGCATTCTCAAATACTTTTACTTTGTGCAATATATTTTTACTATTATTCTCATATATTTTTCTTTACTGTCTATTCAACGTTTTTCCTTCTACTCGAATAAATTGTGATCTATTACTTTTATTCGTGCACTCTGTTCTCATTTTTTTTCTAAATCCCATGGTCTCAGCTAAAATATTTATTGCAAAGTTAAAACAGTCCAAGCAGAAATGTCTCTCTGTGGGATCATTTTGATTATTACGAAATCCCCCATGGATTTTTCTTCTTTCTGTTTATTATCCTGTAAAGAAAAAAGAAATTATTGAATGACAAGAATTAAAGTCTCCTGTTTGAGTTAAACAATTATACAAAATCAAAGCTCAGAAAATTCAATGACATTAAATGATTGATTAATTTAATAAACAAATAAATGAAGTAGTAATTGAAAATGACTTGAAAAAAAATTCAAGAGCACGTGTTTATATATCGATAAAATTATATTTCATGCTTGTGCACATAGAAATATAAAATGTAATAAATATTGATTGACATCAGTGAACACGAGATGAATAAAAATGTGTTCTTATATATGAACACATCGACAACAAACCTCAGCTATTGGCTATTCAAGCGATGAATTACTCGCCTTAGACTATTAAATTTGTTTTACACAGATAAAGAGGCAATAAGAACATGAAATGAAATGAGACAAGAAGAAGAAAAGTGTATATAGTAAAAGGCCTCGGAAAGTAACACGATCATATAAATGGAAAAACGTAGATGAACCGTGAATGAACTTTCCATTTACAGTTGTTAACATTGTCCTTTCAAACGTTGTCACAGTTATTGTGGAAATATTAATATAAATTTTCCTAAGGATAGTTAACTGTGTTTGTACTGACGCTGTACCTATTCGTTCTCGGACTATTTGATATTCCGACGGTATATGTGATACGATTACGCGTCCACACGTGCCTTGTTACACTCTGAATATTAATAGTTCAATACTGAATACATATATAGGTCAAGATATCTATACATATACCTTTCGTGGTACTATCAAATCTGGATAGACACTTCCTGAATATTATCAAGAGACTGTCACTAATACACTTGGATTACAATAATCTCACATCCTTTCTAGTCTCTTGTGAACAATCTTGAAATTACATTTCATTATGTTGACGGAAATTTTTATGGATTTATTTGTATTTTTGTATTTATTTTAATTATTTATGAAATTGTTTTATTGTGAATTGGCGAATTTTCAGGTAATTTAAATTTATTAATTTGTAGTTTTGTATTTTGAGTTTAATAATAAATGAAAATGTGAAAGTAGGAGGTGTTTTATTTGCGAAATAAATTTGATTATATGTTATAATGAATAGGTGGTGAATGTAATGTGCAATATAGTGGATTGAAAGGGAATTAATTAGAAATGGAGAAATTAAAATGTACATTTAGGAGGGAAAGTTTGGAACAAAACAAGTTTGGCACTTGACGTTATTATAATGAGTGTTCAGAGTGTTTATTTAATGATAATTATTAAACTCTATTCTGTTGAAGTTTATTAATTTGCAAATGATTATGATTTTAATTTTTTATTGTGTTTTATGATTGTAGAACTTGAACTCGGCACACAATGTGTCGTGGAGATGACCAAACAACAAACAATTCTTCAACATCCAAACACTATGGACAAGATTGAGAGGTGAGTGAAAAATAGTTTTTTAAAGTTGAGGAGAAGGAGGGAATAAAATATAATTGGATGATTCTTAATTTTTCCGTTATTTCCAATCGATTCGTCCAATAGTTGAAACGTGAACGTGAATAAATTGAATGAGAATAAGAAATAATATTGTTTTTTTCTTAACTTTGAAGTGGCAACACGATAGACTGTGAAAAAAATAGTGAATTAATTTTTATAGTCTTTGAATAAATTTTAGACAAATTGTCACTTGAATTGAGAATTATTTGTGATTTTAATTCAATTGATATTGTCATCAATCAAATGTCTTCGACTTGATTCAAATAATTTTTCATATATCTGCACAGAATAATTTATTTTATCCCTTGGCTGAGTAAAGAAAAATTCACCACAGGAAATGTGTGAATGAAAGTATTTAAAAATACATTTCATGTCCCTTTCCGGTCGTCGTCGTTGAGAGGGATTCATTGAAGCCTTTTCCATGTTGGTTATTCTGGTGTGTGCACACACACGCACACATAAATATATATATATGACCATATATATATAACCCTACTATTTAATAGTTTCACTTGCACTCTCTCTCTCCATTTTATTCTGTTCACGCTGAGTGAGGCTCTATTTAATTTATTCGCATATACACACCAACTGTCTAATATTTATTCAACCTCCATTTATTTCATCATTAAGAAAAAAAAAATTAACACAAAGAGTTTGTGATTTGTTCTCTTCACAATGTTCTCGTTATCGTAACAAATGGATTAATCTGTAAAATAAAAAAGTGATGAAGAGAGAGAAAAAAAATGATGCTTGCGACGGTAGTGGAAAAATTTTCTTACGGATGAGATGAATAAAATACAAATTCAATAGTCGTCAAGATGAGTTGGGAGTATAACGAATGAACGGAGAAAACAAAATGAAGAAACTCTAGATGGAAAGTAACTTCGAGTAGGGTTCTTTTGCTACACTTTATATATTTACCTTTTTTTTTTCTTTCTTCTTTGTCTTGTCTATTCTATGTCGATGACAATGTATCCACTCGAGTATGATGGAAACACATAGGTGGGGGATCCTATTGGATTTATGAACAGCAAACAGAGAATAGCCAAAGTGCTTGACATTGATGTCCTTATGGAATCAAGTCACAGAAGTTCACTTAAATATTGAAGAAATAGATTAGTAAATATTAACGCAGATGTTTTGTATATGAATAATTTATTTTGGTATAACCTTGAAGAAGCTCATTTGTCACCTGAATAGATGATAGAATTTATTTATTTATTAAAATAAGTTAAGATGAATAAAAATTGTGACAATGGAAAAAAATTAATGAAACAATACAAACCAGGAAATTGCAGCAACGCTTGACATTTATATTTATCTTTCATTTCAATCAGTAAAGTAAATTCAAAACATTGGTTTTATTAATTATGTAAATAGATGAATTAATTTTTATCAGATTGTTGTGGCCTTGGACAAGATTTGGTTATTTTCAATTTTTAAAAAACAAAATAATTCAAATGAATTAATCCAACAATGATAAGAGGCACAGGAAAAATGGTTATGTTGATCGTTTTAGAGAAGTTTATTGGAACATTGTCATAATGAATGTATAAATATTGAAATAGATGATTGAATGATAACGAATTATTTACATACGACCTTGGAAAATATTTCTTTTTTCATAGATGAGAAATAATAGAGATGAATGAAAATTAGAAAAAAAAAATGATGAAGTCGTTTCATATAGAAAATATTGATATTCTTTAACGAAGTAAAATATTTGAATGATAAAATATTTTTTTTAATATTTGATATCAAGGCTCTACTACAAATATATCGATCACAACCTCACTGTTCGACATCCTCCCCTTATTCCCCTTATCCATGACGCAACACACAGCGACCTAATCCTCCAGCAATTCTCGGGTGTTCTCGTCGATTGTCTTTCTCTCACTATATTATATCACTCTATCATTCTCTTTTACGCGCGGTGAAATACGAGAACGTTTCGCGTTCGCGCCGCCAATCGATCATGTACACACACAAACACACAGACACAGAACGTCCTCGTTACTACCATTCTGTTGTATATCGACACATAACTATATCGATACATTGTCATTTGAATTTTTATTATCTATTATGTGTACAGTGATAAAATCATTTTCATTATATCAAATCAATTTTGTTTTTCTCATTCTAAGAACAGAAACAAAAAGAAAAATATATTTAACTGGAATAATAAGAATAAAATAGACATTGTTTGTTGTTTTAATAATAACAAATATGGAAAATGATGGTGGAGAAAGGAGAATAAATACGTGAGCACATTGAAGACTTGACGAGTGATGAAAAAATAATAATAAAAATATGAGTTTTTATATGACGGCTTGTGTGTGTATGTTTTATATTTTCGTTCTTGACTTTATTGCCATCGTCGTGGCCTCCGACTTTTCTTCTCTTCATATTCACGTTCGCTGTTTTACTCTCTCTCCTCTCTGTGTACTCTCAGCACTCATTCCTTGAGGGATATATATCATTAATGTATGGAGTCTTTGTGACTCAGTGCGAATACAACTAGCTGACGAGAGAGAAACTTGCATTTATATTACTCGTACAAGTTGTTTTTTCTATTTATTTTTTATTTTTCTCTCTCGTACTTCTTTTCTCTCTCTTTCTACGCATATTTTGCACATATATGTTTGCATGTCTCATTAAAAGAATGAGGAAAAGAAAAAAAAACCATCCGCATTCTAAGGATTGATTGACTGATTTTATTTTTCATTTTAAAGTGACACTGCCATGATTTTTATTGTAGTGAAATTGATTTATTTTTTGTATTTTATCATTATTGTTTGTGTTATTATTTGTGAGTGGATTATTTGGGGATGTTTGCGAACGTGGAAATTATTGAGATCTATGATTTTATCTGTGATAAGCTCAATCAATTTTTGGCGATTATTTTTAATTGGCTTCTTGTTACTTTTCTTTCAACTATGTGTTCTTTGTCTGGCTGACATGATAGCTGTGAGACTAATTATTAGATTTAATTCGAACAAACATCATTCGGTTTATATCTAAATTTTACATAATATGAACTAGGATAAAATCAATACATCCATTGTACATATTTTTTTTATATTGTTATGTGTTAGACAATTTATTGAAGATTCGAAACATTTATCAATCGATTCAGCAATTCTTCCTACTTATTGAATGGAAAAATATTTCTACCTCCTCATATAGAAATAATCCTCTTCATCATTTCTATCGTTTATTTATCTTTTTTTCCCCCTTGAAGAAACAGAAAAAGCTCATAAAAATCACTCATATATGGAAGCTCAAAATAAAAGAAAAATTCCCTTATATCGTCTCATTATCTGTAGATTTATTTTATTTATTTATAGCACATACTGGAAACTTATTTCACCTACTATATTATTTATTTATACATCTCCGTTATTCGTCTTTTATTAGTAGTTGTGGAAAAAAAATTGGTTCGATCAGTGTCAGTCAATGATAAAAAAAAAAGGCAGATAATAACAAAAAAAAAACGGCATCAAAATAAACGAAAAGAAGAATAGAAAAGACGTGCCCTTTTCCGTTATTCAACTCATTTGTGTTATCCATTGCCATTTCAGCAGGTCATCCACAATACACAGTAGCAATATATACATATTATATAACTTTTGTGTAAATATAACGAACAGTAAAACGCACACAGGCAATCATATGTGTCAATCACTTGATTTTACACGCGTAGTTCACCTGCGCATCGAGTTTTATCGATCGTACTTTCAACCTGTCATAATCAAAATAAATAACAATCCATCCCCTGTGTCTTGTTCATGTGAACAGATATAGACATATATGTGTAACGTTGACCCTTTATCAAGAGCGATAATATTTTATCGAGCGACGAGATACCTAAAGCCATATAAAAGGAATAAATAGAAAAAAAAAATAATAAAGTAAATTTACCCGTAGAAAAGTTCTTGTCATCTAAAGTAGGTGCTACAATTCTTATTATTATCAGTTTTATTTTTGTCTCTAATTTTATCTTTTCCACTAACGAACTATTAGTCACTAATTGTTCTTGTTCTTGTAGTTGTTCTTGTTGGTTTTTAACTTGGGATTATATTGAGTTTAAAATTAAATTGAGGTGGTTGAAGGGAAATACTTGTCGGAAATTATCATTTGTATTGACATTGTTTGGTCACTTATGAATTATAAAAATTGAGAGATAAAAAGTTGACCAAAAGTCTCGTTATGGGAATTCACAATAACAGACTCATGAATTTTTTTTTTTTTTTTTTCTATTTCTTTTTCGTGTTGAAGTTTGTTTAGTTTATTCTAACGCACGACAATATCCCATTATATACAGACTGTGTTCAACTGTGTTTTTACCTCTCTTGCGCTTATTTTCATCTGGTGGATGGTCAGAAGGGGAAGGACACAGTTAGATATATATATTTATATAGATGTGTACGTATACAGGATTGTAAATACCAGGAGTAGTAGCGGTGGAATAAACGCCAGAGGGTAAAAAGTGTGCGCGTGGGTCGAGGCCAAAAACTTTTCGTGCTAAGTATGCTTGAAGGACGAATTCTCTGAGAATTGGATGGATTTCTCGAAAATGCCCATTCTTCTCTACTTTCAAAGTTGAGAATGATAAAATTCAATATTTACTACAAAAGAAGAAAAATTTTTATTCTTCACATTTATTCACGATTTTTCTTTTACAATTTTATATTTTATGAACATTTCATTTTCGTATCATTTTTATATAATTTATTTGAGCTATTTTCTCTTTTGTTTATTTGAGCTATTTTCTCGTCGTGTTTAATATTTCAAACGTTTGTCGAATGCATTTGCTCGTTGCAAATAAAATTCTGTGGTTAAAGCTTTGGGAAGAATATCCGACATTCTTAACGCAAAGTTCAAGTTTTATTGGATTTCGATGAGTTTTATCAGCATAGTTTTACTGTATTGGATTTCATGGTTAAAATTTTGATACTTCGTGATTGAAATTGAGATTGTGTAAAGGAGAAATTAATAAGAGATTAATTTATCAACAAATCTTCAACTTGAAGTACTTTTATCTTAACAATAATTTGAAGTTTAATGTGCAAATATTTTTGAATTAATTATTCACTTTCCTTTTATTAAAAATTGCTTCGGAGATATTATAAGTCAATCTAATCAATGATCAATCAATTAATATTTTAGGTAGCACTGAATTCATAGCGTATAATTGAGCGTTTAATTATCGGTTTTTCGATGACGTTGAATTCATAAAAAAAGTGCTGAGCTGTGTAGTAAAGTGGTAGAAAAAGAAAAGAAAATAAGAAAGAAGAACAAATGAATATATAACAAAAGGTATGAGAGAAATGGATATTACGTGAAACGTGTACGTAATATATCTCACTACCGCTTTTTCTCAGTAGCTTTTTACAAACATCCGAATAGAACCAATGTATCTGTCTTCACTGCTGTTTACTATACAAAGTTAAAAGACAAAGGGTGCTAGGTATATACGTGTTGCTACGCTTGAGAAATAGAGATATAAAACGATGTGACTTTACTTTACCGATAATTTATCACCATCTAAACTAATAAATTTTTTTTTATTTCGACTTCTCTGTTTTACGATTCTTACTCATTTCCTTTTAGTGGGGGGGATGATGATGAATCAACTAGAGTAATGTTATAGGCTGTTGCCAGATGAGAACAGAAAAATTGCACAGAAAAAAAAATACGTTACAAACGTCAAGTCGACTTTGCCAAAACTTTTTTTAACATATCTCTCGTTTGTAATTCTTCCACTTCTTTTTCTCTGCTTGTTTTTTTTCTTCTCTTTCTTCTGTCAGTTTCTGTGTTCCACCTTATGTCATCAGTAATAATCCCTGTCCAATGGCTACGAAATGGCTGACGAAGACGATGATTAAAATGAACAAGAAGACTAGAATAGAGGAGAAAGGAAAAAAAATTCAGAAAGTTTACAGTAGAGAATATATTGAAGACACGAATTTTTTGGCACAAACAAATCTTGACGTAAATAATTATTGGACGTTACTAGTTAGAGTAGAGGATAACATTTATTTATTTCATGTCAGTGTGAAATTGAATTTTGTTTGTTTTCAAAGAAGTTAAGAGAAAAAAATAAAAGTGTAGAAATTGGCTATGGGAAAATGTTTTTAGTTTGTAACATATCAAATATTCAATATCGATATTTTTATTATAATACAATTTGTCTTTTGAATACATTATATTTTATTGAATAAATTATTTAAACACGATGAAAAATATTACCGAGTTTGTATAACCAGACTTTTCTCTATTTAATCGAGTAGAAAAATGTCGTGCAACGATTGATTGACGTAGAGTCAATTGACACTTCTTTATATCACATTCTATCATTATCTCTTCATCAATACACATTGAATCTTGATTATTCCCTTTAATCAACGCATTCTAGTGTGTTGCATGTCTATTCACGTCTTTTTTTGTCAGTATATAAAAAAATAAGGCGAGAAATGAGGATAAAGAGACAAGAAGAGAAATGAGTATCCGACGTTGTATGTATATAGCATACCTCTTACCTTTTATCTTAGTAGTCTTCGTGCTCTTGACGCGTCGTTGTGATGAGAGGTACAGTGAGGGGTTGTAGGAAAAGTAGAGCACGCAAGAAAAGATCTGTATAAATATATATATATATATATTTATATGTCTCTAACTAGAAATATATTTTCATTTCCGTTTTGCTGTGCGCATTTTCTTCATGACGATTGTGTGAGTCCATAAAGACGTGTAGAAATATATTTTATCTTGAGTTCTTCTATCACGTGGATAAAGATATTTTCATCTTTCAGATATATATTTGAAAGGTGCTTTTTGAATTCACAGATTTTATTTTCTTTTTTTTTTCTTCCCTCTTTTTTTTTATCTTTATCTGTCTGTTGCAAAAAGTATTCTTTGTATTCGTGCAATTTGAAGTTCATCGAACTGCACCAGTAAATAATGATGAAATGGAAAGAGAGATAGAGAGAGAGGGAGGAAAAAAGAAAGATTGATGGAGAATAAAAAAATTTTTTTGGAAGAATTCCAAGAATTTACAACAACCCTTTTTCATATGCATGTATGCATTCGTAAGAGCAAGGGTGCATATGTGTGTGTGTGTGTGTGGATGTGTGAATGTATATTGTAACCACTTTTATATTTTTCCTCCAATCCGAAATAGGATAATAAAGATAAATTTGTCTAGTCCTATGGCGCCAATACACGAAGCATCAGACGATTGTACATATATATTTCAATTTGATTTTATTTTATGTGAAATAATTACACATTATCGATTGAAATTTTGTGCTCGTGTCAAAGTAATAAATTACGATTTAATGCACTTCAGGATATTTTTTTTTGTATTGAATACTGTGGTGTATAGAGTATGCCTGAGGAAGAAATCAATATTACAGTGGCTCTGCAGTATAGAAATTCTGGTGATATTAAATATTTCTGGGGCGATTGTTGAATTTATTATATACAATATTACGTTGGAGGTTTATTGAAAGACAAGTTTCGTAGAAGGAATTATTAGACAGATGAATTCCAGATTTTTTAATGAATTTTGTCAATGTAGAAGAAATTTGTGATGAAAACAAGAAAAAAATACGAACTCTTGAAGTACGAAAATTTTAGATGAGGTCAGTGATAAATTTTTACATACAAATTCAATCAAATTTGTATGAACTTTGATAGGCGTAATTAATTTCTCGAGCTATCATGTCAACTAGTTGAAAAAATATTATAGTAAAAAGTATTACCTATTAAAAGTTTTTGATGGAAATTTTGTCAAACTTCATTTTCTTTAATATTAATCTTCATCATTTCTCTTTTTTTTTTTTGAAGTTTGTTCCGACAATTTGTTGATGAACTCTAAAACATTTCAAGATAATAATGATAATGTAATTGAAATTATTCCTCTTTGACGCATTTTTGAGAATTCGAATAACAACCACAGTATTTTATTAATTAATAATTCCAATTTTGAATACAAAATAAAATTGAACGGTTGTATTTATTCAAACTCTTCTTTTATATTTTTTTTCCTTTTTATTTTGTCTTTCATTGCTCTTTTTATCTTTATATAATGACCGAATGGATGCATACATGCGTAAACACATTTACCTACGTAAATGCATACCACACGTGATGTGACTGGTAAAAGCTGAGCTTTTATACACCATCATTCTTCACATGTATATGTATTTAGAAATTTTCAGTGCAAAATTCTACATCGTTAAGCTTTAAACTTCACATTTGCCCTCCAGTGAGGAGGAAAAAAAAACATTTTTGTTTTTGTTTTTATCCCGGTCTACTTCTCTTCGTCCTGTTTGCTTTTTTTTCCTTGTTATCTTCTTCTATTTTTTGGTCTTTGTGTGTACTTCATGTTCAAATGCACGTTGCATCAACAAAATAACGCTGCTTGTTAATGTCAATGTTACAAAAGGCTTGTGCAACACACGTTCAATGTTACAGCAAATCAAATTAAATGGAACGAACAAAAAATAATACAAAGATATAATAATAATGTATGAATAAATCGTGACGATATTAATGATGAAATTGAATGAATAAATATCTGTAATGATTCAAAATAAAGTTAAATTGAAAGCAGAAACAAAGATATATTTTTTTCGTTTACGTAAATAAATATGAAAAGGTGATTTGGTATATTACGCGTCAGCAAAAATAATATTCCGTTATATTTCCTCACAGGATTTTCTGTTTATTTCTTTTGTTTCAAGACTAGAAATTCGTATATAAAAATAAAACTACATTCAAACGCATGTTTATGTATAGAAACAAAAAAATGTATGCATAATATATTCATTTAATGCTTTATAATGATAGTCCTATGCCAAGAAAAACTCGTCAGGGCGTTTCGCATACGTAATTGCTTGCAATTATGCAAGTTAGTTCTTTTTTTTTCTTCAAATCTTTTTTTTCCCTTTTTCCTTCACCAAGGAAACTCAACTTAACTCGACTATATAAACTCAATATTAACTGTTGTAAAGAACTCTATTTTTCTCTTGGTTTCACTCTCCTTCACTCTTTCTTTGGTGCTTTCTTGGTGGTTGATATAAAGAAAAGTACCCTTGGTAAAATATCTGGAGACAGGGGCGGAAAATAAAAAGGAGGAAGAAAAAAAAAGGGGAAAAGAGAAATTGCACACGAGAACAAGGAATGAAAGAAGGTTGAAAATGGCTTTTTCCCTGGGTGAGTTGAACTAACGTGAGTTGGGTGACGCGAGGGTGGATAAAGTGGAAAAAAGAATTTGTAAAAAAAAAAAATTCGTTGAGGAAAAAAAAGGGTGGACGATGGGTGGAGTGGACGTGGCAATTTATTTATTCCGACAGTCGGAGTGTAAATTAATCGAGTCAACAAATGGAAGTAAAAAAAATTGAGGGACCAACTGACCCAGTAAAAATGTGGAGAAAAGAAAAAAAGAAATATTGAGAGTTATTTTATTTGATGTTTTTTTTCTCTTTTACAGACTATTTTTGTGAATTCAAATGACGTTAATAAACGTTTGGATTTTCATGCTTATTTAGGCTTCCTCTTAACCAAATATGAATGACTAAAAGGATTATGTGCCATGCATACATTTACAAGTGGAATTTTGCAATGACTCCTTTAAGCAAAGCCTTTCTCTGCATTTATCATGAGTAATAATAGTAGTTAAACCTTCTCGAGGTCGATAACTATACTGAGCTTGAGCTTCTCTTTCCCTAAAGGTTGGGATCAAAATGGAGATCAAGAGCTCAAGTTTTATCATCGTACTGCCAAGTAAAGAGGGTTAGAAAGACACAAGAATATATTTTAACGTTGTGATCCAATCGTTTTAATTGAATGACGTTAGACCTTTTTTTTATCGTATCAATTTCCATTTGAAACTTTTACCTCATTGTTTTTTTTTCTTATTAATAATTATATGAAATTCAGTGAGGGGTGAAGCGATTTTCTTTTTCCTTTTTTTTTTTGTACTGTACATTTAGCATCAGCACATTCTAAATGTAATTTTGGTCGCTTCTTTTTCGTTTTATAATTCGAATTGAATTTAAAATTATGTAAACGATTTGTTAATAGACAGAAAATTTTCATTTCAAGATGTAAAAATAATATTTCATCAATTAATTAAGATTAACATGATAAATTTTTTGTAATTTCCTCCCTTCAATGCGTCAGCATTTTATTCATAATCAAGAGTCAATGGATTTTGTTTTAGTTGTAAATTAAATTAAAATAGAGTTCTACTAAAAATTGTTAAATAAATCGTTTTTATACTTAAATTCCAACATTTGTAATTCAATCATATATGAACAATAATTAATGACAAATATTGATTGAGCTTGTTAATCATCAATATAAATAAATGATTGCAATGAAAAGTGTTGGAATAATTAATAGAACAAAGCACAAACTCAACCAATTGATTAGCACTTGATATTCTACTGCATGAAACAGTCATGGATTGAATTAATGTTCGTACACTTCTCTATATCTTCATTGACTCAGCCAATATTGTGTACTGAATGGATGTGTTTCAGTGTTCACATATATTTACACGACAATTCTCTCATTTACATTTACACACGTACACATTTATCTCACCATCGAAACTATACAAAGTGGAAATTCTCTATCTCTTCACTCTACCACTTTCCCAATTCTATTCCACTTCTATATATCATTTGTGCCAGCTGCTGCTGCTGCTGCTGACCACAATTTTCATGCCAAAAGACTCACAATATGAATCTACTTATTCCATAATTTGAAACAAAAAGAGGAAATGAATAATAATTTATATTTAAATATAGATAAATTACCAGAATTGAAGAGAGGTTGAAGTGAAAAAATTTCTTTTGCATTAAATTCAATTTAAATTCATGAAATAAATTTCTGTTCGTTTCTTTTTTTTTTCGTTATTAATGGGATATTTAAAAATATATAACAAACTGTCTAGTTCTTTTAAGCATTAATATACTTTTATTACTGTTCTACTTTCTTGTGAGTGTTGACATATGTGAAATGTTTGTATTTATATCTGTGTTTGTGCGCTTGCGTTTACATAGACAAAAGATCAATGGGGAAAAAGGGCGGATATATATGTACAGGGTCAAATGGAGAATGATATATTTTTATGGTTACAATCTCAAGGACATTTTGAGCAATATAAACCCTCATCTCAATTCATATTGTTCTTCATGTTTATTCTTGCCAAATGGTTGGTGTTTTTTTTTTGTGTGTTTAATCTGAAATTGTCAGAAGTTGATAGTCAAAATTATTTTATTACTTTACATATTTTTTTATGATTTATTTTTGATTGTGTATTATTGAGTTTGATAATAAATTTATAGTGGACAAGATATTTAAGGGGATTAATTATATTGTATGGGTGTACGTGAGGGATACACTTCGAGTGATAATTTATTGCTCACCATTAAATTCAGTTTTCCTTCACGACGTTCCTGTAATATTCATTGCGTTCAACTATGTTCATGTGTTTTAGTGAAACTGCATTTATGCAACCATGAATTTATAAGAGTATAAATATTACTTGAATATAGATGAAGAGTGAAAATATATGTAGTTGAAAGTAATGTGTTATGTGTGCCACGTGGCTTTTCTCATATTTTCTCACCATTAATCCTCGTTAATATCCAAAATGTCAAGAGCCCGTCCTATTTATACTAGAATGGAACTTTAATATTGTTATTAAATGCTGAATTTTCGTACGGAATTTTGTCGACAAATTGCTCTGGCACATAATTAAAGCATTACGAAAAGTTAATTTAATTGAGTCTCTAATGCATAGTGACCACTTAGAATGTTGGATTTCTTCTATTGTGTTAGTATTTTTATAATGAAATTAAAAGAATTTTTCAACGCAGTGATTATGTATTCGCAATGTAATTTATTTTAGAAATTTGATTACTCTTTTGTTGGAATTTAATTTTGTTGGAAGATAAAACAGAAAATTATTGGTAGAAGTCAAATGAGATATTAAAATTGGCAGGGGATTAGTGTTGATGAGTTTATGGAATTGAATATTCAATTGGAATATTGTGAAGTAATCTCAATCTTATTTTAATTATTCGCAGATAAAATTGCTGGCCACTAAACACAAAACAATTCAGTTATGCAAAAGAAAATAGAAAGAAAAACTTTTGAAATAATTAAATTACGCGAAATATTCTTGGTGGAAACAAAACGAGAAAGGAGAACATTTAATTAGCATATTTTCATTTTTATCCATATTATTTTATCATTAAAAAAATTTTTGTTTCCACTTAAATTCTTCCATCAACATCGACTTCATCAATGATAATCTCAAGAGAAAGTGTAGAATATGAAGCAAATTATATTGGAATTTTTCACCCTCGACATTTTCATATTTATTATATTTCATATATATTTTCATCAGACTTCTCCAATTCAATCAATCATTCGTATCGAGGGATTTCCCATTCAGATTAATATTATTCAATACCATTTCCATATATCTTCACGAATATTTTCATTTAAATTGACAAAATATTTTCTCATGGAGTTTCAATATAATATTCTAATGTGACGAAAATATGAACAAATGATAAATTATATTGTCTGAATGAGCTGTGTCAATCAAATGTCATTTGCAGTTGTGCTATTCAGCAATATAATTCATCAGTATGAATGCGCACACCAACATGTCTATTTTACACGTACACTCTCAAATCCAATTCAACTATTTTGAATTACTTCATCGTTCCAAGTTGGCAATAGCAAACGTCCGATGAGGACTTGTAGATACTTGAACCAAGAACCCTTCATATCATATTCAATCTATTGGATGGATTGAAAACCATTAACAAGACTTTATATTGCAAATAAAAAAAAATTACACATATATGTATATATATATATATATAGTGTATCAATGCATCAAAACGTTTGTGAATTAAATGATAAAATTGATGTTTATTAATTTTATAGAATAATATTATTTTTTTGTGTGTTTTTAAATATATATAGATATATATGTCAATCAATTTTCTGGTGTACAGTCATTTATTTTTTATTTCATTTTATTTTTTATTTTCTCTTTTCACGGTTGCAATCAAGTCGATAATTATACAACCTCGTTTCGCAGTACTCCCATGAGTCCCACTTGGCAATCAAACTTCTACTCTAGAGGCCCCAATGAACATTGTGAAGCGTTGGGTTTACCAACTCTGTATATGGCAGGTGCAACAGATAAAGATGGTGAAAATAGATATAGTGGTAAAGAAAGAAAGAGGGTGAATGAAAGGAAATGAAATCGTTCATTGGCACAAGCGTTAATGGAAAAAAAAATGGGTATATAACTTATAAATAGAAAGAAAGAAATGGGAAGAAAATGAAGAAGAGAAATATATTGAGACTACTTGATGGTTTTAGTTTGGGTATATTTGTTTGTTTTTTATCTGTCGCGAGAGTTTTATTTACACTGGGTTTAATTGTTTGCTAATTAGTATGGATATTAAAGGGTGGATTGAACTTGTTTGATAAATCAAAGTATTTAATTTATTCGATATAATCAAGCTTGGAGATCAGAGTGTAATTTTCTAAAATTAATTTATTTCCTTTTTCAATGCAGTTCTACTTTTTTTTTCAAGTAATTTTTAGATTCACTTTTAATATTGATTTGTTTATAGTATTTATAAATACATTAATTTTTGATTTCCAATACTTTAGAATAAAATAGTTTGATAGGAATTTCCATCAGCGAATTATTTAACTTCATAAATTTTATTTATCGTTCAACCATTCAATTATTATAAAGATAAAAAGCTTGGAAATGAAAAAGGAAGCCAATTCTTTTCGTCACTTCAATTTCTCTCTTTATCAATCACACCAAGGGGCGAAAGAAAAAAAAAGGGGAAGAGTGTTTAATTCATTCGATCACGTGAAAATCAAATTAAATTGAAAATTCAACTGTAAACTACCACACAACAATGATTGTCATGTGATAAGAAAATAGGATAGAAGTGAATAGAGATTTATATATATAGCTGTATTTATTTTATTGTGTGTATGGTGAATTTACGGAAGTCTTTTCTGTAGTGAAAACGTAAGAAGTTTTGGGGTTGAAAATTCTTGTGGTTTCTACAGACTATTAATCTCATCTCAACATCGACGTGTACGTTTATATATACAGAGAAACGATTGGGCGCTGTATTTCCTTCTCTCATGTTACTGCAAAGGAGGAATGAGTATAGTCATGGTGCTGTTCTCCCTAGTGTGATATTTGATGAAAGCTTGGCACTACTCTTATTGCTATTTGTTTCCCCTTGGCAGTGTACATCACTATACATACATAGATATATATATATATATATATAATATGCAAATTGGAATAATACTTGAGGGTTTGTTGTAGAGTTTGGCGTGACCTCAATGAATATTCGTACGTTAAAGAGAGTAAAGCGAAATGGATCATATAACAGATCATATATTTATTGATACTATGACGTTTCAACAGTCATAGCTGCGTTTGAGTGTGTTGTAGATGTCAATATATATAAATGAATTTGTAGAGCAGATTCTGACGCACAAAATGACGTTACTCCTTTATATATTCAACATATTTTTCCGTGAGTTACTGATCGTGGAAAATTGGTAGGTTTTTTTTTTCATTTAATTTAAGAAAATCAGTTTTATCTATTGATAGATCAATTATTAACATTTGATGTATGAGAAAACTCGGTCATTGTCGAGGTGGAGGTAAAAGCTTCGCGTGTCATGAGTGGAATAGTGAGTCATGTGATGGTGAATATAGTAAACAAAAATAAAGGACAATTGTATTGGATTTATAAATGTGTTCGTGTGTATTGTGCATATATAAATCCAATGTCTTTTGTGATATTGTTATCTATCCATATAAATTATTATGAAGTGCCTGCAGCGATTCCAACCCCAGGTATAATCACAGGGAAAATATTAAATGCAAGGGATAAGGTCGTGCAATGGTCAGACGGGTTATATCAAACGAGGTCGTCGGTATTATTGACCGAGAAGAAGTAATCAACTTTTTTTTTTTCTTTATTGCTGTTGGTGGTATTAGTGCTGATATATTTATACACTTGTGCAATTATATTGCAGTTTGAACACATATATATATAGCATTACGCTTCTGGGTTAATTCGAGTGAAATGTCTTCTTAATTGTAAATGGAGTTTTGGCGAAGAGAAAACTAACAGAGCTTAACAGTAGTGAATTAAGATTTAAGTCCTTCGTATGGGGAAGTTTAACGAATGATAAAGCAGTGTAAATTATTTTTGATTTGGTGAGTTAGAGAAATATTGATTGAGAAGAATTGAAAAAGAATGAAAAAATATTGATTTAATGAATGGGAAAAATGAAAGAGAAATATTTGTTCAAGCTGAAGTATTTGATTATCGTTTACTTTATTTTTTTTTATTCAGTGAAAATTCTGACGATTTTATGCTTTGATAAAAGTAAACGAAAAAAAAAAATTGATTACAAATTGTTTATTTTGTAACAACGAAATTTCCCAATTTTAACGATTAAATTTGATATAATAAAGTAAAGAAAAAAAAGAACAGAAAGTAGTGAAATTTATTATAATTTAATAAATTCATTTACACATCGTAATTGAATTTTTTCCTTCGCTTTTCTTTTATTTTTTTGCCTTTCATTTTAATTCAATGTCACTTTTCATCTCAGAATTGAGACTCGAGGGCTCACATTTCTGCTTTTTCATACTACCCTTGCAAATTCCAATTTTTTTTTCTTTCCACTCACTCACAGGTTATATATATAGGTATAATATTGTACTGATTGTGTGTGCGGTTGACATGAATTATTTATCAAGAGGATAAGTCTTGAGAATATTGCACCCATGTCGTGTAATTTCAGTCGGGACACGAAAATTCTGAAGATGAGAGGAAAAAGAAAAAAAGATAAATTTAATATACCCTGTATATATATATATATATATAATTTAATATACATATATTCGTATATATATATATATGTATATATATTCACATGGAAAAGAAGAGAATAGAAATACGATGCAATTTTCTATTGAATTTTACAATATAAGTATTCCCTGATACAGTACATTTCCTTCTTTATCCTATTTCCAATTTTTTCCTAATGTTCTTTATTTCTTCCTCTCTTTCTTCATTTTTTTGTTTTCATCTCTTTCACCATTTTGTAATATCATTTTTCCCAATGACACGAGAGAGAATATAGGAGTGGTTTCGTGTGCCTCATTGGATCACGAACATGAGATATATATATATGCATTGCTATTTTTTTTTCTTATCATACCTACTCCATTTTCAATTCAACCATGATAAGCTTTCATATATTGACAATCAGCTCATTTATTTTTTTCTCTTTCTGTTCTTCCATACGATCATAATTTTATGTTCATTTATTTATATACCACTAATAAATTCGTGAATAAAAATGACAGACTGGTCCATTAGTAGATTGCAAATTTTACACAATGTGATGCACAATGAATGAGTGGAGAAAGGAAATTGTGATATTTTTTTTTTCTTTTCTACATTTTTTTTTTCACTGCTTCTATTTTCCTGTTTTTTTCTTCTTTTTTGAATGAGTTTATCGTCTCTCTTTGGCATTTGACACTTCTGTGACAAGCGAGTCGAGCGCAGACAATCAAAGCTTTTTAAAGCTTCATGAATACAACGTCAAAAGCAACCAACTTCTATTTACAATTTTATCATTTCACTCCTACTCGTGTATTCCATTCAATTCACGCTCTTTCGCCTCATTTGTAAGATCAATATGAACTCAGAGTGTTACCACCAAGGGTTAATATCTATTCGCCATTTCTCATGTTGATCGACCACCACCATCAACGATGCCACAACATTGAATTAATGGTGAACGTGTGCATTTGCACATCGCTGAATTAATTTCCATCAAGGTAAATGCACACATTTTAACATGGATGTATACATACATTTTGCAATTCATGTTAGTGCTATGTCAAGAGTGTCGCATAATGTCAATGCCATCATTCTTGAGTCATTGAATAAGGAGGATGTTAATTAAGGAAAATATAAAAATGAAGAGAAAAAAATTGAGAGAAGAATGAATTTGTGTATTGTCGTGAAAGACAAATATTTATGAAGACAAGATGTTTTTTTTTATTCACCGGGGTATTTTATGTGTAATTTAGTGGAGGTGCCAGTGAGCTATAGAAATTCACACACTCACAAATATGAAAAGCATCTTTCCTTTTTTATTACTTTTTATTTTCTGTTGCTTCCTCTTTGTTTTGTAATAATTTGAAATGTTACAAATGCGCGTTGGAGTAAGGCGACGGTGGCCGATGATGGTTGTAGAAGAGAATGGCGACACTGGAGCATTGAAAAGGTTTATTGTTCACAGATATACAAAGTGAGCTTTACTTTTTAATGACGATAATATACCCTCGTGCTATTGTATATTTACATACATAAACCAGAGATGCATTTATGAATGGTTGCCTTTTATTACAATTCATCATTTGTATTGTTGTTAAATCTTTGTTTATTTATATATTTATTTTCTATCCATTTGCCAATTTTTATTCTTTTGATGTTTCATCATATGAGTCTTGAATTAAAAATTTTAGAGTTATTTATTTCATTATTATACAATTTTACTTATTAAAATGATATTTTATCTCACTGATTTATTTCAATGTTTATATTTTTCATTTCATCTTTTTATGCAAAAGATGAAAACAAAATGAAATGAGAAGTTCTGTTATAAGAAAAAAAAAACACCAGAACAAAAATAGAAATGAATGAGAGATATAATTAAATAAAATAACTGGCACAACTTGAAAAATTTTTCAGTGCTCTGATTTTTTGTTTCTTCCTATTTCTTCTTCTTTCTTTTTTTTTTTCGTTCATGTGTGCTCTATTCTAGCCAAAATGAAATGAAACCCAAAAATTATATAGCGAATGTAGAAAGAAGAGCAAAGCAAACGAGAAAAATATGAAAGAAGAATAAAATATAAAAAAAATTTGTGTGTGAGAGTGGAGGATTTTAAATTTTTATTCGACAGTTACTGCTCCATTTGCTCTGAACGAGTTTCCAATTGCCATCGATCTTTGGCAAACTGGAAAGACACAAGCGAGTTGCATTGTCTCGATCCGGTTTGGGATGATTGAGTTACCGGGAAACAAGAAGACAGGACATATATACTCATAACAATGATAAAAATAGTGATTGTAATAATAATAGTAACGTATATATAGATGATCGCGATGGTTATCTATTTCCAATTGGGACGAAAATTCTCCGTCATGAGAAAACATTGTTTCAATAACTCATTGGAAAAGTAACTGAACTGGACAACCAAAAGTTTAATCCATTGAAACTTCATCCAAAACTTTACGAATTCAAAGTGAATGGATAGAAGGAATTAAATGTAAAACTTACATTAATAATGTCGTTAGAATATTTCCAATTCATTATAAATTAGCACGTTTATCGTTTGAATTAAATTAATTACCATGTCCTAATGACAATTGTTAGGCAAATAAATAGATTTGTCTCTGTTATTCTTGATTTATTTGCTGGTTTTAACTATAACTGAATTGATATATATTGTTGTGTTTTTATTATTGTTGCAGGAATAAACCCAAAACATTTGCATTTGATCATTGCTTTTATTCATTGGAACCTGGTGTGGAGAATTTTGCGAGCCAAGATGTCGTTTTTGATGCACTTGGACGTGATATATTGGACAATGCATTTCAGGGATACAATGCTTGTATTTTTGCTTATGGACAAACTGGTGAGCCACAATATAAACATAAATATATATATATGTGAATGTTCCCATTTTAGAATATCGAGTGCAATGAATATAAAGCCACAATCTTTATACACATACTTGTCCTAATTTTTTTTCCACCATTTCCACACCCTCTCATTCCTATTATTTTATTTTCCATTCAATTTCTGCTTTTATTTTTATTCACAATTCTCCTTTTATTCCCATTATTGCACGTAAAATCGAGCAATTGACAAAAATACTATGGAGGATGTACAAAAGATCGTTCTCTGTGTTTGCTATTGTTATCAGAACAGAGAAAAAGATAGGAGGAAAATAAAAAATGAGTGAATCAATATATACATTCCATGTTGTTTAGTCATGATAGTGTAGATTAGATATTAAAAATGACGTGCATTTAATCGAAGGTTTAATTTAATTTCTGTGTGCGCAATATATTTATGAAAATGTATATTTAAAATAATTAGTCATAATATTATTGTATCGATTTTAATAGCAATGGGAAGAACTGCAAATTAATTTCTACATATATGTTGTTCTATTTTTTGTTCCATTTCTATTGTATAGGCTCTGGGAAGTCTTACACGATGATGGGCAGTGGTGACAACAAAGGTATAATCCCACGGCTGTGTGACAACTTATTCGACATGATTGCGAAACAGCAAAGCACTGAATTATCATATAAAGTTGAAGTATCATATATGGAAATTTATAACGAAAAGGTGCATGATTTGTTGGATCCAAAACCTAATAAACAGTCACTTAAAGTGAGAGAGCACAATGTTTTGGGGCCGTATGTTGATGGTCTGAGTCAACTTGCAGTGACATCATATCAGGTATTTGAATTTACAATGTAATAAAAATAGAGATGATAAAAGCAAATGAAGTGATTTGTACGCTGTTGTCTTTCTTCTTTTTTTCTGTTTTTTAATCATATTTATTGTTCATTAGGATATTGATAATCTCATGACTGAGGGAAATAAATCACGTACTGTCGCAGCAACAAATATGAATTCAGAAAGTTCACGCTCGCACGCAGTATTTTCTGTAATTCTAACGCAAACGCTCACAGATACACAAAGTGGAGTTAGTGGTGAAAAAGTATCGCGTATGAGTCTTGTTGATCTCGCTGGCAGTGAACGTGCTGTTAAAACTGGCGCTGTTGGAGATCGACTGAAAGAAGGCAGCAATATAAATAAATCATTAACGACATTGGGTCTAGTCATATCGAAATTGGCCGATCAAAATTCTGGCGGTAAAAATCGCGATAAATTCGTGCCATATCGTGATTCAGTATTGACATGGCTATTGAAAGATAACCTTGGTGGTAATAGTAAGACTGTTATGGTAGCCACAATATCGCCAGCCGCTGACAATTATGAAGAAACATTATCAACATTACGTTATGCTGACCGTGCAAAGAGAATAGTTAATCATGCTGTGGTTAATGAAGATCCTAACGCAAGAATAATTCGTGAATTGCGACAGGAAGTCGAAGCATTGAAAGAAATGTTGCTACACGCTACAGTAAACAATTATTATTTGAATGACATTCTATTATATTGTTCATTTTCCATTTGCTCAGTCTTTAGTTTTGTTTCTTTTGTATTTTCAGGGGCAGGGATCTGTAGTAGGTCAACGACGAACAGATATAACTGAAAAAATATCTGAATCCGAGAGATTAATGAAAGAAATGTCACAAACATGGGAGGAAAAATTGGTAAAGACTGAACGATTACAGCACGAACGACAACAAGCTTTAGAAAAAATGGGAATCAGTGTTCAAGCGTCGGGTATTCAAGTAGAAAAAAATAAATATTATTTGGTAAATTTGAACGATGATCCAAGTCTTAATGAATTGCTGGTTTATTATCTGAAGGTAATATCAATATATTATGGTACCAACTTGATTTCATACATCATTGATTGTTCAAATAATTTTCATGCTCATTTTTTTCTTTGTTATCTCATTAATTTAGGAGAGAACTCTTGTTGGTGGTCGATCCGCAACAACTGATCAGGATATTCAGTTACATGGACTGGGTATTTTGCCAGAGCATTGCGTAATTACCATTGAAGAGTCTGGTTTGTATATGACCCCATTGAATGGCGCTCGATGTTTTGTTAACGGCAGTCAAGTCGTTTCGAAAACGCCATTGTTACATGGTGATAGAATTGTTTGGGGTAACCATCACTTTTTCCGCGTCAATTGTCCTCGAAGTGCTACTGGTAATAATTTTATTTTCAACATTATTATCGCTTGAAATTAGAACAAAACATATAGAGCATAAGGGAATATTTGTATTTACTTACAACGCGGCATTCTATATATTACAACATTACAGAATGCATCTTAGGTCATAATTATGTACAAACAAAATTGTAAAGCAAACTTCTGTATACGAAATGACTATGTAGTCGTATAAATTTTGATTACTCTGCAGCGAGTTATGAGCATCCGTATAATATAGAATTCCGCTGACTTGATTCATAAGAGGATAAAATACATATCTATACTTGTTTATTATTTTTTTTCTGATTTCATTATGCTCTAAAAGATTATATTTCATAGAGAGGAAGATTAATTTTAAATGATTTATCAATTTTAAGCTATAAGCAGCGAGCCACAAACACCAGCGCAAAATATCGATTATAACTTTGCAAAAGAGGAATTAATGTTGAATGAACTATCTAATGATCCAATTCAACGAGCCATAGCAAGACTCGAGAAGCAACATGAGGAAGATAAACAGGTTAACATAGCACTTTATGTATTAATAATCTCGTTCAAGATATGTAACGAGAATGATGAAAAAAGAAGAGTTGTAATTATAACTTGGGTGCATTACTTTCAGGTCGCATTAGAGAAACAACGTTTGGAGTATGAACGGCAATTTCAGCAACTGCGCAACATATTATCCCCCTCAACTCCTTATTCGCCCTATGTACCATACGACCCACTGCGCGGCAGTCAAAGCGGAAAACTACCGGCATGCACACCAACAACTCAAATGCGCGTTGAAAAGTGGGCACAAGAACGTGACGAAATGTTCAAACGTAGTCTTGGACAATTGAAAACTGATATATTGAAAGCCAATTCATTAGTTCAAGAGGCGAATTTTCTTGCTGAAGAAATGGAAAAACAAACTAAATTTAGTGTAACATTACAAATACCACCAAATAATTTGAGTCCGAATAGAAAGGTAAGAATAAAGTGGAAGAAATAACAATAATTATTTAGAATCTTTAAAAAATTTTATTATTGTTTTCATTATTATTTTTATTTTGCTATTATGATTTCTTCTTTTCTTCTTTTTTTTTTATTGCACACTCTTGAATACGTAGAGTGTATTTTTTCAGCGTGGTGCATTCGTCAGTGAGCCGGCAATACTCGTTAAGCGTACAAATATGGGCAGTCAAGTATGGACAATGGAAAAACTTGAAAATAAATTAGTAGACATGCGGGACATGTATGAAGAGCGTAAAGATCCAAACAATTCAAGTCAACAACGATTGCCAACAGTAAAAGATGAATTAGCTGGAAAAACACAAGATCCATTTTATGAATCACAAGAAAATCATAATTTGATTGGCGTTGCAAATATATTCCTTGAAGTTTTGTATCACGATGTACGGCTGGATTATCATACGCCAATAATAAGTCAACAGGGTGAAGTCGCCGGACGATTGCAGGTTGAAATAAGTCGTGTAAAAGGACAATTTCCGCAAGATCGAATATGTGAAGCAGCTTCTGAAACGTCGAGCTCTGATTCAACATCGTCCGAGCAAGAAGAATATTCCGGGTCAAGTCATATCACATGCCGCGTTACGATAAAGCAAGCCAGCGGTCTACCACTATCACTAGCACACTTTGTCTTTTGTCAATATAATTTTTGGGGTCATCCAGAACCGATTGTCGTACCACCAGTTGTCAATACCGATTTACCAATAGCCAATTGTACAACTGGCCGTGATTCACTTCCATTCAAATTTGATCATACCAAGGATTTCACAGTTCCAGTCACTGAAGAATTCATTGAACATTGTTCTGAAGGGGCTTTGAGCATTGAAGTTTGGGGCCACAGAAGTTCCGGATTTTCACGTAGCAAACCTGGTTGGGAAGTAGAACAGCAACAATTAGCAAAAGCACGTTCACTCGCTGATCGTTGGTCAGAATTAACTCGCAAAATCGAATTATGGATTGAAATTCAAGAATTAAATGAACAAGGCGAATATTCACCAGTTGAAGTAGTGATGAAATCAGATACGTGTACTGGTGGTATTTATCAATTGCGCCAGGGACAGCAACGTAGAATACAAGTGCGTGTTAAGCCCGTACAGAATTCCGGAACTCTACCAATTATTTGCCAATCAATTTTAAGTATAGCTGTTGGCAGTGTTTCAGTGCGTAAACGATTCCAAATACCATTAGACAGTTATCAAGACGAGGATCTCAGTATATTACGTGAAAAATGGAGCGATGCATTAATGCGACGACGACAATACTTAGATCAACAGATACAAAAATTAATAAATAAACAGAATAAAAGTGAACAAGATATGGAGCGTGAACAGAGTTTAGTTGATCAATGGGTTAGTTTAACTGAGGAACGAAATGCTGTTCTAGTCCCTGCTGCTGGTTCAGGTATACCTGGTGCACCTGCCGACTGGAATCCACCGGCGGGTATGGAACCACACATTCCTGTATTATTCCTCGATCTCAATGCCGATGATCTGTCAACTCATCAATCAGGCGAAGAAGTTTCAGTAACTGGTTTAAATTCAATAATACCAAAAGAACATGGTAATAAATTTTTTAGTTTACCAATTATTCGTCATCTGGAAAAAGATGTTTGTGCAATTGCCGCGTGGGATTCAAGCATACACGATAATGTACATTTGAATCGTATTACGGATACAAATGAAAGGGTATTTTTAATATTAAAAACTACCGTCCGACTTTCACATCCAGCCCCAATGGATCTTGTATTACGTAAACGTTTAGCGTTAAATATTTACAAAAGACAAAGTATCACTGATAGAATATTTAAAAGGATTGTCCGTACGGATTGTTTGACACAAAGCGGCGTTACGTATGAAGTTGTATCGAATATACCAAAGGCTAGTGAAGAATTGGAGGATCGTGAGAGTTTGGCGCAAATTGCTGCGAGTGGTGAGGACAGCAGTCTGTGTGATGGTGAAACGTATATAGGTAATGATTTGTTTATTCATATACTTGTGGAATCGATTATAGATTCAATTTCAGTTCTCATCAATCATTTATATTTTCGCAGAAAAATACACTCGAGGTGTATCAGCAGTAGAAAGTATTCTTACTTTGGATCGATTGCGACAAAATGTCGCGGTTAAGGAATTGCTACAAGCACAAGGTCAACCATTGATGCGAAAAACAGCAAGTGTACCAAATTTCTCCCAGGTACTTCTGCCACTTCGACGTCTCGGACGCACTGTATGCTTTATTAATTATTTTATTATTTGGAATGCGGATTATTATGATCTCATCATGCGGTTTGCATCGTAAAATGATTTTGTTCATAAAAATTAACAAGAAAAAAAACAACGAAATGCACATCAACAATAATAATTTCAATTATCTTGGAATTTATTTGCTTTCCGTACTAAAATAAATTAATTCACCTATTTTGTTATGTTACTATCTGCAATCACATGGGCACATTGGTTTGTTTCACACTTCCACACAATCTTTTTTTTTCTGGTTTCTCCATCTATATCTATGTTCGCACGCAGCTGATAGTGTTTCATTTAACGTTGCAAACAAATGTTGATTTATTGGGGAATTAATATGAGGAATTTTTGTTTCTCTTCAATGTAAATAGATTATGCGATTCGATACGTCGATGGATTCACTCAATGTCACACGCTCTGAAAGTGTCACTGATCTCAATTCAGAATTGAATGGCCTACCTCATCCACGTCGTGCGTCTGTTGGTCACTTGAGAAACGACGAATTGTCAACACCACCCAAACCCTTTGGCATCGGTAAGTTATTTATTATTCAATATATGAAAATATATATCCATTATACTCACAGTACATTTAATTAGTCAATAAGTGTAGATATAAATTGAGTACATTTTTAATTATGTAATATGTATTTTTTTTTTCTATCTGTCACTCTTATCTCCGTATCGTATAACGAAATAATCACGTAATTTGTTATGAAAAAATATCACTACAAACAGACAAACTAAATAATATAGAAATAACATTGGTTGTATTGGAAAAAGATAACTTGCCCAAATAATTTGACCGTAATCTTCTGTAATTACTTATCATTTATCTATTTATTTGTTCTTTTTATTTTTATTTTTTTATTCTTAATATCTCAACGGTAGTGACACAAGTACGGCAGCGACAAGGTAATTTTGTTAATGGAATCACTAAAATATTTGTTGCATTAACACTGCATTAATTCAATTCACGTGGCGAACGTTATTTATCACTTTCGTATTTTTTAATTAAGCTCTGGCGGCGCTGCCAGTTGGGTGGCCTGTGTGATTTTTAAAGAGAAATGCTCGGTAGCTTTATTTGGTGAACGTTTTTCTTTTTATATTTTCCCTTCTTAATCAACATGGTCTGTGTCACTTCAAGTAGAATTCAATTTACATGATTTTCAGTTCAATATCAATGATGAATTTCTCAGATTAATTATGATCAAAGGAAGCCCAATGAATATTTGTTTATCAAAATTTGTTCATTAATTATTCATTTTATTTATTTAAACGCCGGTGAAATCAGAGATCCTCAATTCATCAGGCGTCATTTGATATTTGAGATAATTCATGAATATTTTATAGGTTTAAAACATTTTTCATCTACTTCGTTTGTGCTTTTTTTTGTTTCATTCACAATTAATAACAAACAAGGAAAAGAAGCAAAGAAGATTATGAAAAGTAAACGGCTTGTTTCTGAGATGTTTGCTTATGCGATGTTTTTTCATCTTTTTAATATTTCACCTTGTCATGATATATATTCACATTATTTTTTTTATTTTAATATTATTTTTATCTATATTTTATATCATTATTATCATATATGGTATTGAAATATGTTGGTTATTGAATCTTGGACAAGCCGTGCTTTTTGTTTTTTTGTGTATTATATACAATTTTCACTTATTTCCACTTCATCGATCTTGCTTTCAAAAATTACTTGTTACTCTCGTATTATTAATGATTAAATTGCTACAAATACGTGAGATAATCACTACTAAATATAAAAATCACGTGCAATGAATCGTTTCGTTAAAAAAAATCACACAACTATTTATTTGTTAATAATTATTATCATTAACTGTTCACTGATGTAATTTTTACATTCGATATTTACAGCTTTCTCTCACAATTGTTAATTTTTCTCGTCTTTTGTTCACAATTTAATCTAACGTACCGTTCAATTCAGTATTTTGCACAATTATCCATGCAAGCATAAGACATTCGAATAATCAAAGAGCAAAAAAAATCGAAATGAATATAGAGAATAGAGACAAAAAGAAATACAACATAAAACATTTTCATAATTTGTCGTGGAATTACATTCGAGCATGGCTAATTATTATCAAATTAGCCTTTAGACATTTTTCGCAGTCGGACAATTAAGCTCAAACCACTTTCAATTTTTACCTATTGATTACAAAAAATTTTCTTCAGAATTTATTGATAATTATACAACACAAATATTTTATTAAATAATATCAAAACAAAATTAAAAATCCAAAACAATAATAATTGACTAATGAATTTATACAAATGATGTGTTCCTCTGTTTAAACTACTACGTGTCTACTTCTACCCACTATTTTGGCTCACTCGCAAGGCTCCATTCTCAATTCAGGTAAAATGGAGTCTTGATATTGATATTTAATTGATGACATATATGAAATTTTTTTTTCTTCAAAAGCAACGGTGAACTATTGATAAAATAATTAGTAAATCTGTCTCGTGAGTGGTTGGGTCTGTCTGTTGTTTTGCCACACGCGTATTATTTTTTTCGTGTCTCGTAAACTGTAGAATGCTGTCATAACAAACGTTTAACAATGGCCATTTAGTATTTATTTAATGCACAGTATATATTTGTCGAATGTAATCACGGAAATGAATTGCAATTGCTATTTCGCATGTAAATATATGTTTGTAATTATTACTAGTAATCAACATCAGCTCCATTGTTTCCAATGTGCTGACTTATTTATCATATAAATGATCTTGCAATTAATTAGTTTTCGCTTTAATCCTGCCTAACTAATGCCAATATTGATGTATATAGGTAAATAGTTAATTATATAGCTTTCCAACAGTGCCAATGAACGGATATCGATGTGTATTGTGAAATAAAAAAAAGGAACATTGTATATTTTTATTCATTTCAAAAGACTTTAATTGATTATGTAATGTCGGTAAGGGAATAAATATTGAGAAAGAAAAATTGTCAAGTGAATAGAAGTGTAACAATAATTTAGTTTGAAGTCAAATTTTATTGAATTTATTATTAATGTATATATTAATTTGTGTTTCGTATTTATTTTTATTTCAATGGTTTAAAAATATATTTGGTGTGCATGAGATTTTATTTGTGAGAACAAAAAAAAAAACATATATATTGCACCGCATGTATTTATTGCGAAATGTAGAAGACTGTTTGAGTGTAAATAATTGAAAAATAACTTTTGATAAACGGAAAAGAGAAAAAAAATAATCTCATGAATATATGTATATTACTCTTTGACTTTAAACTAAAATGTAATGGACTAATAATTAATTATATGAAATGTCAGTTTGGTTATAAATACTTGTGGGATGAGAGCGGATATTTTAATTAAAACTGACATTTATATTCTCTGTATAGTGTTCTAAAATCTTACATGCTGCTTGGATTATAAGTGTTTCTATAATCAAACACCGTCTGTCTCCTTTCAGCGAGACCAACTTTTCTGAATCTCAACCCAAACAACTCACTGACACGTGTGCAACAATCCACCTCTTCCAAGTGTAGGTGACACTTGCTTAGTGTTGTAGAATTTTGTTTTTCGTTTCTGTCAAATTTGGGTTGTCAATTTATTCATTCTTGTTTTTTTTTGTATAGTGCAGTCTCTCCTTCTTATGACCTTACAATTCATTTTCTGACTTGCAGAATAATTGAAAAAAATCCATGAAAATTTTGTTTGTTTAATATTTTCACTATCCCTCTCGATTTTACGTTGGTTGTGATCGTTGTGAGAAGAAGAGGTTCTACTGTATCATCATTTCTCCGCTTCAATTTATGATTTCTAAATGATAATTATGTATATTATAAATAGCTTTTGAAAAGAAATTAGTATTTAAAGCTTGCAAGCTATTAATGAATTTATTTCTTTCTATGTTTTCACTCCACAGATATTTTTATTTCAGCCATTATTATTTTTCAGGTGCAGTCTTTTGTTTCACCCGTTTATTTCATTAAATTAACTAACGAACTAATCAATTATTTAGTGACTTAGACCATATTAGAATAGTTAGACGAATGTTGTCTTTGTTTTTCAATTTATTGTGGTGTTTTTTTTGTGATAATGTTACTTTTCTTTTTTTAAAGCATCACCAAATATGGGTGGTAAGTTGGGACTTCGAATGACAACTTTACACGAGGAAACATCAAATGCAGGCAATCAACCTTCATCTCCCATTCAGGACGACGATGAGGAAAAAAGTGACGCTGATTATTCTGAATACGAGTCATATCAGGTAATTCAATTTGGATTTCTAGAATTTTTATGTAAAGTAAGGAAATGAAGAGAAATAAAAATAGTATATAAAATAGATAGATTCTAAATATAATTTGATTTTACAGGCTCCAGCAAAGCCGGTGAAACCGCTAACAACTTCTCGAACATTAGACTCGCTCACTGAACTTCAATCAACCAAATTGAACACACCAAGTATGAGCAGCAGTGGTTACGGTTCACAAGCAGTATCAACAACTAATTTGACATCCGACGATTCAATATCAATAAAATCAATTAGCGTCGATGAAACACCAGATGTGGAATATAAATCTCTAATTGACACGAAGAAACCTGAAAAAATGGATAGTTCACTGGTAGAAGAAACGCCAGAAGAATATTTAGGCGAAATAAATACGGATTTGGAAAATCTTCGTGTTTCAAATAATAATGTAGTGCTTGAACGAAAAACGATCGATTCTGGTGCTTCCACAGATCAATTCCATTCACAAAATGATGTGGAATCATTTCAATCTAAAGACATGATTAATGAGAATCAGATTAATGATAAAAGTAATGATATGGAAATTAGTCAAACATCAGGATCAGGTGATGATAGTCCAATTGAAGGAAACTCAGTTGTTCATACAAAACTCCCACCAGGTAATGTCGTACGAAGACGAAAATTGTCTGGTAATTTAACTAGAACTCAACAAAATACTCAATATCGAGCTTCATTTCCAATGGTCCGTCCACATTTTTCGGAGAGTAAAGTTGCTGCAAGACTTGAACAAACATTACAGCCACCAGGAATGGGTGGTTATGAAAATGGTGAAAATAATTCTTCGGAACGAATCGATGATGATACAAGCGACAAAAGTTCAGCGTCTGGTTCGCGACACGATTTAACGAGAATTGAGGCACCTTTGCCTGACTGGATAATTGTTGGTGAATCGGTTATGGTACGACCATATAGCTATTGTGGTGTTATTGCGTATATTGGACCCACAGAATTCGCTTCGGGAACATGGATTGGTGTTGAACTCGATGCGCCAACTGGTAACCAATTAATTCAGCTAATTAATTCCGTAGAATATTCGTTTAAATATATTCTGTACCTTGATCCCATTAAATTAATTGTAGGAAAAAATGATGGTGCTGTAAATGGTCATCGATATTTCTCATGCCGACCTAAATGTGGAATATTTGTTAAATATGACAAATTAATTCAAGATCGACGAGGTAGAGCATTGAGAAGCTTCACGAAAAACGAATTCACGCCACCACCTTCATCAACAATGCGCCGGAGCGTCAGCCGAGGTGATAATTATACTTAATTATTTTGATGCAAAATAAACAAATTGCGTTATGTTAATTGGAATGATAATGAAAAATAATTTGTTTATACTCAGGTGAAGGCTTACATGCATTGCATCGAAGTCGAAGTCGAGGTGAAGGACTATCAACGACTGGTACACGCACTTCACCGCGTGGAAAATAAATTTATTATGCATTTAACATGGATGCAATATAAAACGGCCAAGGTCATAATATTTATGAACAAAATTAATATCCTAGTTACTACATCATGCCTACATACATGTCGTAGTGGCAATGTTTTCGGTCCTCCTAGATCATTAGGGCAGTTAATTGATTATCGATAATCTTTACCAATAAATAAATTGGAACATTTAGTATATTCATTTTGGGATTAATCATTACTGAAACAGGAACAGAGGGAAAAAAAATAACGAACGCTCGAGGGAGAAATATGAAAATATTCAATTGAATCAATAAAAGTTCGATTTGAATGAAATAATCGCCGAAACAGGCATATTCATCTGTTTGCATATTTTAGAAGTAGGAATCGAAAACATTGGAGTGAGATAAGACAAAAACAATGACGAAAATGTCTATAGCAGTGGATAATAATTTTTAAGCATTCCGTATGTAGCATTTATTTCTGATATATTTAATGGGATAATCAAGTGAGTTTTGTTTTATATTATTAATTTTATTCGTTGTCGTTATCATCATTATCTTGGTATTTCGTTTGTACATTATTCATGCATTGTGTGGAAAAAAATGAATTGAGAAAATTGATTTTTCTAATTTAGATAAATCACAAAAATTCCAAGTCCCCCCCGCCTCATCATCAATCGATTAATTCATATATATTATAAATATTCACAAATATATATAAATACACGATATTCATTAATAATTTGTCGCGAACTTTTCAAAATTGCCTGTCGGCAATCCATCTAATTATTGAAAAGAGTATCGCGTCTAAAATAATTATACATAATTAACTACAACAAAACAAAACATGCCCACAATACTTTCAAATATGAATTTATCTACCGCATTGTGTAGATTTGTTTTAAAGATTTTATATATATACAGTTGTTTCATAAAAAAAATTGTATTTTTTTAGCGCAATCTGTTAAGTTCATTTCTTCTTTTTATTCTTTTTTAGCCTTTAAATTTAATTATTATTGTAAAATAAATTATTTTCTCCTTTTCATCATTGCCTACCCCAATATGTTTCATCGTTCATCATTTTATGTTATTACATGAGTACGAGATACGTTTTTAATTTGAATAATAAGTAAATACTAATAAAGAACAAATTAAATACATCTTGAATATGCCTGATTACAGACCGTGCAAATAAAGAAAAGAGGGCTACCATCTTATGTGAGCTTTCGTGAGTACATCCGTTCAATTATTTTATTTATCAATAAATGACAAAGAATCCGAATAAAGTCGAAAAATGGCAATTTAAGTTGATAGTGATTCTTAATGCAGTAGGGACGCAATATTAGTGAATTAAGTTTAGCCATTAGGGGTGTAATAAATGAGCTTGCTTCATTGTATTCAATTGTGTAATTAATTATATTACTTTTCAATTCCTTCTGATCGATGATAAATTATCATCAGCGTCAAGTACTTGAATCGATATTTAAATGCAAAATATCCACGCTGCATTATCGTCCACGTAAAATGCAGCATAACAAGAAAAAAATAATATAGGTATACATACATTTATTCTTTAATTTGGCTCATCAATTAAACAAAATGATTAATTAAAAATGCCTAGTCTTTTGAATATGACAGATTCCAGACACGCAATAAAAAAAAAAGTGTAACGTCTCCCTCCTTATATAAAGCAAAATCAAATTGTAACGGACTATAATATTTTTTGAGGACCTTCCAAATGGTAGACGTGTGTGAAATAACAATACAAGTAAGTCGAAAGAAAGAAAAATCGAAAAATAAAAAGAAAAAAAAAACATACCTTATACTTAAGATTCGAAATGAAGAATTTGTCCATATTGTGAAAAAACAACTATTCCTGTCCAATTAGAACAATACTAAAAATATTATCACTAATGAATATATTATTATATATGTAATATTTATTGAATAAAAAAGTGAGTAAATTGTATCTTTGATGGTAACGTTTTTATTTGTATAAAATCGATTGCATCTATCAAAATTATAATTCATCGTTAGAGTGGATATTTCGGAAGGGAGAAAGATCATTTCGAATTGATGATGATAGAAGAGAACGAAACAGATGAGAAAAAAAAACGTTACGATCAATGATCAACACACCTGTCCATTTTTGGTAATTGAAAAATTGTTAAGAAAAATAAAAGACACAAATACAAAAAAACGATAAATATATTCATGATGTCACAGCGATGCTACTATACATTTGCCAACTATTTGGCAAGACATTATAACAATAAAATATATTAATTTCAATCACCGTTTTGTTTATCATTTCTCATACACGGGAACACAACAAATAACATTCACAATATTACAACTTAAGTATAGGTATATTTATAAATTTTCTTTAATTAATAAATATCTATTTCAGCTGTAGCGCTGCCTTCGACAAATTCAAATGCAAATATATGACTTCACTAATACATATATAATAATTACACTCCAGCTTTTGATAGTATATGTAAATATTCATTAGATTTTGTCTGCGTAGAGCGCTGATATGAAATGAAAAAAAATTAACGAATATAAAATGACAATGTAGATAAATATCCAGCAATGAACAGGCATGAAAAATTCATATGCAATTTGTGGCAGTCACACTATCAGAAAATTAATATTCTATAGAAGCAATAACATATTTTTTTGCGCAGCATTTTCCTCATTGTGCGAGGTATTTATTATTTAAGTATATGTAGGAAGGAATCGCTCCGGAAATATACAGGATAATTTCGGAAAAATTAATCATGAAAGGGAGAAACAATAGAGGAAACAAATTGTGGAAAAACAAATACTGAAAAATAATTTGTAGGAAAAGCAATCAAAGATTAAAATGTATTAACTCCAATTGAATTATCCAATTTCACAGCTTATTCCTACCCCGATATAATTTTCTGGGCTATTCCTTCCGCTGTGCATTATTTAATACTCTTCAGAGATTCAATTGTGAAAATAAATACATTAAAACATCATACCCGATAAAATACACATACATGTGCAACATAAAACTGTATTATTTTTAAAGCGGCCAATAATAATGAGACAATGAAAATATGATAATAATTGCATCAATCTGAATTATCTTGCGTATATATATATATGTATGAATATACATATGTTTCCCTTTTTCGTTTGAAAACATGTATCAGTGCACTTATAAAATACATTTGCATTATACACAAATAACAAAAACTGAGAACATGAATGGAATAATATATATAAATATGAATTACATTTTTAGAAATATGTAACAAAAATATATATCGTAATGCAAAGGAAAAAATATTCGCGAGTGTTTGTGTGCATATCTTCATTTCTATATTGAGGAAGACAAGAATAAATATTTAATTTAATGATCTATCATGCTGAATGGTTTATTATTTATTTACTTATGTATTTTTTTCCAGTGATATGTTCAGTCCATACTTCAATTCAAAATGGCACGATAAATAATAAAAAAAGATAATGCGGTTGGTCTTTGTCCTGCTGAATCACATAGCACATGTTTGTGTGTGTGCATTTGCCTGATTTAAATAGAATGGGATGAGTCCTAGTGGGATGTCACTGACACAAACCAAGGTCCCCTTTGTCCTGCGCCGAAACTTGACCGCAGATGAGTCCACATTGACATGCGATAAAAAGGAACAATGTGACACAGTGTATTGCAATGCAATGTATCCTAATCCTTTGACAGTGGCCGCACCTCATGGTAGGGTAAGTAAAGGTCTTTGACTTGTTACAAATGACTTGCAATCCGTCTCATTTTTATTTGTTTCTATTTTCACCTTATTTTTTTTTTCGCAAACCCTTCATGCAAATAAATTCCACAGGGCATCCTAATCCTGATTGAAATCCATTCTATGAATATAAATTGGTAACATTTCTAAATCAATGAACTTATCTTCTAGGTCATAGAACTTTTGGGGCCAATGACTTTTAGCGTATGAAAAATATTTTGGCAGGAGTAGAATAATTTATATTCTGATAGAAGTTTGTTATTTACTTTTGTTGCTATTATTTTTTGCATAATTGTCATATTTCTACATCGTCATCACCAAAACATTCATTATCATTCTGTTGATATTAAATATGCTGAATGATTCGTCAATTAATTCTGATAATTTATCTTAACAATAAATTATTTCAATGTTTTGTAATATTTAATATCAGGAAAAATGATTATCGTATTAAATCATGATTAGAAATATTGGAAACAATTATTCAATCAAATTTTTTTACATAGTATAATTCAACATGTTTTATGCAGAGATAATTTCATTGGATATCCCATGCATGTATCCTGCACATTAGAATAAATACTGTACGTTTACACGCACATAATATACGATAAATAAGTACTTATTGAAGGTGACAATTAAATGCTCTTGTAGGATTCATATCACTAACAATCTACTCTTGTCACTTTTCGCTCATACACTGATGCATTTGCGAGTAGCAATAGTAATAATGCATGATTAGACTTTTAAGAAGCTGACAAACTATCATGTGAACACGGAAACTCTATCTACTTATCATCACCATATATTTTCCTTCATTTTCACTGTACATTTTATTTTCTTGTCAATGTCTTTGTATTCTTCATCATTCTCGTATGAATCCTGCTTGCATCATTCTTTTCCCACTTCCATCAGCATCGTCATCTCAGTGTCAGAAGTATATCTCAATGGTACAGAAAAACAAACAATAAATGAAATTATATATTTGAATAAATAATAAAACGTTATCATCAAAAGTCGAAGATGTTAAGTATTAGATTCAATAAAGAAAAATATTTATGAAAATACATAGACAGGTGAAGTGATTGAGAATGTAGGAAAGATAAAATGGAAAAATAAAAACCATGGAAATATTAAGATAAATACTTCCGTGAATTTATAATCTTGGAGGTTGTATCCAAGAAGTTGACACATCACAACTGGTAAAATCAGTTCGGTTATCATGAACAGAATATGAATAGGAGTTTAATATGGGGAAACGTCACGACGTGTAAGATGACTACATATACTCATGACCTCCTTTCATGCTTTGTAAGAATAACTCTCATAGCATATTATGATCCGCGATGTACACTAGGCGAATACTATCGACACCATTTGGATTGCTAATGAGCTTTATAGGCATATATACCTTCATAATGTCGTGCATATCCAACTGTTCTTGTTAAATGATATGATTTATGACACAATTGAATGAATAATAAAGTCAAGCAATTTGATTTGCAAAAGAGAATGATTAATTAAAATGAACAGTTAAAAGTGAAAATAAGAAATTGATTAGAATATTCTATTCTATTTGTTTTAAAGTGACGTCAGTTTGTAATATCTCATGAATTTTAGAAAATAGAATGGAATTCCCTTTAACGACCTCGACGATTTTTCCCACTCGACCAATTTATCAATTATACTGATTTCCTGCTTAACAAAGATATAATCAGCTTGAAACTAGACATCTTCAGACACGCTAGTCGTCAGTAACTGAAACTAAACGATGATTTCAATCAAAAAAGACGAATAATATCTCATACATACGCACACACACATTTTCACATATTTTTTCTTAGATATAACTCCATCTTATAAAATAGAAGTTCTCTATACGTGTGCATTGAACGTGCAGTAATTTGAATAATCAGCATATGAGGATCACACATTCTTGTCATCTGGGATGAATTTCAATGCACACAGCATTTTATACTCAAAAGATATTACTAATCATAGGAATGAATGCATAGATATAAAATATACACAACATTCTTTGATAATGTACAATTCCATTGAAATAGAATGAAAATGATAGATAATATTTCCAACGCTCGTGGAAATAATCACGATGATACACTTGAATAAACAGACAATCTGTTGCTTGTCTCTGATGTTATTAATCACGAATGTATTATTCATCCGATTATTTAAGTTCGGATATCCCAATTAATGGTCAATTTCCGGTCTTTAGACCTCTGAAACAGAAATGGGAAAAGAAATATATTGTCTATACAGTAATCGATGCATATGTGACACTAAACTATTCGACTATGAGTCACGCGCGTTGAACGCAACGATGAGTTGTTTTCAACACTGTTACACGAGTCAATTTTTTTTCCTCTCTTACCTTCTCTTTTCTGTCATTATTTTTTCTTTGGATGCAAACGCGACAATTTTTCTTGTTACATGATATAATCAGAAACACCGGTGAACTCAAGTCATCTTATATATTCCCATAATAATACTGAAAAAAAAAAGAAATAATAAATTAAATAGTAGTCACAACTAACTCATCTTCTGTGGAATGATGGAAATAATGAAATACAGTGGTAATTGCATTTATTTTGGAATTTTGATTAGTAATGACTAATTAGTTTTTTTTATCTTGTGTTTCAATACTCACTTGAGTCAGAGAAGATTAATGAAATGAAAAGAAGTGTTGGAAAAAAAAGACATGGAGGGGGAACGGAAGCAGACGGAATGAATAAAGAAGATAAAATAAAAGGAATAATATATACATCAAGGGAAAGAATGTTGTATTCGCTTGAAGGCGTCTGAAAGTCCACAATGAACACAAAAATTCTTGAGAAGTGGAAAAAGAAAAAAGTTCAGTGAGTATGAGAAATGGTAGACGATGCATGACGGCGTCGCGGCGCCTATTTTACTGCACTGGTGCATTTGTGAGTCATCGGTGACGATGAGTGGAACTGTGAAAGAGAAAATAAGAGAGGAAGAATGTAAGTGAATGAGAAAGATAACAAGAAAAAAAACCCTCCTAACTTTTTTGCAATTTACATATGTGTACTCATTTCTCTTTCACTATCATTCTTTCTTTTCTTTTGACTATTGGAAATATTTTCGTGGAGATTATCAATGGACATTTCGATATTGTCATGAAGTTGAAGAGAATAAAACTGGTACAAAAACACATGGGCATGGAGAATACAAAGAAAAAAAATTCTATCGTAACAATATGAAACAAGGTCTTATTCTTTTTTTGTTTGTTTGTTTGATACTTTCGATTGGTAGGTGCGGTAACACTCACGGACATCTTTATCTATTTGATATTTTCTTTTTTTTCTCTTAACAACAAACACACGAAATAAAAAACTATTTTTAATACATGGAAAAAGATGTAGCAGAGTCATATCTATCAAAAATGAGCCCATTATTGGCTAAGTACAAATTGTTAATTATTAGAGAAATTTAGAAAATGAATTTATATAATAAGTAAATTCAATATCAAGACATCATTGACATTGTTCCACATTCAGGTTTTGGAGAATGTGATATTCATTATTCCATGTGTCAACTTCTTAGTGGTAAGACCTTATAATCATTATGCTTTAATATACCAGTCATCAGAAAACGAAACCAACAAAAAAAAATTTATGGACATGACTCACACTGTGATGTGGCTTCACATATCAGCCCACGAGAATTGGCAAACTGCGGATATATACCATGATTTTTTACGTATATTATTAAAGCGTCACAGGAAACCACCAGGATGTTAAAATAAGTTGGTATGGCGACAAAACCTGAAACATAGTGAAGCATCAATTGAATATTGATTTCAATTTCGATTATTATTTTTAATAATAATTCAACTTTCTTACTCATGTATTTAATTGTTGTTTTTTCTTTTAACTTTCCCCATATGTACTGGCAGACGAAGGACAGTAATTCTCAGAGATGTACAAAAATACTTGAATTTTATTTCCAGAGAGACATAAATTATCCTCATGTGAGCCAACAAATGTTCAGGTCAATGAAACGAAAAAAAATGTGAATATAAATAAATAAAAATTTCCATTCAGTTAGATGTTTTCTTATTATTCTTTTCTTTTTCAGGGTGATGCCAATCAACAAGGGATCTTCTCAGAAGACACATGGTACACATAAGATTATCATAAAATTGATATTCGAATAATTCAATGACTCATGTGTATGCATGGGAAAATAAAAAGACAACGGTCAATTAGAACAAAAGAGACATATGTCAGTAATTAATCCCACCAACGTATAAATTTAATATGAATTCAATTATATTTCTTACTCATTCAACATCGATATATCTACTCAATTCCATTGTACAAACAACAATTGACACCGTGGGCGTGTCATCATATTTGAACAATTATTAATGACTGACAATTAATATATTGTCATATTTTATCCACAATCATCAATACGGAAGTAGAGTCATATTAATTATTAGTTTCTTTCAATTTCAATCAAAACTCACAGGTATTTTGTGACAAATTTATCGGATTATCCAAAAGGTCGTCGTCCAATCACCTGCGATTGCAGCCAGTGACCTTACAGGTTTAGAGATAAGCTCAAAAAAATATGAGAAACCCAGCGGGATAGCGATAGTGTCCCAAATAGCATCGATCCATAAATCCAAACGTTATCCAACTCCTGCTGAACAAATATCCTATAACAAATGATGATTGTTACATTAAATGTCTTGTATAGTTGATGTGCTCTACTCTAAATCAAAACATTGAAGCGACAGTCATTTAATCATTCAAACAATGATCTGATTTGGAAATTCTTCTATACGAAACACGCGCGAGTAGAATGAATATAAAAATGAAAAAGGAAAGAAAAAAACTGCGAAGTAAAAATTATCATTGGAACATCCGTTGAGGCTTGACAATGCACATGTGTGTACATATCAGAGATGCATCTGGCAAATTGACTGTCAGATCACGCGATCGTCAGCGAATAATACAATGAAAAAATTAAAATTAATTTTTTTTTCTTTTTACGGAAACCCATCAGATAATTCATGGGCGCAACCTTCAATAAATCAAGGATATCAATGAAATTATATTTATTTTAATTCATTTTACCAATCTTGAATTAAAATTATGACAGAGTTTGTTTTTTTTTATTCAGTTACTAAGTAGCGAAGATAGAATATAAATATGTAATTGGACTTTTGATCCTAATTTATGATGTAGTCTTAGAATTCTTGTAAAATGTAAGAGGAAGAAATAGTGAAAATGGAAAAAATAGGAAAACCTCACAATTTATAGATAAAGTCTGGAAATCGTGTGCACTGTCGGTTAGTTGGAACTCAAGTTGTTTCATTAAGTATTGAGTATAGCGAGTGTAAGATAGAGACAGAGTGATTTGTACCTATACCTCATGTACCGCAGCTCGTTTTGCCACACACAGCGGTGGGAGTGCTCGATAAAAGACACGGTGGCGTACCGATAGTGAATCAGAGTGGCGGTTGACTTCGGGCGCACAACGCGCGAACTGTCCGTTCTCTCTCTATCTATTATTTTCAATTCAAAGTTCCATTTTTCCGATTGTTTTTTTTTCTATCTGTTCGGTGTGTGCAACAGCATAAAGTCAAACTTTCCAATTGAACAATATAAATTGTTCATTTTATCTGAAATAATATTTCGGTTCATTTCTTCATTTAATCGTGTGAATGCGATATAATAAAAAGAAGGACAAAGGAAAAATTGACGGAAGTTGTTGTAGGACGAACGTTCGCTCCCTTGGAAATTTTTCAAATCGATAGTGTCGTGGCAACGATGTTGTTCTGACCCGACGCCAGGACAAGTTGTGTACATTGTAATGAAAAAAAAATTGAATTAACATAAATAAGGATCGATTGAGAAAACAAAAAAAATTTTTGGATCGTACGGTCACGAAGACAATCGAATGCAAAAGTCCACTAAGGAATTGGAATTGAAATAACGTGTGTGTTGTGTTTATATTATTTCATTTTGTTTTTGTTTTAAATGGGCACAAGATAAATTTGCTCTAATTTACTTCGTTAATTTTCGTTAATTCTTCTCTCACTATCTGGTGAAAGAAACGATAATTAAGAATAGAACGAATTGGAATAAAAAACAAACATGATAATGAAAATGGCGGATTGGAGAACAGAAGGACGAAGTGGTGGCGAAAATTGGCGGTATATAATACACATTTGCCTACTCGTGATTGTGATGTGTGTAAAAACGCGTGAGGCTGTACCAGTTGTCACAGAAGGTAGTGCAATGGTAAGTTTATATAAAATTGTGTAAATAAAATTAAAACACACCTACATTTATAACGAGACAAATAAGTTAGATAACATGATGACAAAATAAAGGAAAGAAAGAGATAATAAGATATTCAGAGCAGTCAATTGCTCAAGTAGCAAATATTAGAGATAAAATTATTTATCAACTCATGATAAAATTTGAAATAGAATAAGTTTCAATGCAATGATTGAAAAATCATTTTTACTATAATTTATAAAAGAAGAATAAAATAATGAATGGAAATTTTTCTTTCCTCTGACCGTTTGTCGGGGTCAATTTTACTATTCCATTCAAACATGAAAATTTACCGATTACTCATCGACAAAAGAGGATAAATAAAATAGTGAGTGAGATATACAAACTGGTTTTTCTATTTCTCAGATCAATGACGTTAAAAAATAATAATGAAGAAATTAAATAAAATAAAAAAGAAAGAAGTATGGCCTTAATATAACAAATTCCCCACGTTTGACTCGACAAAGTTCAGCCTCGCTCGATGACTCGATCTATCGTAACCTTCACTCAATCATGCGAGTGAGTGATATATACGTAATCCAGGAGGCGAACAAACGATTGGCGAGTATACGCCCGCGCGCATTAATTCTCTTCCCTTTTTATCCACACATTACATTGCATATATATTTATTTATCGACACAACATTTCCGCGCCTTTTACAATTGTCATGATGATTCGCGGATCGGAATAAATTCATTCCTGCTATTTTATATTCTACAAGAAATAATAAAAATAATTAAATTTAATTAATATCAATTGACTTAGTGCGAGGATACATTTCTAAGAATGTAGAAGAGGAAATAATGATGCACATAATTATCATCATCATTACAAACGTCATCATAAACGACATAGAATTTAATTGAAGGAGAAGAAATAAAAAAAAATTGACATCCCCGCACTGCGGTTATTATAGCGATAAATGCATATAAGTGGTAACGAACCCAAAGGAACATTGTGGTCAGACATAGTATCCGCAGTGTCTGACCTTTTCCACAAGTAGAGCATCTTTATTATCCTGCCACCAATCAATTAAACTTGTAGACTGGGTGCGACTGCAATGACAAAAATTAAATTGTGATATTGGATATATTGTCGTTTTTAACAAAGAATATTTATAAAAACATTTTCTATATTGATTTTTCTTTTTTTTTCTTGTAAATGTTATGACGTTGGAGGTCTTTGTTCGATGGCGTAAAATATATTTATGTCTTTTAAAAGCCACGCACTAAATATGTGTATGCAGTCTTTGTCATTATGAATTTTGCACTCTTGCCAACTATTCATCGTAAATGTCCATGAATTTAATATTATGAATATGTAGTTGATAAAATTAACGAGCGAAATTTAGTTAAATTGAGTTAGAAATTATTTTCAGCAATTGCGCAATGACAACTTTAGTAAATTTCGATTTTACATTATATTTATAAATTTTTTTATGCACTGGAGGAATATTAAATAACGTATTTAAATTTGATGCGGAAATAATCGAGAAAGCGCAAGTAAATGCTATTGTCCTTGATCATTACGGATCCGACATTCCGGACACGAATTTTAACGTCATTGGAATATTAACAATCGAGACGTATTTACAGATAATCTTCTTGCAAATTGAATAGAGGAAAATTATACAGTGAGAAACCAAAAGCGGAAAATAACTCGTGCATTTGTAAAACTTTACTTTAACCTTTTTGTTACTCTCCTGTTTCTATGATTTTTCGTATTTAATTTTCTCTCTCATTTATTTTTCTTGATAAAAAAAATGGAGTGTATTACTTGAAGCATTTTCTTGATGAGCACGTGCTACTGATTTACGCGCGTGCGATGTAAATTCCTCTTGACATATTCGTATGTTTGTGCATCATCACCAAGATACAACGTAAATTAATCCAATGGCGCGTCTAAAAGAAAAAAAATAATAAATGTTAGAAGTAAATAAATAAATTGCAACACGTAGCATGTGTTAAAAATAAATCAAAGTAGAGAAATAAACATTCAAATTTTTGCTTACCATTAGTGACAATACAAATCCATTCATGATCTATCCAAAATTAAAAGAGAAATGAATAAATGAACAAACTGTAGTGCAATGCGTAAAAATTACAAGATAAAATGTCTTAATGAATTTACAAATTTGTTTAGTGATAAGAGTTATCACTACGAACTTCGGTCATGCATTGCACGTATAAAAACATAAGAAATAAAATAAGTGTGAACGAAAGTAATGTACACATACAAATGCGTAAAACTCTGAAGGAAAAAAAAAGAATGAACAAAATAATAAATTGAAGAGATAAATTGTCACATTGTGCTTCAATGAATAAGTATAAGTAAATGTAATAGAGATAAATTGTTCTATGTTTTACTGAATTAATCATTGACTGTTCTCTGTTGTAGTTTCTTATTTTATTTTTTTTTATTTTTTCCTTTTCTCTCTATCCGGCCAAAAACAATTTGGTGACGTGATTTTTTTCGTAATTCTTTCCTTTTTCAAATGTCAAATGGACAGTGTCAAGATTTGTATACAACGCGACATGTGAATAGAACTACAATAGAACAAGCGTGGGACACAAAAAAAAGTTTCACACCTCCATCTTCTCTTTTGAATTAAAATCAATTAAATCAAAAATTTCGTGGGATTATTTCAGAATTACATGACCACGAAATATCGCAAACAAAATGTTCTCATAACACTAACACAATTATCAACACAAATACCATCTGTGTATTTCTAATAGCTGTCTGTGAGTCATCACACGATACTCGAATGGATTCTATTAACGTTAATATTACAGGTTGCATTCAACTTCCGGCGCTGTTGAATCAGAATTTCTCTTTTTTATTTTCCTTCCATTATTTATATATTGGATTTACTCATTTTTCTTTTTTTTTCGCACCAATAAATGAGTCATAAAAGTGCACCGCGTACAACCCGACCTTTCCTACTAGTGAATACGAACACAAGAAAAATGTATAAACAGAAAATCCTATAAATTATTAAAACACAAACTTAACCAAAGTCAAACGAGTTTTTCTTTGAAGAAGCCGCTGCTATTCTGTCAGAATTGTAAGAATCCCATCAACTAAAATGTCCAAATGTATCAAATGAAATTAATCAGAAAAAATAGTTGAAAAGAAATTTGTATTCAATTGTTGTCAAAATTTATCATAAGGGTGGCAATTAAATTAATAAATTGATAAATGATTCTAATAAAATCCCCCAACAAATAAACACACACAAAATATAACAACAGTGGACAATTGTAAATGCGATGGTGCAGTGAACGGTCACACGCCAAGTTCTCAACCTCGTCCTTGAAGAGGTCTTTGTCGAGAGAAGCGAATGTACATCGGTATTCTGCACGCCCTCGCATCTTCTTTTCTGAAACGCTCTTTGAATACAAAGGGTGTTGTTGTGCCGTTGTGTCTCTCTATGCTTTGTATCCAATATGATAGTGTAAAGAAGACACCAAGAGATAAAAAAGAAAAAGAACAAGAAGAAGAAGAACATTTTATACAAAGTTACAAATGAAAAAGACAACAGTGCAACACAACCTCACAATCAATTATATCTTCGATGAAGTATTTTTCGTTCATTCCACCGAAATTCTTCATACCAATTACTTATCAACAAATATTTTTGTGTAGTCTCACTTGACTAAGAGCTAACACACTTTACTCATCAATCATATCGCAAGTAAATGATAACGTTTCGCTGATATCTGATAAGAAATAATGCGATATATAAAACACAACGCCAATGAAACGTGTCATGATAAAATAATACATATTTCATTTCCGTTATTTTAAAATGATATTCTACTACATGTGCAAATGACGTATGACACATTGAATTCATCTTTTGTAATACTTACATACCACAGTGATAGATCTACAGAATTGACGCAAGATGACAATTATATTCGTGCCAATTGTCCAGTTCGTGCCATCTTAACCGACAAACTTGCAATGAAATCCTGCAAGATTTAATGCAACTATATACAGTGTGACATATTCACATACACTCACCAATATTCTCTTACCAGGTCTATTTATCTATTTAATCCAGGTCAAGGAAGTCGTGATGGAACATAAACGCATGGCCCAAAGAAGAGCCTATCGATCACCCACAATTTCGTTCTCATATACATCTATGAAACAATGAAACAGCAATAAGAAAGATACTACAATGAATTACAGTGATAAACGATCGAGTTATTTCCAACAAATCAATATCGACCAACCTCATTCTCATCAGACAAATTTATTTGCAACAAAAGTTTCAATAAGTTCCAATTATTTGATGAACAATTAATCTTTACATTGGGATATCTCCATTCACTTATTTTCAATTTATGTGTATTTAATTCTTCGTCATCTAGCGGTTTTATTATTGATTTGTCAGTCGGATATATTTATAATAGATTGTAAAGATATGAATCCTGTCGCCCTCGCCAGTAGAATAATAATTAAATAGAAGTTGATCCGTGTTTTCATATATGGACACACATATTCAACAGCCTACCAACTGTTGACGAGGTCAGTAACCTCCTCAATATTGTACGCTTCTCACATTTATAGTCGTAATGATGCTTCCTCTTTTATTTCATATAATACGACAACACAATGTGAATGATATGAACTCTAACTATCATTTATGATGAATATATAAGTATTTTACTCTTCCTTTAAATGTCAATAAAACGTTTTTGGCCGGTGGCAAATGTTGGCAATCATAATTTCCTGTTGAGTTCAGGTCTCTGACACCAAAGGCCCAACGACTTTCGCACGCAACTAACAACACACTCGCACCATCTATACATTAAACAATCATCAATTTCTTTTCTAACTTCCTTGCTCGCGTGTGACTCATATCAGCGATTAGTCCCAGTTAAAATGAAAGAATAGTAATGAAGATTAGAAAGAGAAAAATATCATCATCATCACAGATTTAACTGGTAAACTTTTCCGTTGGTTTATTCTTTTTTGGGAAAAACACCATTTGACTCATATGTTGATAAATACAAGGCAAAAGGTGTGTCTGAAAAGTTACAATTTACACACACTGATAATTCAACAATATCTTCATGAAAGTAAACTCTTTTATTATTTGTATTATACGAAAACTCAACCTTGACACTTCAATAAATTCATCCTTTATCTTTGACTAATAATTTATTTTTGTTCTTTTTCATTTCAGATATATTTGTCGCAATTTGGTTATTTACCACGAGTAAATCCTACAAGTGGTGGAATCATTACTCAAGAGACAATGACTAAAGCCGTATCTGATTTTCAATCATTCGCTGGATTGAATGTAACAGGTGAGACTCATTCTATGATTATAATACTTATTATCATGATTATTGTTGTTGTTATTATATCATATTATAAATATATAGATGTGTATTGAGTATCCTGGTGTGTCTATTCATGTGTAAATGTGTATTGATATTAGTATACACGAGCAATAACGACAACTTAACGACAACGGCGCGGTCATCATGCTCGTGAATCATTCATAAAGCAGCGGATGCATTCATCCAAAGCATGTGCTGTGGAATGACGCGTGCCACTGAAGGTCAAAATCAAATAATTTTTCGAATAGATACTCGCAATTTTAAAAGATCAATCACAGTTGAAGATTAAATAATTTACCGTGTCAATCTCTAGTGGAAATGGTTGAAAAACAAACTATTATTAATGTGTGGTCAAAGGAAACGAAAGTGACTGGAATAGAAGTATGATCAATACTCTGAAGTTATGATGAATGTTCAAACAATTTAGCAGGAGCTAAAGTTCTTGAGTATGCCAAACGTTTTACTGATGATTGCATTTTAAAGTTCAGGGATGAGAGGTTAGAGAACCTGAAGAATGCAAACATTAATATGGGCATAATGTGTTGGTACATATGTTCTGGAGCTAACGATGATGTTCTTACCAAACGGTTTCTTTGCAGTCATTGTCAAGGCTGTCTCGTCCAAGTTGAAGTAGAAAAAAACAATGTGCAAACCCGTTTTACGAGGTCATCATCATTGCTATAATTATTTACATACACTTGTGAATAAAATTAATATAAAAAGGTGAAAGATGTTGGGTTGTTTGTGTCTGGATAAAATAATCAAAAGCGTTATGGAAATGTATTGATTTTTCCTTCTAATCGTCAGTATATAAGCCGATGAGTCACTGTTTGACCTAATTGTATATGACGATCAAACATTGGATAATGATATTTTATGAAGGGAAAAAATTGTGAAAGGGTGGAGAAATAGGGGTGATAATATGTATGTTGCATTTGACTAAAAGCTCATTCGCCTGATGTTTATCTACAAGTTGAAATGCATGTTTCAACTTTCAATGTTTCACACAAGTCGAACCAATTCAATTTTTTTTTCTCTTCAATGGCGACTCATGCAAACGTTATTCAAGTGCTTCCCCTTTGGAATCCCAATGACTGATTCACTATTCGACGAATTAACTGGCGCTCTTTATGAAATTGATGATTCACCACAAGTGTGCTGCTAACTCTTGATACCAGACACAGACTAATTTTCCATCAGTTTTTTATCTACATACGTGATTTTATATCTTTATCTATATATTCCGGAAATGAATAAATCAAATGTCAAGTTCAATTATTATATTTTATAAATTAATTTACAATTGTGGAAAATTTATAACATAAAACTTGTTCACCTAGACAAATGACATTTAAATATATGATTGATTATATTCAATATTAATTGATGACATGGCACAAAAATGTTTATAATAAAAAAAAGGAAGAGTTCTCTAGCGTTATAAACAGTTTATTGATGACTAGGATAGATATAACGTATGTAATATCAGTAGTATTTTTCAATATCGAAACAAAAAAATAATTGATTCTACAATAAGCGGAAGAATTATCCACTGAGACATCATAAACACACACTGCCTTATTCATTATGTAGACACGGATTTCAGGGATACAAAGCATGACGTGATGACGACTAGTAATAATTATTTACTGTTCGTATAGATGTGAAAATAAAATTAATGAAATACAAAAAAAATTGGAATGAAGAAATAAGTTGATCAATAATGTTGGAAAAATGCTTTTTCGCGTGTTCGATATCCACATTTACAAATACTTTTTTATGTGTATTTTATTATAGTTAGTATACTAGCCCCAACTCAATGTACATGGTCAATGATTTTTATCTTCACGACCCAGGTGGATACTTGCGTGTTAGCGTTCTGTAGAAAATCGCATACGTAATAACATTACCACGTGTATATATATATATTTAAACAGAATGGGTAGCACTCTTATAAATCCATGTCTAAAGTTGAAATAGAAGAAAGCATCAGGAGAATTTGCATTTACAGATCGATATGTGGCGAGCAATTGCATGAAAATTATATAAAGGAATAATAATTAACAATAAAATACAAATTTTCTTAGTTTATTTATTTTCTTTTATTTCTTCCAGGTACTTTGGATAATGAAACCACTACTTTGATGTTATTACCTAGATGTGGTGTCAAGGACAAGGTAGGACGAAATTCAGAAGGCAGATTCAAACGTTATGCACTTCAAGGTACAATAATATTTATGTATACATGAATAAATTCACATTTTTAATCTGTTTTAAATTCAATTTCAGCTATATAATCATATAAATAAAATTCTGAAAACCGCAATAGAGCGTTTCACTTTTAACACAAAAAAAAAATAAAAGAAATGAATGATTGATAGCGGTAGCAGCACATTCCGCGTCATCAACTTTGTGTTTTTCATTGTATATATTTCAAATTGTATATTTATCACGTTTTCACATTCACGTGATTTTTATTCTATATTATATATGTATATATAATAGCTTATTGCCTCTGGTACAATTACGTTTTCTGCATGACACAACTTGAACGTGATCATTCAAGCGTTTCAGGGCGATCTATCTGCGGTGACCGTGTGTCAATTGATTCATCCCACTATCAAATCTGGATATTTCAATCGTGCATTGCGTATATAAACGTCTGTGTCCAGTTGGTTTTTCGTTCTTTCTTATTTTTTTTCTATTTTTTCTATCATTGATTGGACCAATTGCTATTACATTTCGTGTTTCACCTGACGTTCATGAAACATATTCAGTATAATTGACATGAAATAGCGTTGCAGTGAACTTCGATATGAACTTAATTACTTGAACAGAATTAATTTATTCTATCCACTCTGTTTTATTTATAGAAAAAATATAACATTAATTCAGATACATATAAATTTATGACTTAGTTGGAATTAATTCAATATCACTTAATGTGATAATTGACAATGTACATAGAAACGCATGCGAGACGGGAAGACAGATCGTAAAGTAATTCTCACGCGTTTGTGCAAGTGACGATTATGCAACATAAAATGTTTTCGAACGGTGTTATGAACATGTAGCAGCACCAATAATGACCAATGATCGACCACTGTTTGTATTTATGTTGGTATATGAGCAAATGTACGTCAATCGTTGCATAAAAGCAAATTGTCCACTGGCGCATCACATTTACATGACACGCGAATTGATGAGAGTCCTATTGCACATACCGGAAAAATAATAAAAAAAAAGAGAAGAAAAAAAAAATACAGTGCAGAAACACACGTGGTGAAGATTTAACAATGGCGTTTGTAGAACTAATTCGGTATCTATATAAATAATGTCATAAAACTAGCGTGTCTGTTTACTTTGATGTCATCATGGAAACGCTGATGATAAATTATGTCAAGGTCTTTCATCTTACACATAGTATTTATTATGATTTCAGGTTCGAGATGGCGAGTCAAAAAATTAACATATAGAATAAGCAAATATCCTAAAAGATTGGATGAACAATCAGTTGATAAAGATATTGCACGAGCATTTGCTGTTTGGTCTGAATATACTGATCTTACATTCACACAAAAGCGATCAGGACAAGTTCATATTGATATTAGATTTGAACGCGGTGAGCATGGCGATGGTGATCCATTTGATGGACCTGGTGGCACTCTTGCACATGCATATTTCCCAGTTTATGGTGGTGATGCACATTTTGATGATTCAGAACATTGGACAATAAATAGCTATCGTGGAACGAATTTATTCCAAGTAGCTGCTCATGAATTTGGACATTCACTTGGACTTAGTCACAGTGATATTAAAGCGGCGCTTATGGCACCTTTTTATCGTGGATACGATCCAAATTTTATGCTTGATAGTGATGATATCCAAGGCATTCAGGTATGAGTCATAAATTATTAATTTCAAAAGAGAATGTATTGACGTCGAAATTTGATGTGGAAAGATAAAGGTGAGATCTATTAATAAACTTGGAAATAATTTTATAGGCTTTATATGGATCTAAATCATCAACGTCATATGATGGTTCTGAAAATCGTCTTCATACAACATCAGCACCTACTGGTGAGGAAGATCAAACGCTGTGTAATGATCCTAAAGTCGACGCGATGTTTAGCTCTGCTGAGGGTCATCCGTATGTGTTCAAAGGTAAATAATTCATCTTGTATACGCTGGTAAACATATATTTACCACTCATAATTATTTGCTTGAGATGAATGTTATCGTGATTATAAAACAAGAAGTATGTACAATTTTCTATGACGATGTATCAAATAATTATACATAGTATAATACAGCCGGAAATAATTTTCAGGTGATTACTACTGGAAGCTAACGGATGACGGTGTTGCTAGTGGATATCCTAAACTCATAAGCAGTTCGTGGCGCGGATTGCCAAGTAATATTGACGCTGCGTTCACATATAAAAATGGAAAGACATATTTCTTCAAGGTAAATATAATTACTGAGATAATTCATCAATTTAATTCTTAAAATATTTCCTTTATTTGGTTGATAATGTACTATAAAAGAATTGTATTTCATTGTCGCTCTATCAGAATTTTTTCTTGTCGTTAGGGTTCTAAGTATTGGAGATACGTGGGAAAAAGAATGGACGGTGACTATCCGAAGGAAATAAGCGAGGGATTCACAGGAATACCAGACAATATTGATGCTGTCGTTGTATGGACTGGTAATGGTAAAATTTATTTCTACAAAGGAACAAAATTCTGGAGGTTTGATCCGGCTCAAAGACCGCCAGTGAAAAGCACGTACCCAAAGCTCATTTCCAATTGGTCAAAGTTGCCAAATAATCTTGACACGGCGTTAACGTATCATGGTTATACATATTTTTTCAAAGGCAATGCTTACTATCGGTTTAACGACCGTACATTCTCAGTAAGTATTTTTCATTACATATTCATGTTTATGTATATTTTGAATTCGTTCTCATCAAAAGTCAAGTCACTTCATGTGGCATGACTATAAAGCATGTTTAGCTATACGGAAATTTACTTAATGTGTTTCTACGTTTTCGTCTCTTTTTTCTTTCTTTTTCGTTTGTTATTTCTCATTTTTTTTATTCATTCTCTCAGGTGGATGTTGCTGACCCAGCATTCCCAAGGGCAACTGCCTACTGGTGGTTTGGTTGCAGATCAGCGAGTCGTGGTACATTAGGTAATGTCATGTGGAAAAATGGTTATTCAAATGATGGCACGTACTTGTCTGGAAATTTGGAGGATAATGACGGTGAACTCGATGGTGATGATGACAACAATCATGACGATGTTGGCGATATCATTTTTGATGCAGGTACACATGAGTTTTCAAATTGCAGAGAAGAAAACGAAATTAATATGGGGGTTGATTTATATCTTGATTTTCGCTGAGTAATTTATGAATTAATTGCGGGCAATTATTTATCATAATCGCTTTTATTTTGCATTTCGTATTTACCTGGCTACGTACTGGGTTTTTTAATAGTTGTATAGTATCTCATTTCGCACACTTCGATTCTCACAAAAAGAAGAGGAGAAAAAATCTAGAAAATTAATTCTAATAACTTCATTTACTCACTTTTATTATTCATTATTTGTCACTGCGTGCACGTTCCATTTGATCGCATTTTACGAGCGAAATTGAATGTACTCTGCATTAAAATGCTCTGTATTATTGTTCGGATATGATGCAACATTCCATCTGTTACAAAAGTTATATTAAAACACACGTGTGTGTAAATATACATTGACATAACTTATTGCAATATTTCTATGATATTTTATCTCGTGAATTCAAACTTGTGTTTAGGCCATACACAGCTGCTTCCTGTTTCATGAATATTTGTGTTAACGATATTGTTCACTGAGTCAACACGTTTTGTTAATGTAGAACAATGTGACAAAAACAAAATTATGAGTGAAACGAAGTGTGCGCGTTGATCTGTGATGAGATACTCCTTTTTTACACAATTTTCATTTTAAATACCTCACTATAAATAGTAGATCTGACTTTGAGTAAAAATTGTAACAGCAATTGTACTAACGCCATCTGATCATATTTATTTATTTATTTATTAATCAGTAGAAGTATTACGTAGATAAAAAATTAATCATCTAACGCTACTAACAATTTCCATTGGCATTCGTCATAGTCCATTCAATTTTGTCTCCATTGGCAAATCAACCATCAGAAAAAAAATCATCGTCTTGAAAATTCATTCTCATCGATTCGACAATCATTCCAATTAACTCGATAGCAAATATTTCATTCCACTGGTGAAACAAAATTAATTAACCCAATCGGTACATTAGCCAGGCAACGAATAGGTTAAATAATTTCTTCCAATCCTGGTTTTTCCTTTTTAAATATGCAATTAATAATTCGCAAAATTGCCTTATATATTTAACTGCCAAAAATCACCAAAGAGTCGCCGTCATCGAATCCAGCGTCGACAAGAGTAAATATCCAATAATAATATAATAATATTGATAATTTCTATTTGGTGATATGTTTGAATCATTTTATTCAAGCGCATTTTCTTTCTATTTAAGTTGAGCTTTTGATTTAATTTATTTCTTTACTCTCTCACTATCTAATGATTTTTTATGCATTACAATTTCAAACTCTTGTTTGCCTCCCACCAATTAACAATATTTTTTATTATGCTATTAATAATCCATCGACAAAGATTAATTTCACCTGATTCTATCTATATTAATTTATTTTCATTACGACCTAAATTATGACAATTTATTTTCATCAATGTCCTAGCATGAATTTTGCAATTGAATATCAATAATATTATTCATATTCACTCATTGTGGTGGAATATCGCACGAAGAAGTAATAAATAAACGATGAAGGCAAAATAATATATAAGATGAAGAGCAGAACAAATTTTATGCATATATATTAAATATATCAATATTCACAGATGGTGCATGATTCAACAGAGATATTTAAATGGAATTACGGTTTATGGTTGCGTTGATTTGGAACTTACATATTCAATAAGAATGCCGATGGTTCTAAAGTATCCTATAACTATTTTCAGTCCTCCTCTACCACTTGTAGATCGATCGTATTCTGTGGCACGTTATTTATTTGATTGTAATTTTTTTTCTTCTGTATTTATTAATTTCCAATCATTTGTTTTGTTGCACGTGTACTATCATTTATTATTTAATGCACGTACACTCTTGATTTTATTTATTACACGAAACACACTGATTTTATTAATCACTTTAGAATATGTGTTTACGTAGTGTAGAATTGTAGCACGAAGAGTTAAAAAAGTATTTTCTCTTCCCCTGTCCACTTCCTCATACCACAGACCTTTAAATCAATTATTTTGCTAGATAAAAATTTGTTTATTTTTATTGACAACGTGAAGATATTTCGTATACATCTACGTTGGCGTGGATTAAAATATTTTTTGCATCTGCCCAAAAAAGCATTCAATTGTGTATTTCTTCATTCGATTGAAATTCAAGACAAATGTTTGGTAGGCAGTAATAATTTTTACGATCTTGCAATACGAATATTGATCGCTAAATCGGTTTGCAAATCACGAATATTGAAGTGCGCGCACATGAGGTTCACTGAACTTGTGATATATGTTTTATGAACAGAATCTCCAAAGAATAATTCGAAGCACAAAAGTTAAAATCCAAATCACGTTTGAAAAGAAAAACAATTCACTTTCTTAGAATATTTATACAATGCAATTCAGTTTGTTTATTTTTTGCACAGTGTAAATCATTTTACAATTCAATTGTAGCAAAATAATTACACTCCCAGCACTTCCACAATCCACTTCCCATTAGAATTGTTACAGAAGAGATGGATAATAAAACAAAAGTGAACAAACGAAAACAAAACAAATAATCGTATTTCCAGAGGAGGCGAATCTTCCACATGGATTCGAAGCAAAGTGAGGCGTTTTTAAATTTAAAAGAAAAAACGCCTGCAGCCCAAAAAAGTCACGTGCCACAATAAGATCAAACTGAGAAAACCGAATACGAATAAATAAATAAAAAAGATTTAATGCAAAGTTCCAAACCAATCCAGCCAATAGCTGAACAGAGTTCCCACCAACACAAAAATTATAGCAAAATGAACATTCAATTGTTCTTCGTGCGATACTCCATGACAATTGTCCAGTGAACAAGAAGACGCTGATGATGAAATAAATTAAATACATGAACAAAATATTAAAAAAACCATTGTCCTATATGAATATCCCACAGGCGATACCGATGAACAACTCGTTACGTCATCAAACCAGGACACGGGATATTCCGGAAGCGATAGTATCATCATCGGTTCAAGAGATAGATTATGGCAATTTTCAATTGTTCTCACCACATTGACTGTCATCATCACAAGATCTATTACAACAACGTAAGATGATCAATAAACATAGCGTGGAATATGTGTTTCATGAATAAATACAGACATTATTTTGCCTCATGAACAATGATAGGTAATTGTAATTGATTCGTAATTGGCGTTTGCACGTGGACAATTCTATGAGAAGATTTATGTTCGATAATATGAATATATCTTGTGCTTTTCTATTGTGGCTTCTCATGTAGAATTGTTCATTCGCCCATTGTTGTATTTGTTAAAGTTCATGATTAAGTGATACGTCATAATATTTAATATGTCGTTTCGTTTTTTGTATTTACTATACATATGAATTGGTGATATAATTAAATTGCCTTCGAAGACCGTGACACTGCCGTGGAATTAGGGTAAAGTGAATCGGACGTACGAAAGGAGAAAGATACCGATGAAAAGAGCATTGTAACAAAGCGATCAATATTATAAATGTTATATATGTATGTATGTATACATATACATACACATATATATATATATATATAAACCAATGTTTAGAGGATATTTTTATAATTAAAAATGTTAAGAAAGTTGTCGATCGGAATGTGACATTGTACAACACTGAAAACTACGCACAAGTAGCTCGCCTTTCTTTTTTAAAACATTTTTTTTTTCATCATATTCGCATAATATTGTACGTATTATCAAGTATTAATTAATTTACTTCTCTGTATAACTCTGTATAATGCGCGTCCATGAGTAATTTCATAATTAAATTTGCGTAAAGTGATACGTAAATTGTGTAAGAATTCTCCGAGTGATTGACTAGTACTTAATAACAATCGCTATATAAGTAATTCTGTATGTTTTTTTTTCCGTTTTTTTTTTAATTTGCTGTCATTTGATATTTTAGATTTAATTTAGAATTATAGAACATTCATATGCATACACAGGCACACGACATAACTATTGAAACCAATTGTGCCTTATTCTTTCGTTATTCATATTCATGCCATGAGCAATAATTCTTATTTGAAAAATAAAATTAGAGCATCATTGATTTATCATCGGAACTTGCCAACATGCCATGGCATCTATTCCTGAATGTATTTATACAGACCCGCATTGTAATATATCTCCATATAGTCACATAATTACATATCAATAAATTTACTTGCATATTAATTTTATTAATATTGTTTTGATTTTGTTTGTCATTTTTTAATCATTTTCTTGAGAATAATTGAAACATTGCAAGTGTAAGTGTAAAATGTACAAAAACTAAATTACCAAAAGGAGAGAGGACGAAATAGAAGAAAATTATTGTCATTTTTGGTGAATTAAAAATACGTCGTTACGTAAAACTGGTACATATGTTAATTGCTTGGAATAATAACGCAGCAATTTTCGCCAGTAACAAATCACATCGGACATTCGTAATTTTTCCCATATAAAATCACGTCCACGTTGTGCAATTTTTTGTGCAATACTGTCATTGTCTTTGGCAAACTTGATCAACCTCCTGTAACAGAATATTATAAATAAAAATAGTTTGATTTATTTTCCAACTATAAATAAAAATTTATATTAATGTGTACATGTTATCAAATCACATACTCTAATTGACGTTGATCAGCATCTTTGGCCACTGGAATATAATGAATCCATGGTTTCATCGCAGAGTAATAAAACTCCGTCCATTCATTACCAACATGAAATACCAATGAATTACACAAAAATAAATGTTTGTGTCTGAATGACGCCGCAACACCACGATAATTGAATAAATATTTGTATCTACAATGATCTTCTAAAGATACTTCTGGTGCTGGTGATTGATGCAGCGTGTCCTATACATCATATGTTCCAGTATGATACACAAATTGGAAAAGATGAACCATCTAAATTGACATCTTACCTCATCCGATTTCCATGCTTGATTTTTCGTATATTGTGCGTCAATAATCTCTGGATGTTTCCGACTCAATAGTATTAAATTATCACGCTCAGCACTAGTTCTTGATCCACGAAAAAATGCTTTTGCTTCTTTCTTATCCCATGGTATAGTTTTTCGAATTTTATCTAGCGATAATCTGTGTTGATCCCATCGTCCTAGACCGCGTGGATAAAGTGATATTGCTGGACCACCTTCCCAAAATGACCAAGCGGGATACATAATATCATAATAATCCAGAGTCTGTGCACACAAGGTAGTTCTACAAATTTCACATATATCACATTCGATATAAATAAAATCCAATTATCTATTTCTTACCTTACTGAATGAAAATATGGGCATTGCTTCACCAAAATTCTTGTTTGATTGCGGATAATCATGTGTATTTACCACAAATTCAGTGTCAGACATATTTTTTGCGACTTTCAATAAGAAATATTCTATGCCAGCACATCGCGATGGAAATATACAATTCTTACTGCGATATAACTTCTTATTTATTATTTGATAAAGGGTCCCCCTGAAAATCCAAATAATTTCATTAGTACAAACAATAACAAATAAGAGTAGGACCGTATTGTGAAATTATTCTACATTGTTTAATGCATCAGAAAACTAATTTTACACTGTTCATGGAACAGCATTACTCATCAAAATAATTACTTTGTTCCTGATCCATCAATCAATTCTTTATTAATCCCATCTTGTTGGAATGGTTTCATATCCTGTTTAATAACATCTTTGTAACAGCCACACTTTTTAGCTTCACATTCTTTGTAATTCTCTTCAGCTTGTTTGATAGCTTTATAATATTCTTCATATTGATTATCTAAATCTGAAATAAAATGAAATCGGTGTGAAAAAAAAACATATGAATACCAATACTTATTATTGTATCAAATAAATACAAATTTTTGAGGTTACCTTTTAAGTTTTCATCAATATTGCTCTCTTTTATGCACAATTTTCCATCAGTATTAGCAGAACAAAATTCTTCTTCTGATAATACACCGAATATCAACGTCAGTATTAGAAATATATATGAATAATTCATATTTGTCAATAGCAATTTGTATCTTGTAGTGTTGATAAACAAATACTGGACAAGTTGTGTATATAATACACTTTTGTTTACGTTTCACTATACATCGTACGCGCAAGCTTGCGTGTGAAGTAAACATGCATTGTAGAATGATTGACCAATCACATTATGAATGGTTCAGATCACCGATGTTGTTCCTCTCTTTCATGTTTTTTACCGTCTTGGAATTTGTACTCCTGCCGTCATCTAACAGATATCTCTTTGAACTAAATCCGAATTTCCAACAATTCTTAGTAATTTTAACCACTGGCGCTATCCAACAGAAATTTTCATGATTCAAAAATAGAAATTAGAATTTGAATAAAATTCGTAACGGTCGTCAAGAATGTGGCGTCACCATCGCCATCCCAACTAAATGCTTCGATAATGAAGATTTCTATAGATGTAAAATTCTTAGAGTTCGTACAAACGAATACAATTGAATCCAGTTCAAAAAAAATGTCCAGTAAATTTCAGATGATTTGATAATTAATCAACTTGAGAAACGAAAACAAAGTAATCGAATTGATTTTTATAACTCGCTCAATCATTAATTGGAGGTTATGAAATCCAATATGCGATGTAATCGAAGATTGCGAAGAATGCAAGTCATTGGTAGGTAGATTTTTGGTAAATTATTTTATTCTACAGAATTTTACAGTCTTATTATCCCAGCTGAATGATAATTCTTTTGTCATTTTGTATTGAAATCTCAAATATAATTAAGAAGATCAATATCAGCAACAGGATTCGTGACAAAAAATACCACCCTGTTACGGTTCTTCATTCAATCCCAAATCAATTTTATTATGGCCACAAGTAATAAAGCTATGAAGAAGCTTGGAACATTTTTTTTTAGTTTTTGTTGATGCAGAATAATTTTTAGTTTGTAGTTCTTTCCTTCTGTCTTTGTGCCATTATTATTGTCTGAAAGAATCGACTGAGGTGTTGTAAGCTATGTTCCATTGTTCAGATATTTCTTCAGTCTACATAACATCAAGAATAGCGAGCTATATTTGGCTGTAAATAAGACAATCGATCTGCCAACAATACAGTAATTTCATATTTATGATTGGAAGACAGTATTGGATAATAATTACCAATAAATATGAAATGCATTTGATGTTACAGTACCGAAGGTATATAAACCCTTGCACAATCATTTATTTTTCCACTGTTACTTCAAGTCCCGTTCGTTCGCCTTCCAATCGAACCGACCATGAAGTTTCATTTCGTCATTATAATCTTATATGGAATAGTTTCAATAAAAAGCGACACAAAAATCATAAAAAAAGTTGACGACTCTATTGAACGAACAAATAGTTTAGCTCTTCTCATTCATCACATCGTTGATAAGTATTTTCACGGTTGTACAGTAATAGCAATTCATGATGATAAAGTATTCAACAGACATCCTGGTTTAGTTCGCAATGTATTAAAAAATTCACCTGAAGTAACATTCGTTCAGCAACATCTGAATATTACAAGAACAGAACCGGCACTAAGATTTCGTGATAAATGTTATCATTTCATGATTTTTCTGGACAATATTAATGCGCTCAGTAAAATTATTCGTAAAGAAACAGTAAACAAAGTTTTGGTAATATCCGAATCAACGCCATGGAGTGTTAAAGAATATTTGAAGAGTTTTCCATCGAGGTCATATTTAAATTTATTAGTGATAACTCATAGTATGAGTCAGCGAACAGGGGTAATTTATTTGGTGTTGCATAAAAGGCAACGAATAAAAAAGAGAATTGTTTTTACTATTTAACAATCAAATCAATTCTATTTATTTTCTGCGTGTAATGTTTGTACAGGAAGGTTCGTATTTACTTTACACCCACAAGCTCTTCACCGATGGCAGTGGTACGAGTTTACCGGTACTGTTAACATCCTGGATTGGCAACCGAACAACACACGAAAACATCGATCTCTTTCCAGAAAAACTCACCGGTGGATTCAAGGGTCACAGATTGGTCATAGCAACCGCCCACAAGCCACCATTCGCAATCAGAACGTAAAGAACTAAAATTCATTATTAATTATATGATTCGATTTTGCAATCACTATTCTATATTATTACAAAGAAAAATAATTCAATATCGATTTAGTGATGTTGTTGCGCAACGAAGTAGTGAGTGGGATGGAATTGACATACGTTTCATACAACTATTGAGCAAAACATTAAACTTCACAGCTGATTTTCGTGACCCAACAACCATAGACAGGTGATACATGTAAAGCAATTTTATCCAGGTGTATTTAAATACTTTCTATCACTATAAACAGTCCAGTCTATGCCGTGACAACTGATGTTCTTAATGGACAAGCATCAGCTGCAGCTGGTGGAATTTATCGAACAACTAATATCACCTCTAATCTCGACACGACCTTTTCCCACATGGAAGACTGTGCTGCATTTATTTCACTCTCATCATTGGCATTACCAAAGTATCGCGCAGTAATGGGACCATTTGAACCTGCTGTTTGGATTCTAATCTGTCTAGCTTATTTTGTGGCAATTATTCCACTCAGTATGAACACCAATTACACGCTATGGTCTTTAATTATTCATCCAAGTAGATTTCTCGACATGTTCTGGTACGTCTTCAGTACTTTCACCAACAGTTTTGTCGTGGAAAATCCGCTGTTGGACACGGGACTTGCTAAGAATTCAACATCACTTCTTATTGGTACATAGAAATGAAAAGTTCGTTAGTTTCCTTTCTAATTTAGAAGGAATAATAATTTCATTTCATTTTTAGGGATTTATTGGGTTTTCACTATTATTATTACTTCATGTTATACGGGGTCAATTATGGCGTTTATTACTGTGCCGATGTTTCCTCAAGCCATTGAGACCGCTGAACAGTTACTTGATGATGGTTACGACATCGGAACATTAGGTGAGAATTATTTCAAGGTGATATGCGTGTAATTGACCTTTGGTTAGTTCCTGATTCATGCTAATAGATCACGACGGATGGGAAAAATGGTTTAACTGGACAACGATAGAGGATCCAGTGGCGGTAAAATTATTGAAATCGATTGAATATATTCCAACGGTAAAAGAGGGTGTGAAAAATGCAAGTAATGCATTTTTTTTTCCTTATGCTTTTCTTGGATCGAAAGTTGTTCTTGATTACGTTGTTCAAGAGGAATTTACACCTAGGTATTTTCAAAAGGAGTTGTCATTTCTTTTATTTAATTGCGGGAATTATTAATTATAAATATATTAATTGCAGTTGGTCCAATCTGAGATCAACAATGCACGTTAGCGAGGAGTGTTTTATTAATTTAGGCGTTACTATCGTTCTGCAAAAAAATTCAATTTATACAGAGCCATTTAATTCAGTGATACATCGAATTCGAGAATCAGGTTTGGGTGATAAAATTATTCATGATGTTGAATGGGACATACAAAGAACTGCCGATGGCCAACGATTGCCGGTAATGTTGAAAAAAGAATGAATGATTATTTTAGTTAGAGATGTCATACTTTATATGATTCTTTTTAGGTTTCTGATGATTATAAAAGGCGAAAGGTTGTGATAGAGGATAGAAAACTTGCGTTAGATGATACTCAGGGAATGTTTCTTGTTCTCGGTGCGGGTGTACTCATCGCTGTTCTTGCTCTAACTATTGAATGTTGCGTGAAAGTGTATAAGAAAAAGTTCATTGGTATTATTATGGATGCACACACCAGTGTTACATCAGATTCAACTGTTCCACAGATGGATTATTTAAAAGTGTATGATCCTCGAGATTTTGAAGGTTTTGACTCGGAAATTCGTAATTACAGTAGATCCAGCATCTAAACATTAACAAGAAGAGAAAACAATAATAATGAAACAGAAGCTGATGATATAAATAAATTTTCATTTTTATTTATGTGTATATAAATATAAATTCTTTATTTTCGTCCGCACATTCGTATCGTTGAAATGTTACTCGTAAATGCTAACAAGTTTCTGCGGTTGTTAAAAATTGAAGAAGAATGCAGTTTACCTTTAAAATTATTTCTATGTGTCGTAATCTTTTGGTCATAAATTATTTATATCTCACCCGAAAGAATTTTTCTCTCTGATTTTTGTTTGTCGAATTTATCGATCTATTCATTTATATTATAGTCAGCTCACACGGATGTGCCGCTTCCGGATTCTAATGAGCATCCTATTGGATCATTATGTATAGAATCTTAGCTTATGTCACTCTGAAAAAAACGTATTTGGAAAAACTCAAAGTGATAGAAAAATATGATTTGGTAATATGTAACCTTAACAGGGATTAGAAAGTGATATTAATTATCATTTCTGTTTTATTTCTTTTTCCTTTCAAATATTAAATGTGAGGCGAGTATATTGTTGGGTTTTATATTATTCTATTCGCCACTTAATTTGAACCATATTTCAAGAACGTGTACATTTACATAATAGTTATACAAATTTTTACGCATGATCAACCGACGAATTAATTTCATGAAATTGATCGTGTGAGAGGAAAAGAATGGTTGTGTCAGCCATTCCAATTGGTGAGGGAATCAAGTTCTTTACTTACATAATGTTTTAATATTTTTTTCATTAATGATTTTCTTTATTTAAACATGAAATACAATTTGATATGTTCGAATTATTTGTTTGTATAAGGTCGCAGAGGAAAAAATATCATTTTTCAAATGAACAACAGATGCCGCATGTCTTCTAGAAGAAATGCAGCAACGGACGAGCAGGGTGAGTGTGCAATTGCAATTCGGTAAATTGTTTCTGCTACTGTTGTATATTGGGAAATGCGCACCACTCCAATTGCGTTCCTCTTGTTGGCGTTGGAATGATTTTCCTGGTGAAATTCATTGTCCATGTCATAGCGCTCGCTCCATTTCATGATGCGAGAGAATAAAAAATCCTGACGCGATGAATCTTGAAATTCTGGTGCAATGTTTTGTCATGATGAGACAATTCACATTCATTGATCTTGTCCAGGCTTTGAGCAACCCAAAAAAAAAGGAAAAAATTTCTTTGGTAATTTATGTGGTGGAATCATAATTCTTGTCTTCTTTTATTTTCTCAACTATCTCTTGGATACATTGGATGCTCGTGAGGCGGGTCTGCTAGTGTCATCCGAGCTTGATTTTTTGTCCAGACTGGAATGATGAAAAAAAAATATTAAATTTCATTCCTTGTAATTAAATTCAAATGTGTTTCAGTTTAAAATATTTACCCATTGCTTTTGGAACCTCTTTTGAACATATCACTCAATTTTTTCTTCAAATTCTTTTTCTCAACCTTTGCATCTTCAACTATACTTGCTTCTGATCCAGATGTCTGAATAAACAAAGAGAAGAGAAATTATAGAAGTAATATTTATCAGTCGCAATTACAATAAAGAGAAGTGATGTAATAAATTGCAAACCTGTATGGAAAATTCATAAGAACTATTGGGATCATCAACGCTTGCGGATTTTGTCAGTTTCGTTGTAATCTTGCGAATGAGGTTTTTATTGTACTTCTTGTCTCGGTGAATCATTTCGCTTTTAGTCGAACCACCAGACAAACGACTGTAAAAGACGAAAAATTAAAAAGGATAATGAATAAATTATCAATTTTATCCCGACTGTAAAATCAGAGACGAATGACGTGGCTAAATAATTTCGTAACCTGTCAACACTGGAATCTCTCTGTAGACTATAATGACGTGGATCCGCTTCAGAGTCCAACGACTGCATACTTGAAACATTACTGTCCGTTCCCCATATTAATTGATCATTTTTCCCGGAAGTCTGCTCCAATGACAAACTCTTACGCTTTAAACTAGACTTGGTACGACTAGACGATGAACCCCGACCGCTGTCATCATCAATTGAACTAGACCTAAATCACAAAGATATAAATAAAAAAAATCCTTGAGCAACAAAATTATTACAACATAATTACTCTTCATAAAATATATATTAAAATACCGTTTGGAAAGTTTTTTCTTCTCTGAATTATTATTGCCAGATAATATTTTTTTCGATTCTTGCAATTCCTTAGCCACCTCTATCAACTTCTTGATCGTATACTCAAGTTTTTCGGTTTTTCCACTAACATTATTACTCGAACCTGTTGCAAAATAAAAAAAATTATCCCATAAATAAACAAGTCAGTAGGGAGAAAAAACTGTTATATCTTTATTGCACAAACCTTTAATATCCTCTTTTGACTCCAACATTGGCGATGACTCTCGTGACTTGGGTCCTTTCATTCTTCTTGGCGGTGTTGGTGTATAATTATCCGGCACTTTATTACCATTACCATTGGAGCTACTTAATTCCGGAAATAATTTAAGCAAATCATCAACTTGCCTCAGCAAAATATTCATATTTTTTGCTTCCGTTTGCTCCACTCGTCTTTTACTTGCAATCAAATCTTTTAATTCTTCACGTTCACGTTCATGCCTTTCCTTTTCCCTTCGCATTTTCTCATTGCTCGTCCTTAACTTAGCGTGGGCGTCTCTCAACTCAAGAAGGTCACATTGCAACTATACGCATTTAATATTCTTATTATATATTAATCCTTCGAAACACGTCAACCATATATACCAATTATAAATACCACAATAAATCAATTGATATATACAATAATCACATGAGAACTCACATAGCGAATCTCACTTTCATATTACTTACCTCTATCAATTTCTTCTTATTTTCTTCCTTCTCCTCATCGAATATCTTCTTCGTCTGCTCCTGCCGCCGTTTGTTCTCGAGACGCTCCTTGTCACGCTCCCTCTCGACCTTTAACGAGAAAAACACCAGTGCGAACGAGTTGATAAATGCACGCCCACATGTAGGCGCGCATTTATCCTCAACATACAATCGAAACTCGATAAATACATATAGAATACATATATGGAGAGAAGAAAAAAATGATAATGCAATTGTATTTGAGCTCATTATACATAGTTAACAAGTGACCTACCTCGTACAATGTCTGGCGCAAATCTCGCGCCAACGTTGCAGTCTCTTGCAACAATCTTTGTTGTTCCTCTCTTTCTTTTTGCCAGGCGAGCTCAATTCGCGCCCTCAAACCTGGTATCTTTGTTCTACCACTAGCAAGTATCCTCTCTTCCTCCAACTTTAATTAAATACCATAAAGAAAATTCATAAATATTTCAATATTTCATACACTTTATAATTATATTGGACAAATGATAATGATAGAAATAAAGGAAAAAGTAAATTTATATATATCGCCCCCATGATGTGAATTATTTTACCTCATTTATTCTCGACTGCAATTCTGACAGTTTAATCTGCCATCCTGATCTCTCGGACACGAGTTCAGTCTTGAGCTTGGAAGACTCCAGTTTACTCTCAGATAGTTCATCTTCCATCATACTGATTTGTCGCTCCAATGTGGATACGTTTGTACTAGTCGACTCTTCGTCCTGTCGAATACATAATCATAAATAATATTTTAACAGCATAAAAATTTAACAGTACAATCATATTTTATATTGTTTATTTTCAGATAAAATATACGTGAGGCGTGAAGGGATAAGAGAGAAATGTGAAAGAGAGAGTGATATGAGAAACAAAGGGAAGTGACCTCATCGGATTTTCCTGTGGACGTTGTTGATGGTCTTCTCTGTCTGGTGACCTTCAGCTCTGCAATGGTTCGTTGAGCGCCCTCGAGCATATGCTTGTACGTGTCACGCTCGCGCTTGTAACGCGACAGTTGATTCTGTATTGACTGTATCTCATCATTTATTGCTTTTATTCTGTGTTCGTAACGCATCTTGCATTGAGCAACATCGGATTTCCTTGCTTTATCAACGTCATCCAATGCACTCTTAGTCTTTCGTAATTCCAATTCCAGGGCTGACGTGTCAGCCGACAAATTACGTTGGACCTTGGAGACTGCATTGAAGTCATTTAATTTACTCGCCAAGTCGTCATTCTGAACATACAATAAAATAAAATTCGATTATGTCCATACAATTAGAATTTTGTTATCAATGTAATTGCGTTTGAAATTTTTCTACCGATTTTTTCGTGTCATTTAATTGAATTCTCAATGACTCGTTTTCTTTTGACAAACGATTCACTTGCTCCTTTGACTCTTCATATTGATGAATTGTTGTAGTTGATCTTTCACGTTCACGCAACAATTCCTGAAATTTATTGATTAATTTTGATTTTGTTTATAGTCGTGATTGTGAGTTGGGTGTATTTTTATTTTTTACCTCAAGACGTGTATTTTCCTTCAACCATGTACTTTCTTTCAATTTATGATCCTCTTCAAGTGAATGAAGACGTTTTTCTATGGTCTCATATTTCTTTCTATAATCCAACAGTTCGCTACAATTGCCGATGGATTTTATGAGTACCGAGAAAAGAAAGGAAGGAAGTAAAAAAAAAGGAGTATGAAGAACACACGAAGATTCTAAATATAACAACGATGTATCACCTGTTTAACGTCTCTACCTCACTCTCCACCTTCCGTTTTGCGTCTTGCAATGCCGCGTGCTTTGTGTGCAAGTCATCAAAACGTTCTTGACCCTTCTTCATCTCATCCTCGAGAACTGCGCAAGTATAAAACAATTAATCATAAAATAAACGGATATGACAAATGAATTTTTGCATCGTAATCATCGTGAGATGACAATGAAAATTGAAAACAAACTTGTAATCTTTTCCGTATATGTTTGCTTCAGTTCAGTCATTTTTTTTGCATTGGCACCAGCCTTTTCCAATGCAGAAACCTTTTTTTTCAGACTGCCTATTTCACTGTCACGAGTTAATTTATCTTCATCTGCTTGAGTTTTTATTTTGTCACGTTCTCTCTTCACTTCTGCTAATTCTGCTGTCATTTTCGCTATTTTCATTGACGTAGACGATTTTGTAATCTCTAATTCAGATCTTGTTCGTTTCAGTTCACCCTCAACAAATACTTTGATCTGTTCAACCTGAAAAATAAACACATAAAAATATAGAAAGAAGATGGTGAATAAGAAAAGGCAAAGCTGGAGCAAATTATCATGCGTGAAAATAATTCCTCACCCCATTCAGGGTCTTTGACATTCGGCTCTCCTTTTCGGCTGACGTTGACAAATCATCCTGCAATTTTTTACATCGATCTCGTTCAGCATTCAATTCTTTTCGCAATTCATTCACAGTCGTCTCCATCGTCGCATTATTTTTCTCTGTGGACGTGACTGCTTCAAGATCTTTCTTCAATTGTAAAACTTCGTTGTAAACTTTTAGTTTTTCTGCAGACAATGACAATAGTTTTGACTTTAATTTTTCTTTTTCGTCTTGTAATTTTGATTTTTCCAACTCCCAAGATTTTTTGTCCGCTTCTCTTGCTATTGTCATTTCATTCAATTTCTTTTTCACTGTAATATTTGGTCAATATTAGTTACAGTTGAACAATTAAAAGTAAAAGTAATTTGATGAAATATTGACATACAATTCTGTGCATCATTTTTCATTGAAGAATCATTAGTAGATTTATTTATTTCTCTTTCCTTTGTCAATTCTCGTATTGCATTATCCAATTTTTGTTGTAATAATTCTTTTTCTTTTACCAGCTTATCATTTGTGGAATTGTCATGTGCCTTCAAATTAGTTGAATCGAAACTGGCATTGATGATATTCACGAACACCTCATGGACCTCGCCTTGAAGTCGAGTAATAAGAGAAAGAACCACTGTATGTTTCCCATTTTTTTATTTTCAATGAGATGACACTTACCCAATTCTTTTTCAACTTCATCCAACATTCTTCTCATTTGCATTTTCGTTGTATTCTCAGTTGTCTTATTCATACCTCGATTTTTAAAATCATTTGTCAATTTTTTCAACACCTCCTCCAATTTTCTAACTTCATCATATTTATTCTCCAATTCAGTTTTATCATTCTCCAATTGTTCTGTTTTACGTTCGAGTTTACGTAATTTGAATGACAATATTCGACAATTCTTGTTCGACTGCTCTAAACTCTTTCTCAAACTTGTATACTCATCAGCTTGTTCCTCTCTATGAATACAACAATAACAACAGCATGAACATATCAATATCAATAAAATTTAAATGTGAGATGTTCATAAAAAAGCATTGAGTAAAAAAGTTATTTACTGTAAGAGGGTAAAAAGTGAAAAAGCATAAACGAAGAGACATAAAAGTGTAACCTGAAATTATCCTGCATCTCGTAAATTTCCTCCTCCAACTCTCGTATCTCTTTCTTCATGTCCTCATTCTCATCCATGAGACTCTCGCAAAGCGTCTCCGCGGCCTTGAGCTTCGACTTGAGCTCTTCGCTCGCCCTTTCTCGTTCATTCTTTACATTACCCCGCGTACCACTCTCCTTCTCCAAACTCTTTAGTCGTACCACCAACTCTGTCTTCTCCTCATTCAAGGCTAAAATACAATACGAATAAAAGAGAAAGAGGAAAAAAATAAATGCAAAGTTTACAATAAACAATTTGACTCCTTCAACCCCAATTCTTCACATATGTCCAATATTTTATTTCATCGAACCTTCATTTTTTGACTGCAGTTCTTTCAATGACTTTTGAAGTCTCGTTACTTCTGTACTCTTTGATGTTTTTGCCGACACAGAGTCCATAGTTGTCAGTCTACGTAGAAGTATTTCACTTTTTTCTCTTTCTACCCTTTCACATCGTGTCTTCATCTCGTTCAATTGAACCTTGAGTCTTTCAATTTCTCCTTTCCCACCGTTATTATCAACGCCATCTCCAACAGAATGATCCTTTGTTTTTCTTACCTAAAATATAAATTAAAAGCTATAATTAATACATGTTCAACCTTGAAAATAAATTCCAGCGAATAATCACCATTCCATTATATTCCTCACCTGTATAATAAATTCAACATTATTGTCAGAGCTTTCAGGACTTTTATCAATAACTTGTTTAATCTGCAATTTAGCTGGTCGTTGTTCATTAGTACCCAATGTTTGCAATGCAGTCTCATCAATTGAATGACGACGAAATGTATATGAATCTGATTGCGATCCAACATAACTTTTAGGTCTTGTTGAAGTTTCAGATTGCCATGAATTTGCTGAAGATTCAACCAACTTTGGAATATCCATTGCAGAACTACTCCATTCAGCTGCAGCTGTGTGAGTATTATTATTATCTATCTTCAACTGATTCTCATCTTTTGCAAGATTCGATGTTGATGCCCATGTTCTCTTTGTTTCTGGACTCTCACTCGATCTATCCACAATCAATCAGTACATTAATATAATTGTAATTTTTATTGTAGATAATTCGGAGGATAACAAAAGCATGAGAAGACGAGTCTTACCTGCTTGGCGATGGTTCCCACCGTGATAAAGTCGGTGAAGATGAAGTAATATCTGCCTTGAGGCTTCCTCTCTTCCCAGAATGATCTTTATAGTCTCTAAAAAACAAAAAGATATTAAAGATAAATGAATAAATAATTACATGATTAATATTTTTTTTCTTCTGTTTCTAGTATAACTACCTGAAGCATCGTTTGCAACGTGTAGGCCATCGTACTTGCGGATGAAAGCCAAGGGGACACAATGTGTCGCCCTTGACCGAACCAAATGTATGATGCATATTTATATTACTTTTATTTTATGTCAGAGTTATTGTGGCGAATGGAAAATGATTTAATTCACAACGCTGATGTGATACGCCCTCACATCATCCATTGGCTTTGATACTCTAACATAACTCATGGATAAATATATACATATATTTATTCTGTCTTTAATATTACACACTCTGTGTGGCGCACATCTTGCCCAAGCAGTCTATCTTTAGATCTATCATAGCGACATTTCGTACACGCGCGTACACAGCGAATCGTTCACGTATATCCGCTTTGAGTCACATAAAATATTTTTTTATACACTTATACACTTTTTTGTTTTGCTATGTTACAATCCTCTATCTCTTTTCAATTTTTCTTATACACCCGGATATCTTCTAGATTTAAAATAGTGATAGAAAAAATTTTGTCGTCGTCAATGATTTTTATCAATCAATGCGATAATATCAAATTATTCAAATATATTATTCAATTTATGGATACATTTATGTATACATTTTGATTGATTGTTTAGATAAAAATCATTACGACAAAATTCTGATTGAGGATATAGAGTAATTGGAATATCTGTCGTGTTATATTTTCAGATCTAATCCTGGTGAATCGGAAAAAAAAAGGATGAATGAGAGCAAACCCGGCTGATTACGTAAACTCAATGTCTTCTGGCTGAGACATATTGCTGATGATTACTCGTTGAGAAGTGTCTTGGATTCTGTAGGTACTTTATTATATCCACGAAAATATTCTTATTTTTTTCTCCAACTCTTAACTTTCATTGAAGAAATAACTTCGTCAGATGCGTTTACGATAAAAGAGACGAAAATAAATTGGTGAAAAGAATTGCAATATTCCTCCTTTTTTTCTCATACAATTACATTCATCATGAATTTGATCAACATATGAATATTTCAACTAAAGATGCAACACACTCACACTATTAGACCGGGTCTCAGAATAATACAGAGTAAAGCCACGTCTACCGCAGTTTATTATAGCATCAAAACGATTATAAATTTAACGATGTTGGTATTTAATTTTTTATTCTCGTTTATATCGTCTTTTTTTTCACATCACTCTTCCTCTTGATTTCTTCCCTTTTTCATTCTTTCCTCACACAATTTTCTCCCTTGTTGCACTCCGTGAAATAAAATAATAAAAAAATGCAAGTGATGAGTTAATATACACTCTAGTGAAAAGAATAAATATCAAAGAAAGAAGAGTAAATCCGCGTGTCGTGTCCCGCCATTATATTAAACTGTGCAGCGGGTTTGCACTGACGGGGGTTTAGCTATTACGGGCAACAGCTAACCAGCTCAACTGTATAACACAGAGACATCAGTAAGAATCTGCACGCGATTCAAGGCGCCGTCGTGAGCGTGTACGATTTTGGATTATTGCCAATTTTCTATATATTTATCCCCTAGGATATATATATAGGTCAAGCGTGCTCACACAACTTTCATTAATATTTCTCTTTTTGAATTTTTCTTTCATGAATTTATATACACATACCTATTATATATTTCCAAGTTTTTTTTTATTTTTCTTTTACGCTCCATAATAACTTTTGAAGACTCAACCGCCAATTTACTTTGATGGCTCTGTGAACTCATTCTCTATCTTACATCTGCTGGTCCATTCCTATATGTGTATATGTGTATATAATTTTGAAAGTGCGTTTCCATCTCGCCTAAAACCTACTTTATAATAATGTGCCATCATCCAATTTCTCAAGGATAACTACCATTTCTCTTTTTTTTTAGGCATATGAAATAATATTGATTACATTGATATGGATAAAGGAAACAAATTATTTTTATTGCCTAGGGAATGAATATCGAGTGGATAATTATCTCATAAAATTACTGGACCACCTTTGTGGAATGCCAGAATGAAGTCATATGAAATGAAACTATTTCAGCACCAATTGATATCAATATTTTCACATCAATGAATTAATTCTGATATCACAGTGAAATCAAATTATAGTCACTGTGAAATCGAGTCATTATTGTTGCTAAATGCATTAACTCTAGATGTGATTAATAATCATGATTGTACCACCAATGAACACGATCATAATTTTATATCTGCACTGGGAATTGATGAGAAACGATTTTACTCAAAAACTAAACGTCTTATGATCACATTAAATTTTTGATTTCTTTCGAGAAACGAAGTTGTCGAGAAATCTGTAGAGTAACTTTCAATTCTGTCATTTAAATCTATGTCTTCCTTTCAACTCTTCATTTTTGTTGATTTGGCCCTTCAACTTGACTGAAAGTGTCCAACATTTCATTCGAACCTGCGAAAGAATTTGTCAGTTATTAATCATCATTAAATCATAACAATCCTCGAATTATATTTATACAACAATTATCATCTTCAGACTTGAATTAAAATCAGTCGAATCATTTTGAAATAATTTCAAGACCACTCTAGAATACTTCAGTCTCTGAGTTGAAATTTGATTTCCGTCCAATTAAAATCAGATTGATCATTTATCAATTAAATTCTTTCAATCATCCAAAGTATTTTTCAATATTCTTTCCATAATTTCAGGTTTCATTTTGCCACTCCAGAATGAATCCAAATACAAGCAATGCGATCGGAGAGTGAGGGTGGCAATGGAGAAGCGGATTTGAGCTGCAGAAGAAATCGAAACAAGCCCTGTAGTGGTATGTCCACCTTTCGTATGTGTGTAAAGATACAAGAGAAAGAAAAAAGTAGACACAGAGACAGAGGGAGAGAGCAAGCGACGGAATGAAACACATAAGGATGGAGTGTGTGTGCGATACTTATACCAAAGGCAAAGACAGTTCAGTGGCCCTCTCCCTCTCATTGCTCGGCCAAAGGCCATCAGCGCCTTGTCCTATTTCTGACGTCACGAAACGTTGGTTCCTTCGTGTAGTGCCCGGTGGGCAGCCGCTATATATAAATAGGTGGTGGCAATGATGGTGGTGGTGGCGGTGGGAAAGAATAAGACGACGACGATATTTAGAAAGAGTTAAAAAGAACGCGCGCATGCGCTTCAGCTTGCCAAGATGGTGAGTGGCTCTCGCGCGCGCTATACTCTCACTTACAACACAAGACTATCCGCGCGACGACGGCTCAACGCGGGCGCGCAATCGTACGTGTCTGAATAAACTTTTTTATTATCATTTCCTTTCTTTTTTTAAACTTCAAGAAGAAGAACTCTTTTCTCTATCGTATTTTATGATCAAAGTGCGAGTGGATTTGAATATAAATTTTATAAATTATATTCAAATATTTATATCATAAAGTTTGAATGAAAATTTCGCGCGATTTATTTGAGCCGTCAGAAAATCATATTTGAATTTATAATAAATTTATATTAGTGGCGCAAGTAAAGATTAATATAATTGAAAAGAAAGAAATATAAAAAGTGTTTCTCGTGGGTTTTGATCTGGTTTAAATTATATTTCTAATTTCATTATCAATTCGTAAATAATTGAATGAAAAAAAATAAATAAATAACAAGGTGGGTGAAAGACATTTGTCAAAAAGTGTACATATGAAATTTCTTAGTGGATTATGACCAATTGTCAACGATTGTCACCAACTGTGACATCAAACAAGACCATATTGGAGCTGCGCGACGGGAGCAACTGATTGAAACTACTGTCATTCAATTGGTATGTGTGTGTGGATAGTGCCCACTGCCTGTCAGTGGTATTTTCAATTCTGATTAACGGTTCATTTGAAGAAAGAAAAAAAATTATAGAGATCGTAAGAAGGACAAAAATTATTACGCATACGTCAGATAAATTATTCAAATTGTAACTGCACAAACGCACACGCAAACACACATACAAAACATAGCGAAGGAGTTATAAAATACACATTAATTTAAATGAAGAGAAAAAAGGCGGATAATTTTTTTTTCTCAACAAAAAAAACGAAGAAATATATGATAAAAGTTTGTCGACCCACGGGTGGTTTCAACCAGTTCTTTCCACTCGTTGAAATCTCCAGGACATAACATAAACGGAAAAACAACAAAGTGTCTCTTTGAACATACATGAGCATATATATATATATATATATATCATTTACCGATTACTTGCACTATATGCACCTTTACAGTCCTCTCTGAAAGGCTTCGCGAGAAATTCTTGTACACGCGACGAGGGAAGTTATCAATGTATATATACATATATGTATGTGTGTAGTTTTTTTTGCGCTGGCAAACTCGCGCGCGGCCAAGTGAAAGCCCCCATGGAAATTCTACCAAATCGAGTCCCTCGCGCTCACGATTCATCATATAACATTGTAATATACCATACATACATTCATATAAGTATATATCATTGTTTTATCTCTTCCTACAAATATTTATATGAACATATATGTCCTTGGATATATATAACGATGAAAAATAATGTATTTCGTTAGCGCACTGGGTGGCTATATGAGACATGATGGCGTGATGTTAGCATGCAAAGAGTTCTTCACTTCTCTGAAGAGGAGGCTGTTGTGCTCGTCCTCTCAACAGCCTTCGCATTCTTCGTGCAAGTGAAAGCATAATATCCCCGGGGAGGTGAGGTCTATAAGAGAGATATGAGACGTTATGCATCGTCTGTTTTGTCTCTTCTCACTTCTATATATAAATTCATATATGAATTCATATATACATAAACATAAATATAAATAAACATAAATATTATCGTGAGAAGATGTCCAATCATTTTTATGTGCCATTATGTATTTTATTATTCGCTATATAATGTTTTTCCTTCATTTTTCCATCGTATTTTCTTTTCTTATTTTTTTCTAAATACTTCTCGTTATCTTTTGTATGAAAAAAATATAAGAAGAATCGTCTTCGTATGTAAATGTTTGCGTGAGTGTCTCTCAATGTGCGAGTATGCGTATGTATAATCCATTAATGATGAAGAAACTGGATATAGGGACGTATATATGTATACATATGTATATGGATATAGTTATACATAGCGAGTCATCCATGGAATATAATGATAATGTCTGAGAATTTCAGGGGATTTTTTTTGGTGATGGCATTTTGCATCCGCGTGCCTTTTACAGGTTGTCACGACAACTGGATAGTGTATTTTATAAGTTTCTTTCTCTCTATAATATAATCTCGTCATTTCTCCTTCATTTCTACAATATAAACTCTTTTATTTTTTTCTTCGTCATGTCTTTCAGAACCACAAACTAAATATATATATATATACATATTGTATTGTGTACTTACACGCTCCCGTCTCTTTCTCCGCTCACAATCTTTGCCCCACTCAAATGCCCTGTTATATTACGAAATTGGCGAGAGTTATATAAAGAGCCATGTTGGGACTCTCGCGTGTCTTTCTCTCCAATATATTTTTTTTCCTCCTCATTTTTGTTCTTCTGTTGAAAATAATTGATATATTATATGAGGAAATAATTGAAAATTCAGACTCGATGAAGATGGGGAGGAATATTGGTGAGGTGAAAAGAGGGATTTGAATGATTGTGAATTAAAAATTTGGGTGTACAAGTTGAATGTCAGTATGTCGGTGATGGTACAAATGATTGTGGCTAAGTTGGAGTTTATATGAACATAATGGAATGGAGAAAATGTCGGGCAATAGTGAAAAGTATATATGTTTATAATCTACGTCTATATAACGGGGAAATAATTATCTATATATAGTAATAGTATATATCGTGAGTCGAACAACTTTTCCACTCTCTAAAGATAATAAATGCGTGCAGCGTAATGACCAGCCCTCGTTCGCTATATAAACTTCGCGGCCTTCGTGGAATGCCACGCTCGAAGAACTCTTTCCCGACACACTTTTGCGGACGTGTTATCGCCGCCTCAAATACCGATAGCTATATACATTCTATATACCTAGATATACATATATGTGATGATGTTTCTATTGCAATGTAAAAGGTCACTCGTGGCACAAAATTATATATATATATACATAATAATATGAGAATGTGTGGATGTAATATAAAATGCCAATGACGAAATATTTTATCATCAATTCCAATAATGTCATCGAATGATTCACTTTTCTTTCACTTCTTCTTTTGGCTTTTGTGTATGACAATTGTAATATGAACTGAGAGGGTGGAAACAGAATGACATTGCTTCATCGATATTCAATTCAGATTATTGTGCAATTCACACTGTTTTGCTTTTATTACGTTGGAATACATTGGGCGCTATGACGAATTTTAATTAGTGTCACTACCGAAAACAAAAAATGTGTAACGTTGCAACACAGTAAAAGGCACCAGTCTATGCAATTTTAATTTGGCTAAACTTGTTTAGATTGCAGTCGATGATCAAATTTATAAAATGACACGATTAATTACCATTATTGCCTAACAGTGAAATCATATTAATATTCATTCTGATAATTTTGAATAAGTCAAGTCATTCATCATTATATTGACAGATTATAAAATAAAAATTAATTCTTCTCCTCTGTGAGGAAAAAAAATCAGGGAGATATTTCATGATTTTCAATTGCAAAATTTATATATCATGTTTATAAAATTATAGAGATTGAATAGAATTACTGAGTAGTATTCGAGAAATTGTCTTGGTATGCAGTGCTATTCTCGTATTATTTTTTTAATATTCCATCACCATGTCGATATGGTCCGTTACTAATAACTGAACATAGTAATATTACATGTAAAAATTTCACTGTGTACATATATATTCTATATCTGTACACAATGGGATTTCAGGGCGATAGAAAATGAGAGTGGAAAAATAATGTAAAAGGTGTATGTGTCTTTTTGTGTCTTCGTATCTGTGTGAATATGCGAATAAAAGAGAGATGGATATGAACAAAACAAATCAGAGAAGATAGGAGAGTGTGTTATGTATATATTCTTGGGTACTTGCAAGTAAAAGTGTAGCAACCAGTAATTCCTTTCTTGAGACTAATTATGCAAGGCTCCACGTCTTAGACGTGTATTGAAACAAATATATATATATATGTATATATTACATGTATACAACAGCTACCTTTTATATCCAACTTTAGAGTAGATGACTTTAACGCTCTGAAACACAGATATTTTTTTGTGAATAAAGTAAACAAATAAAAATATGCATAAAGAAAGAACGAAGAACTTTAATACAATGAATGATATCCAAATATCTGCAGTAAAGAGATAAAATAGATAATAAAACGGTTCTTAGTAGCGAGTATGCAAAAATTTTTCGTTGTATTGTATTAAATTTAAACGATGATGATATTCCTTATAAAATCATTCCATGAATTACCATAAACTGACTCAAATTCTTTCGCATAAATTAATGTTCAACAATGAATTAATATCGTGCAAAATTCAAATAGTACTAAAGAATGTTGTCGCATAATTTCCACAATACAAATGAAAAAGTTCTTATACGTTCAATAAATTGCTACACCCCCTGCTTTTAATTGTCGGCTTTACAATCTGTTCGGTATTTTAACTCCGATATTTGCATATCATTTACGATGTACAAGTTCTTTTTATTTATTCCGGGTATTGATTGCCAACCGTGCTATTATCATGCTTTAAATTGTCACCGTATGTGTTAGTACATAAATTGTGAGAATTATATAGCCAGTACTGCTCGTAAACGCGTGTACCACACTTTATACTATTCACACGGGAGTAAAAAATACGATAAAAAATTAGACTACAGGCAAAGATAAAAGGTAAAAGACGTGAAAAAAAAAGCAGAATGGAAAATAGGAACAGCACGCTTGATCGGGGTATATACCCATGTACTTATATAGAATAGATATATATGTACTCTTTGTACGTATACATGCTTGGGGCACTGCGGGCGTGACCAACGAGAAATTCTTTCGATCGTTACGTTTAAACTAGAAAGTTTGACTTTCATGCCTCAGTGATCGCATCGATCCGCGTATATTATATATCCATCACTCATTCAGATCATATTTCGACGTGGTATCCGAAATAGCGAAATTTTCGTCGTATCAATAATTTTTCTTCCCACCGTCATGCGCTGGAAATAAAATATCGTGAATGAGTATTGAAACCAATGTGATACTCGTTTATATAATGAGATTATAATATCAGACTATTTATGAAATGATTAAAATGAGCTTGAATTCATGATGGATAATTTATGTATGAAGCTCGTTGATATTTATTGTCCTTCGTAGTGAACGTGAGCGATTTAATTTAAGGTCATCATTTTAAAAAGGGCGATTCCAGCTACATACACGTTCGATGAAATATAAATAATTCCGATGACCATATGAATTATAAAAAAACATGCGGTGCCGTTGCGTGCCAAAAATAAAAGAATACGCTCCAACAATTATTGAATATAAATGTTTACACTGTCTATATAACATAGCAGTACGAAATTATACCTCAGCAATGCCATTCCACATTCCAATCAATTTTCTTTATTGACCAATAATATGTCCTTTCGAAAACTCTAACCAGATGATCCAATTCAATATTGTTGTTCTCGTGCATTAAATTTGTTCTGCAAAAATTTCTCGCGAGAGTTCCATAATAATTCAATTTGCATCTGAGTGAACGATTTCTAAACAACAAATGCGAAACAAACTTGCCATTAATAATAAAAAAGAAAGAGAAATAGAAAATAGAAAAGAAAATCCAAATGAGATGTGTTGTAGCTTGTAACCCACTTTTGTAACATGCTATTATACATGAATATATCTTCAATTTCTTCTTGCTTCATATATGAAGACTGACACTTATCCAGATGTTTAAAAAAATGCAGGAGCTACATTTTATTATTAATTCATTTGACAAACATGAATCGTATACAGGAATGCATACCGCATACTATATGGATAACTATTGACGCGACGAATAGCGGTACTCTTGAATCGTTTCTTTATATCCATCTTATGTATCAGTATGTGTATGTATATATATATATATATATATATCCTCCTTCACAGCGGGCGCCGTTAAATGCCGCAAGACAATATAATGATGCACGTGTTGAAAATTAAATGCACCGTATATTTTTCTTAATACCCTCTTCTTATTCATTTCTCTTGTTTATTATTTTCTTTTTTGTCCTTTATGTTTAATTCCTCGAATCAATCATGTTAAAGTGCCGTTAATCGCACGTTAATAATTGCATAATTATTTACATACTTATACACAAACAAATTGTTTATGTAAGCAGGAAGAAATGTATAAATAAGATAAATGCATGTACACATTTGATAGTGTTTATACATGGAATATATAATTGAAATAAAATATTGAGAACCGCTGTTGAGTCTCTGTTGGAGAGGAGAAACAAGGAGCGTAGGTTACGTTAGCACGAGGCGTAATTTCTGCTCGGATATATATGCCTGTATAATATACAAGAGACAGAGATCGCGAGGACTCTTGCTCAGGCTCCTGCTGTTGCCTGCCACTGCCACTATCGCGATTGGTTGGCACAACACAACTTTAAACAAAAAAATCTGTTGTGTTGGTATCGCGCTCTACGTGTGCACCAACCGCCAATCGCGTTTGCGCGCGCGCGCAACAACATCGCCATTTAGTTGAGTGTGTGCCAACCATGCCAACTTAAAGCCAACGTTCGTGTTTTGTTGCCTCAAGTAGTCACTGAGTGCATGCGCCCGTATATACTCTTGCGCAGCCACATTGCCCAAGGAAATTCTCCTGTCTTATGTTTCTCTTTCTCACTCTCGCTTGTCCTTTTATCTCTTTCTTAGTTACTCTCTCGCGCCAACTTCAGCCCAACGCGCTCTCCTCAGCGCCTGGCCAGGCCTTCGCATTTTATTACGAGTGAAAGTCGACATTTTAGGTGCAGGCTAACCATTAAATATACGCCGCCGCGTTATAATACAAGACAGAATAAACTATGAACAAATTTATTATTGATACAGATCCACTAGTTATTTTTGTTTCAGTATTATGTTATCTTATCCAATTTGTCTACATAACCTGACTCGAGAGCTTCCCACGTTTTTTATCGTTTTCAATGTTGAGGGTTGTGTACCCTGATTCAACTGGTAGATCATTTCCGGTTCGGTTCCTAAGTATTATAGCGAATTCTCAATGGGAATCTGCTAACAGAGAGTTCAGACTACTTCTAGTAGGTTAATGAAGTTTCTTCTTGGAGATAATCGAAGACCGAAACGAAATTGAAGGAATTGGTCGTGAAAGTTGATCAGAGAATTTTCTATACATGTAGAAAATTAGATTAATTAATTTTGTAGATATTTCATGTAATAAGACATTGCAATGAATGTGCATCGCATGTTGCGGTTATGGAGTTCCGAGGTTGTACTTTCGCAGTCGGGACTCGATTCCAGTTTCCCGCCAAGGGCATACCAACGCAACCAAAGAATTTGTTGTCTTTTCTCTTTCTTCTTGTTTTGCTTTTCTGTATATCCAGATTGTATGTATAGTGGTTATATAGACACGTATATATGTACTTATATATATATATACATATACAAATACGATCCAATCGACGGAATATATTTATTCGAAAATAAAGGTCATATAGTGGCGCTCGATTCATGCGCGCCAACACGAACACATTCACATACGGCGGGGAATACTGAGACATCCGGTCTAATCATCCGGTGAAGAAATGAATATAAAATACATGTGTGGATTTAATATTACGAAAGTATATAAATTCACTTGTGCAGATAGAAAAAAAAGACCTCACAATATTATCCATTAATGATTCTTGTTTTCTACTTTCCACCATATCGTTATGAGAACTGAATAAAAATGGTTGTAAATTTGATGCTTCTAAGAATTTTTTCTCTGTTCTTGTAATTCATATGCATATAATAAAGAATGAAAAATTTGTCACGTTTATTTCCATTATTAGAAATAACCTCGAATCACCCAAAATTTTAGAATCGTATTTTTATCGAGGAATGATATTTTTCCCTCATAAATTAAGCAAAAGAATGAAAAAACAAAATTGTTTTATGGAATTTTTTCACTCTTCTTCGACAGCTATATAAATACACATTAAAAATTCAGCGTACTGCACTCAGGAATGCACACACCTCTCTCAAATCTTCCCACTCACGTTCTGTGAAAGAGAAAAAAAAAAGAGTCAAATAAAATAAAAATGAAAACAAATAAATAAAAAGTCCGTTGAGGAGTTGCAGAAAAATAAAGATGATAAAGACTAAAAATGGAAAAAAACTAAATGCATATAGAGAAGAAAAAAAAATATTAGGGGCATCCAAACTGACCAGTTCTTCTCAATGATTCGCAGCTTCGACGTTGGTCCCAACAGCCGTGTGTGTGTGGTGGAGATGGTGTCGAGGCGAAAAATTCTCTCTCGCTCGAGGGACAACCTCGCCGATTCGCAATACGAGGATCAGGAAGAGGAGGACGTTTGGTATAATTTAGATAAGTTGTACAAGGTGAGTTTCTCACTATCAACATATAAGTTCACTCCATTCCCTGCAACATTTAAATTCCTTTCTCTTTACTTTTTTTTTCTTCCAACAACTTATCTTTATTTATATCAATATTTAGTTACTTACTTTTGTTTTTTCGTGTATAAAATGAATTCCAGGATCACATACAAGAGGTTCTTGACAAGTGGAACCAGATAGACGACGAGATATGGGCTAAGGTAATCGTCTTCGAGAGAAATAGACGTGTGGCTAAAGCCTACGCAAGAGCGCCTGTTCTCACGGTCAACGGCTCTAATGACGGTTTCGACGGTTTTAGGTGAGAGACAATATATAAAATCCGTTTGTTTTTTTTTATGTTCTCACATGTTGAAAATGCAACCACGTATCTCCATTCAAAACATATAACATACGTAACCCACAAAAATTCATTGGATGTTACCACTCACTGTATTGACCCAATTTTCCATAATTATTCAATCGCAATCCAGACAACGCAAGTCACGTATAAATTGTTGAATGTTTAAGTTCGTGATGAGAATTGAATTGAAAGTGCTAGACACACTTTTACCTCAAACTCATAATCATCAATCGTATATCAATTCAAATACAAAATTTAATGTTCTGGTGTTGAATGGAATAAAATGAATTTCAGAATAGGACTCTGTGGCTTTGACAATCCCATGAGGGATCAAAAAACAGACGAAGCTAAAAGACACATAAATCAAGGAGTGAAAATTAAAATGGATGATCAAGGAAATATTCTCATTAAAAGACTATGTAAAAGTAATGTTTATATAAAGACTACGCACACTGAAGATAATGCAGTTGGTGCAGAGATACTAAGAAATTCACAGGGAGCATTGGAACATGAGAAGCCAGGAAAGGTAAATAGAAATGAAAAAGAAATGATTATGAATGTTTCATTTGATGATACGCCACTTAATGGATATTAAATTAGTTACTTGCGTTTCTGTTGTACAGCTCTTTGATATGAATAAATACCAAACAAATTTGTCAAGAGAAACCAGATGTGCATATCCAGATAGAAAACGATTGGAAAAGCAATGCTTGAGCGCAATCGTTTTTGTTAGAACTGAAGCGGATCTTCTGCAGTGTCCGGTTTGGGTCCTTATCGTTAATGTTGTTGGTTTAGATATGCTCAAATCTAAATTGCCGCCAGTACTTGCATTGCAAAGGCCGGTTGATATTAAAAATCGACCAAGAATTCCAATACCCGATGAAGATCCGTATAGCATTGCCGGTGTCGCGTCATCATCGGGACCAAGTGACATTAGAGAGAGTGGAAGAGATACGAGACAAGAATCTATTTATGGACAGTCCACGAATTATCTTCGACGTGCGGAGCGACCGCCCAAACTTCCACCACGTGAGAATCTTTATGGCCATGACATTCCAAAAGTGGGTGAAAAATTTCTCTTCATAACTTCATTTGAAAGAGTTTCTCTAACTGGAAACAATTCAATCAACCTAGTTCATTAATTAATTTTCTTCATTTTTACAGCCTGATTATGACGATATTGAAGATGATTATAGTCCGAAAATAAGAGCACCAGTTACCGAAGAAAAAAAGAGTAAAAAGAATGATAGTAAAAAATATGATGATCCTTATTATTGTGGATTGCGAGCGCGCGTACCAAATTTCGTCAAAATGGCGAAAAATAGTCAAACAAAGGTTCCATCATCGTATGGTTCTATCAGACCACAAGCACCATTAGCACCACAGTCTTATGTTGGTGCGGGAGTCTATACTAAAAGTCAATCATCACAAATTTATGTGAGTCACGCGCCGCACAAGCGACCACCTATTATGTACCACGCGAGAAGTTTTGAGAGTGGACTCGGTACGTAGTTATTAGTCATTTTTATTCTCTATTCAGTCATTCTTTTCTTTGGCATCGTGTTTATGTTAAGCACTCGACAGTTCGTTGACTTATTTTTTTCTACAAATTTTTTTTGTCTTCAGACTCGGACGATCGAATAGACTCGCCCTATAATCATATTTATGGACGATTACCAATACCGACAAGAGGTGTCATTCCACCACAATCACGCGCGATGTTTATCGGAGAGTGGGATTAAACACTGAGAAAAGAAAAACTAAGTAAAAAAAAAACAGAAAAACGTTATTGTCTCCGTTATCTTGTACCTATACAAATTGTATATTGTTGATATATACCACATAAATACTCATATTTTTTATGCCACCGCAACTGTGTCTCTGTAAATTATTATTCGATTGTTCGTCCTATTTTTATATGTATTTTAAAGGAATAGATATAAACAAGGCTTTGTATTTGTGCACTTGAACTGTATTCACATATTATATTAATTTTTTTCCCATTTTCTCACTTTTTTTTTTTCATACTGTCAAACATTATAAAAATTCACTGTATAGTGTTACGCTCATATTGCAGAAAATACAATAGCACATTATAAGTGTACTCTTTTTTTTTCTGATACATTATTTGACAATGAATTAAGTGACAAAATTCCTGAGGCCCTTTACACATTGAATACAAAAGAAAATCATAAATCATCTCCATTTCAGAATTGACTTCGTTCATGGAGAATAGGCGATAATATCGATTCTTAATGATATATAATGTTCGAATTGGTTGGTAGGAATTTGTGGAAGCACGTTGTTAGAATCTCTGTCGCACGTAAGATAAAGAGCGCGTATGTATGTGTATAAATGGATTTTTATGTTGCCGATAGGTGAGAATGGAAGAGATTCTAATTACCTCGATTTTTCAAGTCTTTCACTTTATAAATGCGCACAAGCCAATGTTCGGTTGTATATGCCTCTTCTAATGTCTCCAATTCGAAATCTTTATTTCCAATTTCCATATTTCTCACTCTGTCATAGCCCGATGGTTTGCCTAAAATGAATAAATAATAAAATTTATTAGTGACTATATTTTATCATTAAATCTATTGAATATTATGTGTATTTTCTTTGTCATTGCCATTTATAATTAATTATTGACTCACCGCCTTCGGTATAAACATGACCAAATCGATAATAGCACATCTTATACATCAAACAATTGAGCAATATTGGAGATCCGTCTTTGTCTACTCTAAATTCGCCTGATGGATTATAATAATCCCATTCAGTGATGGATTTACCTTCTTCAGTGCTTCCACCGATTCTCACCATCCATAAAAATTTATTGATATCTGAGAAAAATAGATAAAAATGTGTCACATTAGAGAACAACTTCATGAATAAACTATTATGGTTGATACAACTCGCGACAATGACTCACCATCAGACGAATATCCTGTTAGACCACCAAAAATAACAAGCACATAACTAACATCCAATTCCCGCATAATCTCATAAGCTTTCTCTTCTGAACTCGCCATTGCTTGTCCAACTCGTGAAATATGGGTATTGTTCCACGTATTATTGTCCACTAAAATTGTTCGATTCCCCATTGCAGTTATTTGATAACCATAATCCCACCATGACATAATTTTAGCATCCTCAGGTGTATTCATTTTCAACCAATAATAAGCTTCCCTGAAGTCATCGAATATCATTCGTCCACCATCAGGTGATCGCGCTGACAGGACAATACTTGGTGAACTGTATGCCTCGGCAGTCACCCATGTACAATGTAAAGTATATGAAAAGAATAACATACACATTATTGCAATGAATAGCATTGCAATTTCACTTCTCAATACGTAATTATTTTCGAATTTACGTGTTTTTTTATCCACAACTTTGTTACTCTCAATTTGTTTCATATAAGTAAGTAACAATGAAGACGCACCAATGCCACCGAGTATGCACATTACTGGTGCTAGCACCAACATTAAACGCACCATAACACCAGCAAAATATAAACTGGTAACGCCATAAAGAATTAGAAAAATGTTGGAATCCGTGAGTTTTGAAAAGCAGAAATATAAACCAGCGGGGAATAAGAATACGAGTATCTGCAAATCAAAGTAGAAGGAACTCCATGATGTGGGTTGATGTTCAGAAACCGATGCAATTATCGGAATATGATTCTTAGCATAGGATGGATCCAACAGTGAATAAAATCTTCCAGTCCACGGTGATATTTTTCCAGTAATTGTCAAAATTCCACCGACAACACATGAAATTGTCAACATCGTTGCAATTAACCCACGGAACAAAAGATCGAAGTCTGTTTCAGAGAGTTTACTGCGGAGGTAGTCGACTAGGGCGTGGATTTGGCACAATCCAAAAACGCCCAGGGCCTGAAATAAATATAAAAATTGAATAATCGATATATTTTCCGATGTAATATCTCAGTAAATAGTCGAATGAATCACTTACGAGCATGTGTTCGGAACTTTGAACTGGCTGAAAGCCCACAAATGCAACTTGCATTGACAAAATAGTTCCAATACAGTACAAAATACTATACGCGATGTAAATTCTATGTGAAAATCGTCCAGTAACCATTAACGTTAATACATGAAGTGGAATTAAATTTATCAAAAATACATATCCGCCCCATGATGAAACCATGTAAAAATATGCAAGAGCTGCACACGTTGACCAGAATATAGCACCGGTTTTAACAGCTTTGATCCACATATAGTACGTGAATAGCATGCAAAAAATTGCTATTCCTTCGTTGTCGTAAGATCCTGCTACTGAACGAGATATGTATCCTGGTACAATGGCAATCATGCATGCTGCAACTAGTCCGGATGCTGAGTCCTTCAATTCTTTAGTCAGCAAATAAGTCACGATTGTTGTGAAACTTGAAAACAATGGTGCGAGAAATACGCAAACATTTCGTATGTCTATTGGAATGTTCAACATCTGTGCTAAGCGATAAAGTGTCGCTGAAGTTATCATCAATCCCGGATATATTGTCCCTATAATTACATAATACATTGTATAATGTTGAATATCAAAAATAAATCATATTGTCATGTTAATTATTACCTCCAATAATTCTTCCGAGTGGATACCATACCCGATCATCAAACCAATTATGAAAATTGTAGAATCCTTCTTCAGCGAGGAACTTAGTTGTCCTATAATTAAAGTACGGATCGAACTCGTGGATAACACTTTCATAACGGAGAACAGAGAATAATCGAGTTGCAAAAGCTGAAAAATAATAGACATTACATTCAATTTATATGTGAGTTTGGATATGAGTGACAAATTTTGTCCAGTAAACTTTGAATTCCAATGTATCCATCAATATTTAATAGACATATCGAAATACATACACAAAACTGCAGCTAATGACAAAATAGTCAATTTCAAAAGTGTCTCCTGTTTTTGTGATGACATACGAAGCCCCTTTATCTTCATAAGGGACACCATTGTTCTTATCTATGTCCCTAGAACAAGAAATAAATATCAGACAAATAACAATAACATTCCAAGTAAAGTTAAATAACCTCCATAGAGGTTAATGTTCTCAAATTCATTATCCAAACATTTTTTCATTATCAAAATCATTCAATTCAAGAATATCACTTTATATAATTACAAATTGTTTTCATTCCTCAATGTTAGGCATTGTATAAGGCATTTCATGATGGATATTGATGTTTTGCATCTCTTTGGGTTTGAGACATCAGAAACGACACGTATACAAAACCGGCCGGCTCACTGACACGTTTTGCATCGGATAAAATTGTCTTTTTCAATTTGTTTGGGTGAATCAATTGAGTTCATTAACATTATTGAGTAACCATTACTTTTTTAGGTTATAATACTTACTACCAAATAATACCCAATGAATTTTTTTAGTTAGGAAATCATTAAACAATAATCGGGCTGAATATTAGTTTACGAAAAGAGATGAAATGTGTCCCTACCACGAACGAGCAGGGCATTCTGTCGTTTGTGACATTATGAATGATATTTTCTCACCACAGAGGGCACTTCGATAGCACGAGAAATTTTTTGACTTTGAATATTGGCTGGTCAACAATTGATCTTTATTGAATAAATAAATAAATGATAAAAAGAGTGCGGTTTTATTGTATTATTTTAAGAGATTTGTGTGGGTCTGGTAGGATTCAATAAGTTTGATAATGAAGGCGATTTGTATACGGATAAGAATATTTTTTATTAATTATATGTATTCTCGTGTGACTGAAGTATAAATAGAAGCAGAGAACGAAAGACAATTACAATAATTATAATATCAGTATACAATTTGATTTTTTTGTGATTAATTATACGAGATTTACTACAAACACAATTCAATTTCACGAATAAATTAATATTTATCACATAATTATAATAATTTTAATTAACTAGATTGATTAGAAAAAAGAATCTTCGACTATCGCAATTATACGTGTGTGGTTTAGTTCGTTCTTTTTATTCCAGCAGAATTTAATTTATACGTTTAGACGTGTTTACATTTACAATTGTAGTACGTTTATTTACAATTTCTAATTTTTTTTCTGAGAAATAATTTCGAATTTCGTTTTGTCTCCTATTTTTTTTCCGATTCTGGACGAAGTTAGATAATTACTCGTCGATAATATATCAGTATTCGTAATTTGGTCATTTATCAATGGAATATCGTCAGTGATCGATGAAGAGAAATTACCGTGGCAGTAGAATAATTCATTCATATTTTTATTATTCACTCTACTTTCCTGTTAATTCTGCATCTAGAAGAATATTAATATGGCAGCCAATGTAGCATTGCGAATATCTGCCGTGTATAATTTAAACCATTTTTAATTTAATTTGTGTTATATTCACATGAATTCGTTGTGCATTCAGGCCCCAATAACTTTTTTTTTTCCCTGTGTAAAAATTGATTTATACATTGAGAAAGCTCCTGATTGTTCTTTTCGCTTTCATAACGAGAACGTCGAATGTTAAAACAGACGAAATATTAAAAGAACGTTGAAGCAGTACAAAAATTATAACAAAAGTATAAAAGAAAAAAACACAAGAAAACAAAACCCTAAATCATCACTTGGTACTTGGACCCGGAAACTGTATATATATATATGTAACGTAATAATTAGTTTCACACTGTTTTCCTACTGTCAACTCACAATAATACAGTGAAATACTCATTGCCATCGCATATGGCTGGCTTTTTTTGTTCAATTGAGTTGTACATGGTGAGAGAAGAGCTATCGATTTAACTTTTTTCATCAACTTCAAGTTTTGTCTATAAATTATAAGGCATATATGACCCTATATTCTGTTCGATTACATCTGAGAACTCGCTCAGATTTGATTCCCACTTATGAAACACGTTGTATATATGGAAAAAAAATTTAGGTCTCATGTCGATGGCGTCGCGCGTTCGTCTTGTCAAGAGCATGCCGCAAATTGCTCTGCCAACTTCTACTTCTTCGATTCCATGGGCTTTTAACAAAAAAACAATCATCATATAATATTGATGCAAAAGTATTATTCGGTTATATTGACCTTTACTTACTTGGATAATTTTTTACGTCTTTTATTTGGACTACCCAATTCACTCTCGCGAATAATCTGCAATGCCGATGGTACGAACATGTCTTCTGTCAAATTCAAGAAGAAAAAAATCAATTAGGGACAAGATAATGGTTTGATTAACACGAGACTGATAAGCAATACTCACCGAAAGAATTGCTATATTTTCTTTTCGATGCAAAACGTTGATGCTGCTGAATTGGCGGAGTGATAATAGATTCCCTCGCACTTCCCACAGTGCAATCACGAGTGCCTCTACATCCCTTCAGATGTTCTAATTGTTCATGCAGATATGAACGTTCTGTATTGGTCAACGACGACAGACGATTTCGTTGTTCAAATGGATCTATTCGTAGATTGTAAAATGTCGAAAAACCCGTGGTAAATTCACAATAAAGAAAATTATGTGTTACATTAATGGTACGTATACAAGAAAATGTATTATTATTGGCGTTCATGCAAAAGCAGAACGGTCCAGCGTTCCACATTGGTGCAGTGCGCCAATGATCATTATCATGTTCAAAGCAATTCATTTTCTCTGTAAGACATTCTTTCTCTAACTTTGCTTTCTTCTTCAATTTACGTTCTTTTTTCCTCATACGTTCCTCCTTCAGTCTTCGTTTCTCCTCTTTGGCAATCTCCTTCTCGTCTTTCTTTGGCTGATTGTCCGGCTCGCAATAGCATTTATGACGTGCCTCCAACGGACTATTCAGCATAGGAGGGAGACGTCCGTTATTACTTGTGGTTGGTATACCATTTTGTCTGTGTTTACGATCGGGTGGTTCCAATATTGTAACATCGATACGCGCTGGACCAAGCCCAGTCCTATTTCTCAATGGTTTCAGAGGCTTGCGTGTAACCAGTGGCTGGGTGAAAACTTTCGCCGTTGTCACTATTGTTGTTGTTGTCAATGGTGATGACAATGTCGACGGCGATGTAGATTCTGACGCTGCTGTCGTCGATGTATGACTAACTTCTTTAGTAGTACTTGGCGACGTTGAGATTTGCGAGAGAGTTATTTTAGTTGCTTCTGTGGTTGTTTCTTGTTCGTCAATATTATTCACCGTTGCAAATGTCAAATTATTGTTTTCAGTTGTAGTTGAATTGACATTGTTAATATCATCGTTGATGCTATTAGTCAATAGAGTATTATTCTTTAGCTTGTGATGATGAATTTTTCTGCGCCGCGGACGTTCCTCTTCCTCCGGATGATCATCAATCGTTTCTTTATTTATTCTCTGCCTTCGCGAACCTTTTCTGACCTTTGGAGTTGTCGGCAACGTCGTTCTCTCCATTCCGATTGTTGTTGATTTGCCGTGGGTGGCTGATTCGTAGGGTTCCCGATTGAATGTTTCTGGAATTGGTGTTTCGTCGACAATTTCCGTATCAATTGAGCTTGAATGTTGATCAGTAGTTGACGGAGGAATAGTACTAGTGGTAACTGGTTTCTCATGTTTTTTATGATGACGGTTCGTGTGATTTTTCGCATGATGGTGGTGATGATGATGATGATTATGATGCGGATGAGTGTGATTGTAATCAGTCTCATCGTAATCTTCATGGAATTCATCAATAAAATTTGGACGTTTTTCCATGAGATGACGACGAATTTCTTTGAGACTTTCTAATTGTGCGCGCATTTCTTTTATTTGTTTTTCAATCTCTCGGCGTGAGATTCTCCATTCAGTTGGATCTTGATAAACAGACATTGTACAATTCACACCACCTTTGGGCATTACTAAACACTTCGGCGAAATAACTTTGGACGCATTTGATTGGCGAACTTGCGTTTCCTTCAAATCATCCAATTCTTCCTCAATACTTTCCATAATTTTCGTCACATGTTCAATAGTATCTTTCTTCATCACATTACGACGAACTCTGTGATGTCGTTTCAACACATCATCGACATTTAAATATCCTTTCACCACATTATTGAGAGTTTGATCAAATTTTTGTGGATCATAATCAACAAACGTTGCATCGTCATAATTTTCCGTTTCACTCGTACGCTTCGTCGCTGTTACCGTGTTCGTCGGGTCGTTAATTCTATTCTTGTAGTAATGTTTTGGCTTCACACTCGACTGCCAGATATCCACGAAATCTTTGGGTGTAGATTCGTGAAAATAATCATTGTGCAAATACATGAGTTCATCTAAAAAGTTATCATCATCCTCTTCGTCAATTGCACGGCGATCACGTAAATCCTCTGTTTCATTCCAATCTTTTTCTAACTTATCTGTCACATATTCATCGCTTCGCTTTCCTCTTTTATGAAAAAATCCATTGACATTGTCATAAAGCCCAGCACGATTGTCACGAGGAAAATCGTTAGATTCGAGTCTGGTGTACACAACTCCATTCGGAGTGAAGCAAGCGCACTTTTTCGTTGATTTATTGGAGAAAACAGGTGATAGCGGTGGGGTGTATTTACATTTGTGACGTCGCCAACGATGACCCTCTCGTTCGCACCGCCACTTTTGACCTGGTGAACAATTTGTTTGTGACTCGGGTCTTGAACATTCTGCAGCTAAACGTTCATGCTTTGTATTCAGGCTTGACATCAAAGGATTAACACCATTATCCAGATGTATATCACCATCTAAAAAGAGTTACAATTCAAATGTATATATTTATGTTTCATTATTACTATTGATTGGAACAGTTCTAACAGAGAGATGAATTTATGTAGAGGATATTCAGAATAGATTTATATATTCTCTCTCTCGCTTCGCGGGATACGTAACATCTGGCCTGACAGACCCCGCGACGCATATCACGCAACATGACGGACAGCATCTGTTACGCTCAAGCGAAACGAGGCCGGACACTACGCGTGGTGTGTATGGCTATCGCAGATTTGCAAAACTTCTCTCAGTCATTTAATTCATTCTCCAATGTGATATTTATATAAATAAATTGAAATGAAGCAAAATATCTTACTGGTATCAATTGGTATTGAATCCTCAAACTCTTCATCATCAGATATATCCTGATCACTGCCAGTATCATTGTCTAATAAACGATCAACATCAAATTCAGTGTCGGGATCGATTGTAACATCATCATGAGTAGTATCGAGTAATTGTCTTGCCAATGTCGCATTCTGACGTCGCGCTTCACGTGCCTTTGCCTCTGCTATTGACTCGGGTGTTTCTCGTCGACCAGATGACTCTATCAAAAATGTATCTGGCCACTTGAACTTTGTCCTCCTTCCGTGTTTGTTACTGAAAGAACATCGGAGGTTTTTTGTTCTTTTTTTTTCTCAATTGTGATATGAAATCAATGGATTTTTTTTTCTAGGTCAAACTGTATACGAACGTGAGAAAAAGTTTCTTGAACGATCTGCCATCCATCTGGGAAGGCGTCTCGACGCCTGCAATATCGAGAAATGTTGGCGCCATATCGATATTCAGAACTATATCGTCCACACTGAAACATTATAATTTAATGATATCTCTTATGCACTTTGAAATTTTATGAATGAATTTTTTATTTCTCCTTCGGTGGTTTTATTGCATGAACAAGTTTGAATTTTATTTGAAAATTAATTCGCGGATATAATCCGGCTTTCGAATAGAACAAAAAATCAGTGAGCCAAAGAAGTGAAATGAAAAAATAAGAAAATAAGAAATAAAAAAATGAAGCCCTTCACATCGTTATATTTTTATTTGCCTTTCCTAGATAACGTTGGAGGCTTCATGTTGAGGCACTTTGCCAGGGATAAAAGATAAATGCGAGTGGTGGATGGGCGATGGTAGTGTGGGTATAGTAGAAAAGGATATTCTGGAAAAGCCGGCTTAAAACAGAGCATGAAATTCGTCTGCCAACTTTACAACATTTTTTTTTTTCCTTCCAGTTTTTTCCTCAACTCAATTCAGGAAACATTGCTGTATAGATTAAGTTTCTGTAGGATCAACTCTGTAAATTGAAAGATACTTAGAGGGTTTCCTCCTCCACTGTTACCCTGCAAAAACTTTATCCCAACTCTATATATCATATTCATCACATTAAATGTCGACCTCGACCCGCAAAACAATTCATAGAACCTTCTTTCTGCTACTTCAACTCTCAAAATATGAAAAGGTGCAAAAATTAATTAACAAGTTATATAAAAGCACTACAAGGATCATATACATCTCAAATAATTTAACCGATGCCATGAATATATATACAAATATATATACAGAGAGACAGTGAATGTGACGTCCTACCAATTAGTAAAGAGCAAGTTAAACTTTTCGACTGAAACCCTGAAGTTGCATGAGTCGACCAATGGCAAAGAGACAGAAGGGAGACCAGGGATGATGAGGAACAAAATGAATCGACCAAAGAGAAAGAGAGTGGGAATTGTACGGAGGCACAAACCGCCTCGTTGATTTTCGACGAGAAGGATCCACGCGCGCTCGTTTCGCTCCGGTTCTCCGGACAGCTGGCAAATTAATTTGGCTAAATTTAACTGGCGGACCCATCGAGGAAGCAAACTTGCATTAAAGCCGATGCACTCTCACCATCAAAAGGAGATAACATTAAATCACTTGCGCATGACATAATCTATATATAATATGAATACTTAATGCATATACCAGTATAATGAAGATGTATACAAGGTGTAATAGATTGACTCACACAGATCCAGGTGCAATGCCAGGCCCACGAATGAGACACGGCACTCTAACATCAAACTCAAACGGGAAGCTCTTGCCTTTGATCAACCCGAACTGACCGAGATGATATCCATGATCCGATGTATAGATAATATAAGTGTTGTCGAGTTCACCAAGGTCCTTGAGCTCTTGATAAATCTGTATGAGAGTGACGCGTTACGCTGTTGAGAAACATTTAATCATGCCGGATAATAATATTTATAATCTCATTAAAGACACTCTTTTCAAACGCAAACAAACCCTCTCGACAGCCGCATCAACACTTTGTAATGTTTGCAATCGTTTAGTCATCAGTAGATCTGTAAACTCTTTATGTATTGGTAACATTTTTTGAGTCACTTGTAGAATCCATTGTTTATCAGGATTAGGCGCGTAATCATAAGCTGGCGTACTAAAACATTTAATTATCAGACCATGAAATAATTATTCATCAATTGTTGGGAATGAAAAGAAGAATATAATATGACATGGATGTATGTATGGAAGTGGTTGGAAGCAGAGAACGATGTGGCACCCAAGACTAGACTGACATTCAAGTTTCAAGTGAATGTTTTTTCACGAATGGTTTTCTCATGAGGGTTCTTCATCCTATGCCAGACAACAGACATATCTCGTCTCTAGTCGCGCGTTGCCACGACGTGCTTTGTCTACACGTTTTGTTGTATCTGTCGTGTGGGCGCTCACACTCAATTTCATTCTTTATCATTCACTCTCTCTCTTGACGCATCCCAATGGTTGACATATGTACATATGAACGCACACGCATTCATACACAAGTGTTTATTGTGGAATAGGATGAATATAATATACATGAAAAGTTCACACTCACTGGTGGGTGGTGATGTTGAAAAAAAGATTAGAGAACTGGGGCGCGGAATCCTCTGGTCCATGGGGCGCCGGGAAACTTGCCACAAGCATCACCGGTTTACGCGCAAAATTGTGCTTGCTCTGACGTAAAAATGCAACGCTGTCATTCGCTATCAGGTCGGGATAATAGTCCTTACTGTATTCAAAACCGTGCTTTATCTTCTTGCCGTTCATGTTCACGCTGTAGTTGTAATATCTCGAGTTCATTATGAGACCACCCCATTCACGCCAACCAGGGGGAATGTACGAGCCATTGTATTTGTTCAGGTATTTACCAAAGTATCCTGAAAACAATGGCGAAATGAATGTACACACGTATGCAGACACACTAACTAAAATAAATAAATGTATATATATATAATAGAATTGAATTCTTCTCTTTTTATACACAATGAGACACTTTGCGGAAACCAATTTCTTTTTTTTCTTTCATGGACATGTTTGTACAGAGACAATTTGAGTTTGGAATGAAAATAAAAAGGATAACAGAGTGAGAGAGGGTGTGTAAGAGAGAGCAACAAAGACCACACGTAACGAGAGACTCGTTCTTCATAACGAGTTGCACAACCCAAGTGTGCTTGTAACTTTTTCCCTTTTTTCTTTTTTGCATTCTCTCTCGCTCTCTTCCTGTGTTTCTCCTGTTCTCTTTCTCGCACCCTTTCTGTCAAGAGGATTTTTATCACGCCTTCTTCCCCCCTTGTTTCCATTATCGTTGGCTTACCCCTGCGGCCAATTTAACCTTCGCCAGTTCTCGTTCTTTGTCAATTTGTCTCGCTTTAACTACTCCAGACGCGACTTTTGACTCGTGTTTCAATACTGGCGCCACTTTTCATTCTTTTATTTTTTTTTTTCATAAAATGAAAGACATAGTGGATATAAACCGCTTGAATAGTATTCAGAAATTATTCGCGCTCGTTTCAATATGCTCTGTACAATTTAAATTATAAAAATAAAATGATTTATGCAATGGAAAAAGGCATTTTAAGAACCTGTACGATATCCAGCATTGCTCATATAAGTTGCAAATGAATGAGGCTCATGATCACGTTGCCATTGCGGACTGCTACAATTATCATTGTTTGTGAACACTTCATGATTGTGAACGTAGCGACCAGTTAAAAGTGAACTCCTGCTAGGACAGCACATTGGTGTTGTGACATAGGCATGTCGCAATTCTGCTCCTTCGTCTCTTATTCTTCGCAGTGTGTTTGGCATAAAATTTAGTGATCCTATCAATTGCAAACGATTCTATCAATATTGTTTTATATGAATGTAAAGACATTATTACATCCAGGTCATTTCTAACATCAAACAGATAGTACTTATCATGAATTCACAATCTGTTTGGCGTATTATTGAAAACAATTCTAATATTTATGGAGAATCAAATTGAAGCTTTAAATGTTCTCGTGGTTAACTCATCAATAGTTTCACAACTTCTTTCAGTACGTCTGTTCATGTAGAAATAACATAGCTCAATGGTTCATCCTCTCAATTATTCTGAACAAGAATAAGAAAAGAATACTTTACCAAGTTCGACATCCTGGTCGTCAGTGAGTATCAGAACTATATTAGGTTTTCTTTCACGTGCTGGTTGATAACCAGGTAGAAACGCAGAGTTCATTTGCTGCTGATTATTGTAATTGGAATTAAAATTCCCACGAATTCGTTGTCCACCAAACACATCCTCATTAGGAATATCATCACGTCTTGGATTTGATCCACCAGCAATCACATCTGCCACCGTCGCTATTACTATGAGCAATAGCAGCTCAATTACTTGAAGCGACGCCCGCATTCTGTTCGCATTAAATTCTTGACGTTTGATTCTTTACTGTTCTCCCATCATCTTCCTGATAACCCTGTGAAATGTTTGAAAATAAGAAATTTATGTTGTGAAAATAAGAAATTGATGGATTGTCAGTTATAAGTGTAATCTGTCTACATCAAGTAATACTAATGTCTTGTTTTAGTTAATATTCATTTGGAAATGCGAATAGTAAAATATAACAAGTCGATTTTGTTGCTATTCAATAGAATGAAGTATTCTAAAAGTATTAAATATTATCATATCATTAAATCGGATTAGTCTTGTTATTAGATGCAACTTTCTGTCATAGAATTAGACAAATTAATCCAACACTGTTGTCTATAAACAATTCCACACTTTGTTTATATACCAAATAATATAACAATTGTTATTTCCTTTTTTTTTCCTTTTTATCCATATGAATAAAATCCGGTCGTTAAAATGTAGCTTACATTTATTCCGGTATTTGTGAATAAAATAGCAACGCTTTAGATTACTTTAACGTTTCTACTTCAAGCTATTTTGAATCCATGAAATTCAAATGTCTGTAGTTGGAATGAAATTTTGATGAGTGTTATGATATATTAAGGATTTATAGTGTTGAATCACTTCTATGTGAAGATGAATTGTTGAAAGAGAGCTGTGAAGAGGAGGAATCTCGTTGAAAATGAAATTGGAACGCGTACAAGGGGCAAGTCTGTTGCAGTCTCGCGTGCAAGGGGTCCTCGACGACGACGAAGACGACGACGACGATGAGGTATATAATAAGTATATACATATAGGAACGTCAGGTACTTACGGGGACGAAGAGGTGTGTGCGCGAACCGGTCGGCTGGCCAAGAGAGGGTATATGGAGGAATAAGAAGAGAAAAAAAAAGAAGAAAAGAACGCAAGTGAAAGAGGGTCTGTGAGAGTATATAAGAGAAAGAGAACAGGCGGGTGAGAGGAAGATGAAAAAAGGGCAAGAGAATAAGAATTTTACAATCATCCGAGCGGCATTCCACGTGCCATATATTTTCGTACTTGTTTTTATTCAATTGCAACTTGATCATGAGAGTACCAAAGTCGCTTCTATATATTTATATAAGGAATTGGTATTTTTTTTTTCTTCTATCAATGACTCATACAACATTGCATGGGACATCGCAATAGATGTTTAGCACTTATTCAAGCGTGAAATATTACTTGATGGTAGAATTGACAGATGTAAAATTCAAGATGAATCGCTCGTTGTATTGAGATACGAGTTTTGAGAATTAGATGTGATTAAAATATATGGAAGTTGATATACAGCAATTCTTTTTGTTCTCTGAACGTAGCTGAAGTGGTTTCTTATCGGGAATAAAGTGCTGAAGCAAAAAAAAAATTATTCAGGACTTGGATTGATAAAAAAACACCCTTGAATGTTTCATATACAACTTTGGATGAATTGTCGTTTATAAATAAATCAATCAACTATGAAATCATCATTAAACAATATGACGAATATTTTTCCCATGATTAGAACTTCATCCAATTCCGAAGTAACTGAATATAACTTACAACAAACCATTTTCAGTCCCAAGAAAGACTTCATATTTTTTAGGAAGAAAAAGAACTTTCCTTATATCTTCAATATTCCAACAGTGATTACAATACGAACTATTTTATCATCTATCAAGAATGAATGCTCAATCTCACGGCAATATTCCAACAAAATAACCAACATATTCTTTGGCAAATCAAAACCTTGGAATGAGCAGCGCCTGTGTCCCAAGCACAATTGTAAATCGGATCGCATCTTCATACAAACATTAAAAATCGATCAAACAACCGATATTCGCGATTGGTACCATTGTCAGGCCTGCGCGCCAATCTATCAACAATATGTCCTGCATCATATTACATATTCATAGATAATCATTCGATTTATAATCCATATGCAGACACATCTACCAACTCAACATTCTTCAACGTAATACCTAATACAAAGACTAAACATATAAAGTCCTCAGTATAGCAGTAAATTCAATCAACTACACTCAATAAATAAACAAAAGAAAAGCCAAACAAAAATAATTCAAAAATACTACGTGACAAGAATGAAAAAAAAATTTATTTCTCTCTTTTACCCTCCTCAAATTGACAACAATGTAAATTGAAGTCAGCGACCTATCGAAAACTTGTCGCATTGCAGGCCACGTAACTAAACAAGAGAATCACCAAACCAAAGACAAAGATAGAAAGCGGCAAAATCAAACACCAAAAGAAGAAAAGGAGCTCATGTATGGCGTCTCTTTCATTTCAAAGTTACCACATAAGAAAAACGGTTGACTTATATGCTCGAATAACTGCTTTGCTGGCATGAAGAGAAGACAAAGACAGAGAAAGCTAACATAAAGAGAAAAGAGAATACACAGAGGGCAACGAAAATCGATGCGACGAGTCCTGGTGAAGTAAGTATGTCTATTCCTATCTCTCTTACCCTCATTCATATATATATACATATATATTGACTGAATATGTGGTTTGGAGTCAACATAGCGCAGATTCATAGGTTGTTCAACTGTTTCCAACACCCCTGCTCCTCTCTTCTATTTGTTACAGAGCAAGCGGAAAAAGGTTCGTGATCCGTATCACAAATATCGATTATTTCGCACCGAATATATTTTGGGTACTAATGTGAGAGAAGTGTTTTTCAAATGGACATTCAATCCGTTGGGATTAGAATACATAATTGCATGTGTATGTTTCTGGTCTATTACCGTTGGGGGCTTTGCTCTCAGTCTTCACATACACACCATGCTAATACGAGATTATCATGAATATACATGGGATATGTACAGGTACGATGCATATACAAATTGAGTTTTGTATGTGTTTATGTAAGTGTATATACATGAGTGCAAGGTAATATAGATTGTTGTTATTACTGTATTTTATTTTCATGGCCAATTGACTGTGCATGCGATGTCGGGTTCGAATGACCCAATTCTATACGTATCACGAAATCTCCTGTTTCCGAAATAACATTTCAGATACGATAAATCTGTCATATATATATTTTTTCTCCACTTTGATACGTATATGGAGGTATATGTGTTGAACCGTAATATTAAGTTTTATGTATCTCTCTACGTATTTTTTTTTTGTTCATTATTTCTCTTTTATCGTTATGTATAAAATTTATATCTGATGGAGTTCAATGTAATGGTGTATTATTATATGCATGGGTATGTATGTAATAAATGAGACACACTCACCCACAAATTTTTATTCTCAGGGACAGAACTGTGTGGGATTTTTTTTTCTTGGCTGTTTTTTTCTTGTATTATGATTTTTTGTTGTTTTTGCTTCTATTCTCTTTGGCTTATCTTCACTGCGTAATAGGTGGATATTTTTTTATATGGTCGAGTGTGTGTGTATGTAGATGAGTTGAATGGAAATTGTGTGATGAGACAAATTAACACATTTCACACTGTCTCTTTTGTTCGTGTAATTTGCTTGGTATTTTTTTTATTTTCGTGGTTTTTTCTATTTTAGTTGACGTCAGTTGGTTAAATTAATTATTGTTCACAATTATTTCTTTATTTAACAATAATCACTGATGAATAATTGTATTGTTGTGATTGATAGTAATATTTGTTGTGATTAATTTCTCATTTTTCACTCTGTTTCAGATAAAACCGTATCACAGAATATTCAAATGTTCCATTTGAATAATAAACAGTTATATTGAATTAATAATTTTCAATTGATTAGATTATATATATATATATATATATATTAATTTATTGGAGAGATTGTGTACCTATATGAAGTGAAATGAATTCGTTGTCTTCTGATGTTTCTCTCTTTTTAATAGGTACAGAATAAAAATTCTTTCGTTTGAAGATAAGTCACAATATTTAAATGGAAGATGTTTACTTCAACATCACGAACTTAAATTGTTTCGTGCTTTCTTTGTATTCGATAAAAAAAAAATGATAATGAAACAATGGAAGTGAAATTTGTGAAGAGCACAAAGTACACACACAATCGGCACGTGTAACAAGCGTGTGTAGTCGCTTGGCCTGGCGTTTATTATTGCGCCAAGCTTACCTGCGAAGCGACCACGTCGACGGTCGCGACGAAACTGAAGAACTCAACTTCCATACATACAGAGAGAGATTGCAAAGCAAAGGCCCCGCTACTCATCTCTCACGTCGTTGTTACACTAATACATATACACAGATATAGTAAGAATACTTTGAAACTGGATTGAAACAGCTGCTCAAATTTGCGCGTTATACCGTCACAGCGGTGGGTAAACACCTATTACTATAGAAGCGACAAATAAATATGTCTAAACTGTATAGAAATTTGAGAACGACTCATATACAGATATTTCTTATTTCAGCAGCACGAAAAATGTGAAATGAAAATGAATTGAAAAATAATATTTTTGCATGTCATCACCTGCATCAAAAGACTAAAATGAAGAGCAGAAATAATATTCGTATGAATATGAAAATGATAGTGAATGCAGCTATGCAAAGCTGGAAGGAATGAAAAAGAAATGAGACAAGTAAATTTATGGAATTGAACGCGAGAGAAATATAAATTGAATCTATTAAAATAATTATATTCCAATGACTATTATATATTTTAATTTTATTTCTTGAATTTTCCAATGTCAGTTTAACGAGACTGCAGTAATTATTCCAGATGAAATTTCAATGAAAGTTCCTGTGCTATTTCACGTCCATGAAGTATATAAGAGTGACACAAGTGCACCAGCCATGTACCGTACTTTAGAATGAGATGAAAAAAGTATCATCCAAACTTTATATTTAATAGCTCATGAATGAGAATCTTAAGGGGGAACTTTTCTCGTTAAATTTACCGTGAAACATTGGACGAAAAAATATCAACATTGTCATGAAAATTGTAATAGAATTTTATTATAACTATTGAATATACTAATGGATTGCTCATGAGTATATAAGTCTGGAGATCGAATGAAAAATCATTAGATTTAATAGCGAGACAATAAATTAATGTTCAAATGCAATTTTATTGATGCATGTGAAATCAATATATTTATATGACGAAGTGTTTAATTGACAATTGACCTGTGGAGAATGTCGTGTCAATTATAGTAATAGCAAAATGCCATACGATCAAGAGTTCATATAAAGAGCCTGAGAATGGTAGAGAATGGTGGAGTAAAAATTTGTAAAAAAATATGAAACTTATAAAAATTGTAGGAACGAAGGTTCCTTTCTAAGGATTTATGCAGATACATCAACTACCATATGTATTTACATGTCGGAGGATGAATATTGTAGTATAATAGGGAAGGTGCAGGCGTGTTCTCGCATCCGCGTACGGGCAACTATGTCAAGCTGTTTGGCCTCCTCCTCCACCTCCTTATCCACCTTTTCCCATATTCTTTATTCTCTTCTTCCACATCTTATCTCTTTTACTCTTTCTCCGTCTCCCATTGCCTCGGATTTCATGGACACGACCACCATGATGACCAAGAGAGGCTCCTGAACTCTGCTCGTGTCATGCATAATGCAGACATACGCGTTGGAAGATACGCTCTTGTGAAAGTCAGCAGCATCCAACAATATATGTATAGATATATTTCTTCTCTTCATCAAGTTCTGTATAGCTTTCTTCCTTTCCGTGGGAACAACTTCGTCTCGAGTCAATCGCGATTGATGCATCGTTTTTATGCTCATTTATTTTTCCTTTTTGCTTCATTTATTATTTTTATCATTCTTATTCTTACTTCACTTCTTCTCTTTTTTCCTCTTTGAAAGACATTTGAGAGCTTCATAGTCTTGTCGGTATTTCCGCGAACATTATAAATGACTCATCTATTCGTTCAAGAAGTCGGGACGAGAGAAGCAAGAGAAAAAAAAGGATTCCCACAACGAAGACATAATAATAATTCGTTTTTTTTTATTTTTATTCCTGATGACTATTTCGGCGAAACATTTGAGATTATATTTAGATTGCTTTTTGACACCTATCATGAAGTCATGGGGATTTGTTGAAATATTTAGCAATTTAATGAATAAAGATGAAATTCAGCAGGACTTATGGTCGAATAGACATGAACAGACAGACAAGAGTATTGAACGTACGCATGTCTCAGCTTGCAATTTCATGGATCAAGTTACTTATATGTATATATATATATATATATATGTCTAAGTGTGTTTAGCGCTCGGTTCAGGTATACAGAGAATGCCGTCAATCAAGTGTTGTGTGTTGTGTTGGAATCATTGACAATCGGGATACAAAGAATTCCTGTGGGCCAGACAGACAATATCTGATTTCCGCATCAAGCTATGCATATATACGAATATATATAAATATGTATATATATCATCCCATGGTATAATTCTCCGAGACAAAAACGACACAATGTAAATCCCGGATGAAATGTATTACCCTTTTGCAAAACGACCACGCGCCCTATCAAAAAGCCCACACACCGTCACCCATTATGCTGTTAATCGACTCTTTAGACGACTCCTTCAACCATCATCCAACCAATCATATATATATATATAGAGTCACTTCTTTTTCTTCGTCGTAGCTATCACCATGCATCGTTGGTGTTGCGTTATGATACCCACCTTCGTCATTTCACTTACAGCCTTGGATACATCTTGATTTTTTTTCTGTCATTATTGTTTGTTCAGTACATGATGTCGTAACATCTCCCAGTCATCATATTTTCAATAGGAAATTGTGGTCAGTCATGGATAATAATGATTTGATGGAAAACAGTCAGGTGGAAAAGAATTGTAGATGTTGAGATTATTATAAAAACTAATGTGTATTTAGTTTTTTGTTTGCTTTGTTTTTTTTTCCACCGTTTTCGTCGTTACACGTTTGCATGTTAATGTCTATAACGATGCATCCGCTGTAAGATGTTCTACATATGTACACTGATTAGCACTTGCAAATTTCAATTACGTTTGTACACTTGAAAAAAATTTACAATTGATCAACAATATCATGACCGTTCATGTATGATATTCGTGTTGTATCTCTTTGTGAATGCTTTGACCGTTGCAATTCCTTGGCAAAATACGTTATCGTCTTTTGCAAACCATCAGTTAATGATACTTTGGGTTCCCAATTGAGATATATCTTAGCGCGGTTGATGTCTGGTTTGCGTCGTTGTGGATCATCTTCCACTGCGGCGAGCTTGATTATTTTACTCTTACCGCCAATTAAATTATTTATGATCACAGCAAATTCTAAAAGAAATATCCGAAATTATTTTGATACTTTATTATAATTGTTGAGCGGGTTAATTTTAAAGATATAAATTATTATTTTCTATTATTTGACGCACCTTCAATTGTATGCTCTTCTGGATTACCAATATTTATTGGCTGTGTATAATTGGAAGCCATTAAGGCAACGAGTCCGTCAACTAAATCCGAAACATATTGGAACGAGCGCGTTTGTTCCCCATTACCATAAATCGTTATTGAATCATTTTGCAACGCTTGAAGAATGAAATTTGAAACGACTCTACCATCATTCATATGCATTCGTGGCCCAAAGGTATTAAATATTCGCGCTACTCTAACATCAACCCCTTCCTGATGCATATAGGCATAACTCAATGTTTCCGCAACGCGTTTCCCTTCATCATAGCATGCTCTAGGACCTGAAAGTAGGTCAAGTATCGTAAATTTGGTATCTTTTCATCTTGTTTATCTTCGCCAGACGTCATTTCATTTTCTCATCTGCATATTTTCATCATATTATGCAGATTATAACTAATATTGTGTCACAACTGATTGTTTTACGTACCTATTGGATTTACGTGACCCCAATATGTTTCAGGTTGAGGATGAACTTTTGGATCTCCATAAACTTCTGATGTACTAGCGATTAGAACTTTAGCTCCGACGCGTTTCGCAAGGCCTGAAACATTTTGAAAGTCATCGATCATACTTTATAGAACCATCGGTAATTGGTATGGATACCAGTTGAGTATTTATTAGGAATTTGAATATACCTAGCATGTTAATTGTTCCAATTGTGTTCGTCTTGAGAGTTTTAACTGGGTTGTGCATATAATGTGGTGGACTAGCAGGACTTGCTAGATGATAAATTTCATCTACTTCTAAATATACCGGTCTGACAATATCATGATGGACTAGCTCAAAATTCTGATGTCCTAACCAATGTTCAACATTTCTTTTCCTTCCAGTGAAATAGTTATCAAGTACAATAACTTCATGGCCTTCAAGCATCAGTCGATCAACGAGATGTGATCCCACAAAGCCTGCACCACCTGTGATTAATATTCTTCGGCGATTTCTATAATTTAAAAATTTCACAGCGGGAAATTTTTTTGCTATACGGCCCTGTACCATCACTTGCAGTTGTACGAGTTTCTCTTCCAATTCTCGAATACGATTTTTCGCATCTTCAAGATCATCCATATCTCTATTCGAAATCACATCCTCAACGTAGTTATTTTTTCTCTCTTCTATTGATGAATCCATGTCGTTATTCAACTGACGACCAGTGAATTTAGATGCAATCGAATGCAATTGTACATGTTCCGTATTGACGAATGCTTCGTAAAACGCCAATGCTGTAAACAATAATTATATAAGTCATATAGAAAATGATAATTCTATTAATCATAGAGGAAAAAGGGAGAGAGAAAACGGCAATAATAATAAATATTATCTTACCGATCGTTCCAAGGAAAAAAACAAATGCGATTACACGCAATTTCCGATGATTAATAACCATCTGTGGGAATTTCACGTGGCTCAATGAGCCAAACTTTTCAAATTCAACATTTTACATGTGTAACTACGTAATCATGATCTTTACATAATTATTCTCTCCTCGGGTGATTTGATGTGTATTCAGTCTCACATTCTAAAAACAACAAAGGCCGTACATAACCTCACTATACTACCACATTTTATTCAACGAACAAATGGGATGGTAAAGCAGCCGAAAAATGATAACAGTAAAGTTAGTGCAAATAAAACAAACAAAAGTCTATTTTCAAATAATAAATGTATAACTAGATATTCGGGAAAATGGAATTATAACAAAGAATGGTCGTATCAATTTCCGCATTCTCTAAACGAGCATTTTTTTATTTTTAGTCTATTCACTTTATTTATTCATTTAAAAATTGCAAAAATTGCCAAATATCTGCTACGTTGCACCCATAATCATGATCTCACCTGCGGCCACCATCTTGTTAATCGAAACAGCCACTACGCACTCAACTTGCGCCATATTCAAATCACAAAAGGGACGCCATTCATAAATTATGTAAATTAATTCGATCTAATAATTATCCCAACCTCCCAAATGAACAAACACATGAAATAAAAACTTCTAATTAACCTCATTAATACATCTGATAATTTTACAGTCTTCCATTACACCACAATATTTCTTCCTGCTCTTACAACTTTTCCCGCGGAATTTAGTGTCCGCCGGTAACAATGAAATATTTCTTATCACTCGCAATCGATAAAAAGATAACAAGTGCATCCAAATGAATTGAACGGATTTTTCTTATCGTGGACACGAATTTAATGCGGTTTGAGCGCCTCTAGAGTGGACAAATTAAACTTTCATCGAAATATACATAAATAATCGTATTATCTTCTTTGTCCGTACATTCGTGCACTTTCTTCGTGTACGGTGTATCTCTCATTGTCTGATATATAAAAGCGATTGTGTCGTCCTCAGTTTAGCCCTCGTATGAATATATATAAAGGCTGAGACAGCGCCAACTAAGCGTTTATAACGATTTTTTCTACCGTCACAGTGGCAGAGGCTCTCGTAACATGGGGGACGTCATCGACTGTAATTTTCCTGTATGGGGCCTCTTGCCGAAAAAAGAGACCGGTGTCAATCAGTTCCTCATTAAATATCCTGAATATGATGGTAGAGGTACCGTTATTGCAATATTTGATTCGGGAGTTGATCCTGGCGCACCAGGTCTTCAGGTAAAAATTTGTAATCAACTCATTTTTTTCTTTTTTTTGACAAATCATCTTCTCCATTTTGGAATTTGGTTACACGTTTTTTTTATATTTATCTTTTTTCTTATTTTTCCTTTATTGCCGAGAAATATCAGAATTATTGTTGACATTATTCTCTCATGATTTTATCAATTTATTTAGAGAGATTGGGTAGATTGGATTTGGAGAAATTTTAACTTTATTTATTTATCAATGTTCCATGTCATTATTTAGTTATTAAAAAATTTATTCGTAGGTGACAAGCGATGGTAAACCGAAGATCATTGGGCGGTTCGATTGCAGTGGAGATGGGGATGTTGATACAAGTACAGTAGTGCAATCTGAAGAAGGATTCATAACTGGATTGAGTGGCCGCAAGCTAAAAGTAATTAATCGAATTTTGGTTTATTTATTATTTATGTTTGTGTTATGTGAAAAAGTAATATCAGTATTTGTTCATAATTAAATAGATTCCATTCAACTGGACCAATCCCACTGGGAATTATCACATTGGTGTGCGAGATGCTTATTCATTATATCCATCTAAATTGCGGGAGAAAATTGTGGCTGAGAGGAAGAAAAAATATTGGGACGATGGCCACAAGGCAGCTCTTGCTGAAGCCACAAGAAAATTACAGGTGATTTTGAGTTACAATTTCGTGAGATATTTTTTCATCTCTATCATTCAAAGGATTTCTTTTTCAATTTCACATCATTCAATCGTTTATCTATTTATTTTCTGGTTGACATCTAGAAAAACAAGACAATCAATAAGTAGAATTTGAAACTAAGTCATCCAAAGATAGTTATGTTGTTACGAGTACGTTGAACCACTTGTAATTTAATTAGGCCGAGAGTATTTTTATCAATCGTGTTCCAATGCACCAAACGCTATATTTACAATTGGCAGTTTGATAAAAAGCCACATACCTATGCACGCGATTGTGTAATGACCTAGCTATGGTTGTTGAAAGAAATCTTTGACGTATTCTAGTCTATAGAGAATTAAGAGCAGACGGTATTGCGAAATATTCAATTCCAATCATTATGTGATGCAAATACATGTATTGAAATTATCCCCAGGAATTCGAGTTGAAAAATCCAAATCCAACAAGTGTGGTAGACAAACTGACGAAGGAAGAACTTGAGGCACGAGTAGATGTGTTGCAGAATGGTGAAAAAAAATATCACGATGCAGGACCAACTTATGATTGTGTTGTTTATCACGATGGAAAAATTTGGAGGTAAACATAAGATGTCAATTAATCATGATTGAACCCAATGGATGCTGATTAATAGTTAATAATATCTAGGGCATGTATTGACACGACGGAACAAGGCAATTTGGAGGACGGACTTCAATTGGGAGAGTTTTCAATAACACACGAGTATGCACCATTAACTCCACCAGATCAACTTAACATCTCGGTAAATATTCATGAGGACGGGAATGTATTGGAGATTGTTGGGCTGTGCGGTAAGTGTACAAATCAAACGATTAAGTTCAAATGAAAATAATTAATAACATCATAAGTACGAAGCCAAAATTGCCTGAATTTATTCCAGCAAGTCACGGCACACATGTTGCATCAATAGCAGCTGCGAATTTTCCTGAAAACAAAGAATTAAATGGAGTCGCACCTGGTGCACAGATTATTTCTTTAACAATTGGTGACAATCGTATTGGTCCAATGGAAACTGGCACGGCATTAGTGCGAGCAATGATATGGATTATGCAAAATAATTATAAAGTTCATGTGATTAATATGAGTTATGGTGAAGAAACACATTGGTCTAACAGTGGACGTATTGGTGAATTGATAAATGAGGTTGTTGATAAGTATGGTGTGACGTGGGTCGCAGCCGCTGGTAACTTTGGACCAGCTCTTTGCTCTATTGGAACTCCACCAGACATCAGCTCAACCAATATTGTGAGCGTCGGTGCTTATGTCTCGCCCGATATGATGCTAGCTGAATATTCTTTGAGAGAGAAAATGCCAGGCATGCCGTACACATGGTCATCGCGTGGTCCAATGGTTGATGGTGGTACAGGTGTGACGGTTTGTGCACCAGGCGGTGCGATAACCAGCGTACCGAATTTCACATTGAGAAAGAGTCAGTTAATGAACGGTACCAGTATGGCCAGTCCACATGTAGCTGGCGCCGTGGCGCTCCTCATCTCTGGTCTTCATGATAAAAAATGTCCTTACTCACCATTTAGTATCAAGCGCGCATTAGAGAATAGTGCATTATACATCGAGAATTTAGATGGATTTGCTCAAGGCGCTGGATTATTGCAGGTCGAGAAAGCATTTGAAAATCTCGTTGCCAATTGCAACGCAATTGAACGCGATGTGAGATTTGCAATCAGTTGTGGTGTGAATAATTCTAAAGGAATTCATTTGAGATCAGCGGTGATTGATAGACCGAAGGATTGTGCTATCACTGTTGAACCAATATTTCTTGATAGTGAAAACGTTGATCCAGCGCGGAAAATTGATTTCAATTTACGCTTGTCACTCGTTTGTGACGCGCCATGGGTACACTTTCCATCGCATTTTGAATTAATGCATATGTCACGTGCCTTCACTGTGCGAATAGATGCTGTCAACCTATCTGAAGGTGTTCATGCAACCAATATTCGTGCTTATGATGTTAATAATGTAGAGAAGGGTGCAGTATTTACCATACCCATCACTGTTGTTCAACCAACGATAGTACCAAAAACGGCGAATCTACCAGAATTTCATTACAAACATGTCATATTCAAACCAAATACGATTGTAAGACATTTTATTCTCGTACCTGAAGATGCAACATGGGGTGTATTGAAAATGAAAAGTACAGACAAAGAGAAAACTGGAAGATTTGCTGTTCAAACAGTGCAATTAAAACCAAGACTTGCTTGCCGTACTTTACAAGTAAATAAAATGGTTAATATAACGTCCCAATCTGAAACCGTCCAAGGATTTACTGTTCAAGGTGGATTGATTCTCGAACTTGTTGTGGCTAAATATTGGGCAAACCTTGGTGAAATTTGTGTTGATTATAGCATCGAATTTCATGGTATACATGTGGTAGATGGCAATCTCACAATGCAATCAGGTGATGGTATTCATCGTATAGAATTACGTAGCTCATTGAGAAATGAAGAAATTGTACCGAGCATTGTATTGAAGTCAGTTGTACAAGTATTAAAACCAAGCGATTCAAAAATTTCACCACTTGGTTCGCGCGATATAATTCCACCCGCTCGACAAATTTATGAGTTACAATTGACTTATACATTCCACATTCCTAGAGCAACTGAAGTGACACCAAACGCTTCATATCTCAGTGATTTGCTTTATGAAAGTGAATATGAGAGTCAATTGTGGATGTTATATGATTGCAATAAACATCTTATTTACAGCGGTGATGCGTTTCCATGGAAAGTAAGTATAACATTGCTCTAACCTTGTCTAATAAATATCAATTTATTTCTAAATCACGTCTTTTCTCTAGTACTCAGTTAAAAAACTGGAAAAAGGCGATTATACATTAAAAATGCATGTGCGTCATGAGAAAAAAGATTTATTGGAGAGATTGACGGACATGTCGGTGTTACTTGGACAAAAAATCAATTCACCTGTGAATCTTGATGTTTATGCCAATCACTCACAAGCTATAATTGGAGGGAAAAAAATGGTTGCTGCTACTGTGCCACCAGGACATACTCTTCCAGTTTATGTAGCACCGATGAGTAATGAAAATAAGTGAGTAATTGATTTTGTAGTATTATCATAAACAATCGATATAAATGATAAAGCATATTATTAGCTATTATTTGCCGAGTAAAGTAAATGATAAAATTGGTTTCTCTTCTCTGACAATTTTTTTTTCTTTCACTGTAGCACTGAAATCAAGTGAGTCAATGAAAATGTTCAGTTTTTCATTCGCATTGCATTAATTTCATTTGAGGAACATTTTTTTGAAAGAATAATTGTTAATCATAAATTCGTTGCTTCTGCTTCTGATTGGAATTTGTGTTTTTTTTCACTTTGAGTTTAGAAAATTTTCTGATTTACGGCGTAGCATGGCTTCACTTAATTTACCATCGCGTAGCAGCATTACTTCATCCTGTCTTTTTTTTTTCCATAATACAAAGAAAGAAAAAAATATCAGTCGTTTTCATTTATTACTCTTTTTTATGTATACTCGGTCCAAAGATTTTCCAAAGGCGCGACACTTGGTACTTATCTTCAAGGCTCCGTGACATTTTGCAAAGACGATGCTCGAAAGAAGGTTGATTGTTATACGTTCAAGTATGTGCTCTCAGAGGCAATGAAGAAGCCACAAGCGGCCAAATCGGATGATGAAAAGGTCAGCAAGTGGGAAGAGTATCAAGATACATTGCGAGATGTCAAGTGCACTTGGCTGGCTAAACTCGGTGAGTAAAAAAACACTTTGAATAGAGAAAGACGCACAGGATAAAAATCTCGATCTTGAAAAACACTCAATTTTTTTTTGTTTCGAGCGCTTCAATTGATTTTAATGCCGCTTTTTTCTTTGTTTCTTCTATTTAGCGCCATCGATAAGTAAGTTCATGTGTCGAGTGTGTGATCCTATTTGTGGAATTTGACGTTATATTTTTTTTTGAATGCCAAAAGTTCCTGTCGTGTATTAATTAACTTTCAATATGCCACATATTAAATCAGCCATGATTATTCATTGCATCGTTTATTAATTCTCTTGATTTCTTTTTTCAATCAACAGAAGCAACTGAACATGCCACGGCGCTGTACAATGAGCTGAGAACATCATATCCAGATCATTTACCTGTTCACACTGCCATGTTAACGTCATTGGATTCGCCAGAAGCACGTCGGCTTCTTCCACATGACGATCTTACTGAAAGTGCAATAAGCTTTGCAGATCAAATAATTGACGTAGCGGATAAAATTATTTCAGCAATTGATCAAGAAAAATTATTAGCGTATTACGGTATGAAACACGACCAAAGACCCGATGCAGCTAAAATAAAATCTCAAATGGATAAACAAAAAGGATTCTTGATTGAAGCATTTGTTAAGAAAGGTTGCGCATTCGCGCGACTTTATATTCATGCTAGAAAACGTGGTGAAACTGAAGCAGCCATGCATTTGTCAACAGTAACGCAACTTTATAATGATGTTCAAAAATACGCAGAAGCAACAGATAGCAAGGTGACATATATTCATATTTATTCATAGCGACAGAAAAAACAAGAACTATTAACAACTTCATTACCTTCTTCTAATTTTTGTAGGTGTTGATTCTTTCGCTATGGCATGCACACATCAATAAACATTATGGCCGCTATTTGAAATTATTGAACCGTTACTATGAAGAGAAGCCCGTGAAGGATATTGATGAAAAATTCGTCGATGTCACAAAAACAATTGGATGGAATCATTGGGCACGCCACATAACAACGAGCATACCAACACGCTATCCTAAAGCATATAGGCCATTCTAAAGTGCTTATTTTTAAATGATCATTCGTAAACTGATAACTGTGAGTGCAGTGCAGATCGGATGATTGAAAGAACATAAATTCATATTACCGATCAATTCGTATGGAATAAGCTCAAATTAATGCAGATTTTATAAAGATTTTTCAAATGACTAATTAATTACTACTATTAATTTTTTTTTCTCTGTTTTCTCGGCGATATTTGAGGAAAATTCATGGCAATCACTTTTTACTGTGACTCGAGAAAGATTTACACTTGCGACAAAATATATATTTATAACACTATGGACGATACTGTACGATACATTTTAAACTACACGGATTCCTATGTGAAATGTATGAATTATTCTTTCTCTCATGCACATCATGCTTTTTTTTTTCAATATTATCACTTATCATCAATAAATGCTGCTTGGATCAATCATAATTAAATTTCCGTCAGGGCCGTGTAGTATTTACCGAGAAAAAAAAATGTTTACAAAGTATTTCACTCACTATTTTTTTTTCTTTCTATTCAAACGATTGATTATTAATAAACCTGTACTTGTTTTCGACTGACTGGTTCAAAATGAATCGTGAACATAAAACAAAGAAAAATCATGAATAAAATGTTTCCTTGCACATTATTGAATTTCTTTTTGTCGATATTGTTCAGTAGCAAAATAAAAATTGGATGTGAACAACAAATGAAATGGGTAAGTGAAAATATTTTTTATTCTCTTCATATATATGTTGTGTATCTATATGTATATATATGTATACATATATATGCGTATATATCTATGTCATGACATACGCGAGTATCTACAAGGGCATATTTTCAACCATTTTCTCTTATTTAAATTTTTCTTCACCGAGTACCGGCGAGTTGAAAATCGCATCCAATATTAGTCACATTGCAACAATTTTTTTCATATCCCGTTCGTATATCTGTTCTCCATTTGCTTCTTTATTCTGTATGGCTTTACAGAAATTCATCTTCAGTTTCTTTGATAATAAATTTTGAATTCGGCGATTTAATGAATATACATTCTGCGATATTATCATATTTCGAATGATTGTTGAAAGTGGTGAAACTGAAGTGTTTTATGGCATGTTCTTCTGTTCATGACGATATTAAGGCCATCTAAGTGTATGTTCACAGAGTTGCAATTTATAATGATAATATGGTTCTACATACCAATTATATGTAATAAATTTTGTACTAGTGTGTGTAATTGAATTTTTCTTGCATTCATAATTTGTTTTCTTATTCAATATTTCAATTTGAAACATCATAATTTTGTCCCATTATTTTTTCATAATTTTTAACAATTAATGTCCTAAAAGTCTTTGATACAAGATAGCATTTATACCAATCAGCATTCAAACAAACTGATAAATTCTATTTCCTTATTTTGCGTGTCGCTATTTACAAAAAAAGTTTTCCTCCATTCGACAATATTAATATTATATTTAATATAATTATTATATTTATCATATTATTACTATTTAGTGGTTGTCGTTTGGTAAATGAATTTAATAAAATTGTTACGGAAAATGAAAGAAATAATACGAAAATTTTGTTTTTTCTTCATTTCCATTTCAGTTTCATAAAAATTTAGTCATTGCTACACACTTTTACGTATATGGAAAATTATTCTTTGCTCATAGTATACATCTCCTATTGTACTATTCGTTATTTATTACTCAAACGAAATGAAGAGAAAATTAAGTAGAAATTTTATTTTGTGATATAACTTGCCATATCTAAATCGAAGATAAAACGATCGTAAAACTTTTAGAAAATTAATAACGCTCACAGGCTAAATTTTGATGCAATGTTGCCATAATTTTCCATACCAATAGATTTCAATAGCCAACAATTATTCCAATGGGTACCAATAAGAAAATGATGATTAAATGACAGAAAAATAATTATCGAGTGGGCACAATCTAAATTCATATGTATAAGAGCAATTGCATATCGCGACATTATCCATTGAAAACTAATTATTATTTCTTCTAATACACTATCAAAAATTCTTGGGTGAAGTAAAAATTGGATATCGCTCCTACAATTGACTTCAATGTACAAAAAAACTTACTAATTGATAAAACTACTTATAAAACTACATAACCACATACGTCACTGACTCTAAAAATTACACTTTATACAATTTCACACAACATATTCAAGTTTCATTCAGTTCTATTTTTCTTTCACTTATTCATCCTCTTTCCTATCTTCAGAACTGTTGCACTACAATTAATCTCATTATCTCTAACTCGACCATTTTTCATCAGGCCTACGCAATTCGCATTCACATCAGACGCTCAATTAATATTATGCTTCACTTTTCTCATGAGCGCCTCTATTCACGTCGTCACACGTCAATTTGTATATCGCTGTCGTCAGCCTCACTCTCAGTACTCACCATAGCATCCTCACCAACAAGTAATGCCGCTGGCAAATTTTGCGGCACATTGTCGATATCTAATCGAGGCGTTGAATAAACATTGAGTACTTGAATGGTTGTTGGTGATGTTGAAAGACACTGTTGCACTGAACTCAACGTGTCTGTACTTAAACCGTCACAATCAAGGGGTGTTGACAATTGCAATTGTAAATTGTGCAACTCTGGTATATGTGGTCTAATCTAAAGATGTCGGATAGAATTATGAAACATATTGTTAATAATTATCTATTTAAAAAAATATTGTTTCCAAACTGATGAACTCAATAAAATTACCTTCAATCCATCAGCTGTATGCGGATTGCGGCATCCTCTACATCTGCATTCTATACAGGGTTTACTCTCTACATAACATGGACATCTCTGACCGCAGCAAGTCAATTTTCCCGGTATCGCTGTTGCATTACCGCATCTGCATCCTTTTCTCTTGCTCCTTGTTGAGCTAGACCGTGGCTTCTTGAAGCTCGCTGACGACTAAACCAAACATTGAAATAAAATTAGTTACTATATTCACAGTGAACAAATTAATTATTAACTGTAAGATGAAATTACCTTGCTGCCTTTTGATGATTTTTTTTGCGACGAAGTTCCATATGAAAGCTGTGAGGTTGGAATACATTTTACACCACCGACAGTGCTACCTCTAGGCGTACCATCAATCTCCTGTGGACTTATTTCCGCATCCTCAACAGCTGCATTCTTTCTTTTAATGGTTATTTTATTACCAGAACCTGCATACATCACTGAATAAATTGAAGATCCATTTGAAACAGTCCTTATTGCTGGGGATTCTGCAGAAAGTAAACGTAAATGCAATGAATAACCATCAGTTGTAATGATTAAATATTCAAATGCAAGATTTCAAGACTAAAAATAACTTACCAGGTACACTTTGTGGCAAGGGATCACCGGGAGTTTGAATGGTATTCGCTTGTGTTTGTGTTGATGTAGTACTGGTATACACACAAGGCAAAATACTATATGCTGATTTTGATAATCCTGCGTTACTTTTGAATTCATCTTTAAATCCAGTGCCTTCCTGTATGAGTTCCATAAGACTCGTTGCACCAATTGTCGATGCACCATTGCTTGTAGCATTGGAAGACACTGATACAATGAGATTACGATAAATATTTGTGCTCGTCAGATATTCGCACAACTTTTTATAACACTGCAACAATATTCGTAATTGAACATTCTCAATATATTTCTCATAGTCTTTACACCAACCGCACGATGGTTTGAGTTTTTTTCTACCACCACGACAACCACGACACACGTGATGTTGACAATTTGTTTCAGTTGGTGTATGCGGTTCGATCAGCAGATTTGAGCAAACTGTACAGCTGAGACTCTGGCGTAGATACGGTACTAGCCTGTAAAGATCTGTCCATGAATTTGGATCCTCAGCATCGGCTTGGAGTACAAGTCGACATGTCGACACATAAAGACTCGTTGCGTTCATTGTGTTCCAACACACGAACGATAACGCTTAAACCTCACTAATTTGCTTATCCTAATTAATATTATTCTAAACATTACCGAACGGCATAACCAACTCTTTCCACAAACAAAACATTCGCCATCTTTGATATTGTCGGGATATCACTAGATTATTCAGCATTATCAATATACCTCCACAAAATCCTCCATTTTGTTGTGCCTCAATACTGTTGGTAACAATGGAAATGCTCAAACTGGATGACGCCACCATCACACAATTTCTGAACCTTGTTTGGTATTATCAAGCATTTCAATAAAATGATTAGAAAGTAGGTTAGATTGTTCGAGATCAGAAGAAAATTCTTAGAAATATTAACAACAACGCATGATAGAGGTGAACCTGCATGTCGCAATGCGAAAAAAATATTAAACTAACCTCAAATTTGATTCACTTGCATCATATAACCTTGAAAAATCCCGCGAAGTGATTCAGCCGATGCTGCCACCGTCGGAAGAGTTTGTAAGCTTCGGTTTTTTATTATCAGCAACTTCACAGTTCAATCGCGTGCGACTTTAGTATAGCCAGCGTAGCGGACATTTCTGTCCCAACAGAATAATTTTTATTATTCTCAATTACTACGATTATCTTTTAATTCGTTACAGAAGTTATTTGTAATCGTGTATATAATTGATTTCATCATAATTTCATTGTCGTTTGGAGGAGTAATTGCGCTGTGAGGTGTAGTTTCGATAACTTGGCAGCACATCAGGATGCTTAGAATTGTAGGTTAACTTTTACACACAGCGGTTGATTGTGAGAGATGGCGGAGAAGGCAATAATGAAGGTATGCATTTTATATATGAATTTATTCATATCAATTCATTGATATGAGAGATAAGACTTTGATTTTTCATCTATCGGTGCTGATAAATTTGATATGTTCATTATTATAGCAAATTGCTGAGCAGAAGCTCAAGGCATTCTCCATTGGGACAATGGGGAAACGGCCGCTCAGCAAAAAAGAATTGGAGGAGCAACGAAAGAAAGAACAAGAGCAAGCTGCGGCACAGGTATGGTCTTTTTTCCTCCCCTTTTGTGGATAAGAATGATCTTTTTATATTCTGGTTTGGTTATGTGATGTTGGTGGTTTTTTATTTCTGAAAGGCCTTCGAAGAATTTGTCGCGACATTTCAAGAGACTCCAAATAAAACGACGAGTAAAGTTTGGGTCAAAGCTGGGACGTATGATGCCGGTAAAAGGCAGGAAGATACAAGAGAAAAAGGCAAACTTTATAAACCCCAATCAAAGTTATCAGAATTGGTTGATAGTAGATCTTCTGCTGAACAAGCACAGGAGTATGCTAAGTTACTTGGGTCCAATGAGAGGAAAATTGATAGATTGGGAAAGAAAAAGAAAGAGGGTGAAAAGAAGAAGAGTAATTTGGAGTTGTTCAAAGAAGAACTTAAAATGATACAGGAAGAAAGAGAAGAGAGGCATAAATATAAGGGTGTGGTTAAAACTGCCATCACATCACAAACAGAAGATCCAATGATAGCTGCTTTGAAGTCAGTCGAAGGTGAGTTTGGTTTTATAAACTGAAAAATTAATATCTTAATCGGAAGTGTTTGGAAGAATTGTATACATCGGTTGTTAGGCGAAACTGCAATGTTTCCTGATCCAAGAAAATCCAGTCCCCATCAATTTATAGATGATCCCCGTCTCCTATTCCTAATTCATGAGGGTAATTCATCACTCAAAATTCCCAATACATCTTATTATTTTATCGTCGACAGTGTATCGCGTGGCAAACTTTATGAATCGTCATAGAGAGTAATTTTAATAACACTCTATTTCTAGATGGTTCTTTTGATAATGGAGATCCTAATACGACGAATTTATACTTGGGAAATTTGAATCCAAAGGTAAGTTGTGAGATGCTCAATCATGGAAATATTGTTATAAATTGAAAATATATTTTCAAGATTACGGAGCAACAATTGATGGAAATTTTTGGTAAATATGGACCGCTCGCAAGCATAAAAATTATGTGGCCACGTAGCGATGAAGAAAAAGCGAGGCAAAGAAATTGTGGGTTCGTTGCGTTTATGAGTCGCAGAGACGGTGAGAGAGCGTTGAAAAATTTAAACGGTCAGTATAAAATACATATGCATGCCAATGATCTTCTTTCAAGTATTACAAACAATTTTGCTGTTTAGGTCGTGATATAATGCAGTACGAAATGAAGCTGGGCTGGGGCAAGAGTGTTCCAATACCACCATATCCAATTTACATTCCACCAGCGTTGATGGAGATAACGCAGCCACCACCACCATCCGGTTTGCCATTCAACGCACAACCACATCGTCGTGACAGACATAAGGTACTCCAGTCAAAGCACTCCAAGCGCATTATTAATAAAAAAAAAGGCTCAATCACGACTTTAATCAAGTTCGTTTTTTATTACTACTTAACATATTTTACCCTCGTAAATAATTTTCTCTTCTGTTGTTTAATTAAAAGTTATGATATCAGTGTGTGTCCTATTGGCCATCCACCAAAGGACCTTGAATTAATTATGAATACTGAATATTCTATATTAATTTTTAGGTTTAAAAGAGAATTCTTTTATTTCGCGTTGTCCTTAGGTTGTCAAATAAATCGTAAAAAAAACCACAACAATCTTTCGTGCATATTTGTTTTCGAAGAAAGTCCACTGAAAAAAAAGAGAAAAACAAAAGAGAGCAATAATGTTACAGGACTTCGATGGATTTATATTCCATTACAAGAAGTTTCCATAACAAATAATAGGATAAATAATTATCACACTCAATCATACGACAAAGGTTCCAATTAGAAGAGATAACCGAAAATAAACACACACAATTTACATATATATTTTTTATACATCGACTGACATAGTATCATCAACATAAAAATTACACTCGTTTATTCATGGCAATTTTTTTGAACCGTATAACCATGTTTTTGAAACGTAATCTCAGATACCACGTATCCGCAACCTCCAGAGCGCGGACCCCCAGGAAAAGGAAAACTTCGAAAAGGTAAAATTATTCACTTCTATCGATTGTTATCGCAATTTCATCCGAGGTTTCGATAAATCAGTAGATTTAAATTGCTTGTTGTGTCAAATAATTTCATCCACTGTTTGAAATTCTGTCAACGAATATCGTTACGGAAGAAAAAAAGTTACGCTTATATAGATGCATCGATAGTGTTTAAATGTGTCGGTAAGTGTGAAAGAGGAAAAAAATTAGAAACAAAAACAGACAATAATGATAGAACGGATAATGAAACGGGATTTTTTTTTTAAATTGAATATGAATTAGTGATAAATGAGAGTAGGTGCTAATTGACAATCATCATGTAAAACTGTAAAAGAAAACCAAATTCCTCGATTCACATAATTCACATCGACAAATGACAAATCTAATCCACGTTTACAAATTGTTGTTGTAATGACTTGTCGGCGTACGTGTTGATTGGGGGCGCATTTTGGCAAAACGGGCTGGCACACAACCACCCATTCATCTGTGATCTCTCTGTCTCTATCAACTATACTGTCACACACAATCTGTTCGCACACACTGTGATCTCACTGGGACATGAAACAGATTTTGCAGAATGCTGTTGTCAAAGTGGTTATTCCAACGGAAAGGTATTTCTTTGATTTTAGTTATGTACTTGACAAACTCTATTGTAAGTATATAATTTTTTGGGTTTTTCATATTATTTTTCTTCCGTCAACACGAGTCGAATACCAAATATGAAGAGACAACCGTGTGGAAGAACTCTTTTCAAATATTTCCCATTATTTCATTTACAACTAACGTATTTGGATCCATTTGTTTTAATTCTAATTGTGCGTTATAGGAACTTAGTCATGTTGATACATAGAATGGTGGAATTTGTCATTCGTGAAGGTCCAATGTTTGAAGCAATGATTATGAATCGTGAATTGAACAATCCAATGTTTAGGTAAATAACATATAAATGTTTGCATTTATTATTACTGTTAAAATATATTCATGCTCTGATTATTTGTTTTGTATCCTTTAGATTCCTCTTCGAGAATTATTCACCAGCCCACACATATTATCGCTGGAAATTGTATTCAATTTTACAAGGCGATGGACAGAAGGAATGGCGCACAAATGATTTCAGGATGTTCAAATGTGGAAGTGTTTGGCGACCGCCACCAATCAACCCATGGACTCAAGGAATGCCAGAAGAATTAATTGAAATGGAGGAAAGACAAGAGCCTAGAAGAGGAAGTTTATCCAACAGTCAACGGGACAGATTGGAGGATTTATTGAGAAATATATCACCAGAACGTTTGAAGGTTGCTGAAGTAATGGTCTTTTGTATTGAACATGCAGAAGCTGCTGAAGAAATTTGCGATTGTATCGCTGAATCGTTGTCAATACTTCAGACACCGGTTAATAAAAAAATAGCCAGATTATATTTGATCTCAGATATTTTGCACAATTGTGGTGTTAAAGTTACTAATGCTACGATTTATAGAAAAGCGTGAGTATAATTATTATTTTATCACCATTGAAGAATATAATCCAATCTAATTTTTATTATTCATAACTGAAATAATTATTTTCATAATTTTAGGTTTGAGGCTCGACTTCTTGAAACATTCTCTGAAATTCATCAGGCGTATAAACACTTCGATAGTAGATTGAAAGCAGAGGGTTTTAAAATTCGAGTGATGCGAATGTTCAGAGCGTGGGAAGAGTGGGCAGTTTATCCAAGGGATTTTTTACTCAGATTACAAAATACCTTTCTCGGTTTGGCGACGAATGACGAGCCAGAAATGGACAATGACGAAGATATTGACGGTGCACCATTGTCAGACGTTGATGGCGACACTGGTGAGGATTTAGATGGAGTACCATTGGATGGAGCTGCTCTACTCAAAGGAGCTATGAAACTTGGACTTACACCACAGCCGACTAGCAATTATGACGACATTGACGGTGTACCAAGTAAGAAGATTGAATGAACAATCGTTTAGGTTTATAAGGAATATTCTTACTATAAATATGTTCTTTTTATATACAACAGTGGACGACGACATCGATGGAATACCGATGGATGACAATCGCGCACCGCTAAGAAGTAAAACTAATGAGAAAAAGCCATTAATGCCCGCCGGTTTTGTGCCTTCGAGATGGGAAACTGTTGATCCTGATCAGGTAGAGGCGCAGGCGATGACAACTAGTAAATGGGAAGAGTTGGGACAAAATGAAGATTCTAATTCTCAAGATGCTAGTATGGATTCAAGGTAATGAGAAATAGTCTTTATTTATTTCGTGGTTTTATTTTTTTCCCTCGTTAATATTTTGAATTTGTTGGTTTTCGTTCAACAGCAGTCGTGATTATAATGAGGAGAGACGTACAAGACTACGTGAGATTGAGGTTAAAACGGTGCAGTATCAAGACGAGTTGGAAAGTGGACGACGAACTTTGAAACCAGGAATGACAATCGCAAGTCAAGTTGAGCATTACAGGAAAAAGCTAATACGAAAGGTAATGTCGTTGTATTAATTTATTATCTATCATAATTGCCGTTTTATTTTTGCTTACGAAAAAAAGAAGAAGGAAGAACTAGTCAAACAAGTTTTTGCAACATCAATAATATTCGTTTAAAGTATGCATTACAGAGTGAAAGAGATTCGAAAGATTCGCGGAGTGTTGACAGAGATGATGAAAAACGTAGAGATAGAAGACGTAGCACATCACCAGAATCTCCATTACATTATCGAGATCGTAGAAGATCCCCTGGCTCGCCATCAAAGAGCAGCAGTCGTTATAGATCACGTAGCAGATCGCCAAGAACTAAACGACGATCGCGATCACCACATAAAAAACGCGCACCGGTGACACCATCACCACCAAGAATACGTGCAACACCATCACCTGTATTTTCATCATCGCGTACGAGACGATCACCTGGTAGTGAACGCAGTGATCGTAAAAGAAGAGCGCGTTCACCTTCAATGTCACCACCGCCACCACCACCACCACGAAGTTCAGTTAAACATCGAACAAGTAGTCCACCCTCACCGTCATCAAGAAAACACAGACACAAGCATAAATACTGAAGCGTTGAAAACGGGTATTTCCAAGAAAAAATGTTTTTTACTATTGTCTTATCTATACTTCCGGATCCCACACAATTAATTATTTTGCATCGCAATTATTGCAGAGAAGTGATTATGAAAAACAAAAACGTAATTCTATTTTACTTTCTGTTATATTTTTCTAGTAATTCGAAATGATTCAATTTTATCCAATTGCTATTAGAGATTTTATTTATATCTCATCCTACTCGTCAGGTAAATAATTTTTTCTGTTGAATGTTAATATACGGAAAGCGAAGAACAATTCGAACACCATCGATTCTATAGAAAAAGAACACTATGTGAAATGGATATAAATAATGTGTATATAGTTGCGCGCGATGCGATCATTATTCATTATCGATTTATCTTTCTTTTTTCATGTTTTTTTTTTTGCTATTGTAATAAATACGGTAATAAACAAAATTTTTTTCTTTCTTTACAATGTCAATAGTATTGTCAGCTTTCATCATCCATCATTGTAAAAATAAAACGGAATAAATGAGCGCATTAAATTAAATCGTCTTGTATTGTCGTTAAATATATTTATTCAGATAACTTATAATATATAATCTCTTCTTTAGTATTCTCATTTGTTTTTATCACAAATTACGCACAATCAATGAACTTTCCACATAGAAAAAAAGAAAACCAAATGAATTTGTATTGTACAATTAATCTTAATATTTAATAATCAAACGTGAACCTTTTTATGAGCAATACATGAGCAATTCACTTAAAAAATACTGTTAATCATCGAAAACATTGACAATATTGTCACTCTAAAAGCAACTTGAGAGAGCATTTAAATACAATACAAGATAATTAACTAAATAATAAATATTACAAATTAAAAGTTGGCTCTGCACATTAATTAGAATAATTGGGGCACGAGGTATATGTATAATAGTGTAATATAACACGTCAATTATCTAAATCCTATAAAAAAAAACATGTTTTCCATCAATGATCGTGCATTTATTCCTTTTATTTATAATGATTAAACTAGTCAATGTATAACTTCATCTTACCCCTGCTAGCCAATTTTCTATTTCTTCCTGAAAAGTTAATTCATTGTGGTCCTCTGAATGACCAATATCAACGGCTTGACGACCACCACGTGGTGCAGACGTTCCTTGACGTGATTTCGATAGATCCTGCGGTCTGTTATTTTTTGGCTTGTCAGTGCCACCGGAATGAACAATTTTCGGAGCATTTGATCCTTGAAGATTAAAACAGAGAAATAGAAAGCATACAAATATTATTGACATGTCTTTATGAAACATCAATTATTAAAAAGATCCTCCATGCTCATTTTTTTACATCCAAAAATATAATAAAATAATTTACAATTGTTTGTGAATATGCATGTATGAATTAAAAATTAATTTATAATTTTATTTACGTTTCCAGTTTTCTATTTCCTCCTCTATCTTTTCATCCTCTTCCTCATCTTCCTCTTCTTCATCTTCACTCTCATCTTCCTCTTCTTCACTTTGACTTGGTGTCGGTAGTTTTCCATATTTTGCTTCCAACTTTGCAACCAATTGACTGTCGTCCAATTCTTCTTCTTCTTCTTCTTCTTCTTCTATGTCATCCTCTTCTTCCTCTTCCTCCTCTTCAATATCTTCATCATCTAATTCATCCTCGTCATAATCGTAATCAGATTCATTTTCAGTTCCTGAAAATCGTTCGCTTTCAGATGTAAAAACTTCTTGGGATTCTTTTTTCTTCAATTGACTCGCTGTTGTCATATCTGGCTCTAAAATTCCGAATCATTTCCTCTGCATATTTCCTTATACATAACTCTCATTCAAGAAAGAAAAAAAAAAGTTTTAGGAACAATTATTTCATTACCCTTTTTAATGTCTTTTTGATTGCCAACTGGACTAACAAACTTATTCGTAACCAATTGAATATTTTCATTGTGCAAATCTTTGTACTTATTCTTCAGTTCTTGTGTATGCTGCTGCTTCTGGCTCAAATTACCTGTTACAATAGGTTGTTTTGCATTACCAGGTGGTACAATTGTATGTCTTCTCGTTAAATCAGGCACTCCATCAGTACATGTCACAATATCCACATCAACTACAAAAAAAAAGACAATTGAAAAATATATTATTCTATTATTTCTTTAGTATCAATGCATAACATATAAAACATTATTATATTTACAGCATACTCAATTAATATTATTATTCGATGAGTGTATACTTACTTCATATCTGTTAGTCATAATGATGATCACATAAAACATGCCAACACACTTTTATATTTTACATATTAACTACTCAAGCGCATCAAATGAAAATTATTAAGAGCGACAAGAGCGCGTGTAGAGCTTGAAAATTGCAACAAAATCTTTACATATATGTTTATGTATATATATACTTGATAGATTAAAAAAAATGTTCAATTCAATTTACCATTGTTCCACCTTCTAACCAGTACAAAATGCGCAGCAACGACTAGTGCAACGCCAACTCCAAATTTCACTGCCACTGCAATCACCACATTTTGTTTCCCGAATTTTTATTTATAATTACAATTACACTAAATCATTATTCTAAGGCATGTTTTGTTTCTACATCTACTTATCAACTAATAACAATTTTTCTTTCGTTCTCTTAAATAATAAATCAATTACATATATTTACGTATACATAATTTTATATTTATGTATAATTTTATAAAACTAAAATTCATCAGAGCATGGAAGACCTTTTAATAATCCCTAAAGAGTGATTTTTCCAATTGATAAAAAAATGCTGACTCACCACTCGTTGATTCTTCTTCTATAATTTCTTCTACCAATGGTTCAATTTCAATTTCATTTATTATTTCTTCAGGTTCTTCTTCTCCAATCTGAATGAAGAGAAAAATTTAATCAAGTTGAGTTCCTTTATGCAAAAATGAATGTAATTTATGTGGATAAAAGAAGCTAATTGATTAACAAACCTCCTCCAATGGTTCAGCACTGTCGTCTTCAATTTCATTGACACCGACAATATCCACGAATTCAAAATCTAATTCATCATCTTCCTCGTCTTGTTTTGATGATGGATTAATTCCTTCAATGCTGACATCCAAATCAACAGCTGAAATGTTCTCTATGTCTTCATCTTCATCTTCATCTACATCTCCTTCTTCTTCATCATCGTTAGCTTCAACTGAATCTTCATATTCTATTTCGTCTAGAACTCCAATATCATCTTCATCATCTTCAAATCCTTCATCATTCTCTGATTTATCTTCATTTTCTTCCTCATCTTCAACTTGATCTTGTTCCGGTGAATTTTCTTCGTCCTCATCATCATTTTCTTCTTCTTCCTCTTCTTCTTCTTCACCTTCGTCTTCGTTTTCTTGACTCACAACATTTTCATCCCCATCTTCATCATTATCCCCTTCTTCCTCATCATTTTCTTCATCATCCGATCCTAAACCCTCGTCTTCTTCATGATCTTCTTCATGTTTATCAACAGCATGAGATTCTTCTTCATGTAATGGCAAAACATCATCTACCCAACCTTCAAAAATCATAGCCCATCTTGAAGAAGCTACCGGAGTATCAACTGTAAAAAAAATCATAACAAGTTTTAAACAAAAGAACAAATTATCCTGTTACCACTAAATCAGAAATTGAATTTTAATCATTACCGTCAGTTGTTCCTCTGTACTCAAAGATTATCACTCCAATAAGACCAATAAGAACTGTGAACAATGCAAAGAAAATAATCCTAGCACACCAATGTCCTCCTGTTCCTTCCTCTTTGTGAATGTGCAACGTCAAATTCTCCATTGATTGTTCAAGAGGATTGACTAACATTGGTGGTGGAGTCCCAGGTTCATCATCTTCTAAATTTGAGCCCAATAAAAATACATTTTTAAATTAATTCTCATCAATGGCTTGATCCAAATTTCTTATCACATCTGTCAATTTTGTATATTTATTCCTAATTCATTTACAAATATTGTTCTTTATCATCTACTATACTTCGTCGACAAAGAAATTGATCATACCAAGGCTTGCCCTTCGTATCCTTTGTATGTGGTACTCTTCTTCAGCTATAAAAATGAAGGAATAGCTTGAAATTTTATGTCAATTTACAGTATCTGAATTAAAGATGAAAAATAAAGATGAAGAGATAAATGCTTTTGATGCGGATCATACAAAATTCATTCTATTTTCGTAGCTGAAATTTTAGTCTGGTAAAACTGCTAAATGCACATACACACATATGTACATATATTATACTCTATTACGATATAATTTTCACTGCCAGTTCCAACCCATTCTAATTCATTTTAACTATTCATCAGTCGCATAAACTTCACATTGTTATTATGCCAAATTATTTATAGAAGTTCCACGATTATTTGTAATTAATTTCTTCTTCAATATTCTCATTTCTATGCTCAACATGTTGGAATATTTTTCGTTGAACGAAAATCTCTTGCATATCCAAAGAGCTTTTCCAATGCACTCAATGAAAGAATAATCATTGTAGAAATTTCTCTTTTTTTTCACAGCAAAAAGTTCATCATATTGACATATTTAATACAATTACAATCCCTTTTATTTCACGCTGTTTGGTGAGGACAAAAATAAAAAAAGTATTATACAGCTAAAAATATCTTAACGCAGAGGAACATGTGTTACGAAAGATTGCCACTATTTCATACCTCTTTTGCGACGTTTCTCTTTTCGTTTTCTTGGTTGTACATCACCGGACATTATAACTGAATACAAATTCAATCTAAAAACACTACAAAAACAATAAAATATATTTAATAAATGATATGAAACAAAAATTAATTCAAAAGCCACGACACACTTGAGTTTCAATAAGAAATTTGATTTTGCGGTTCTTGATGAACATGCTGACCAATACCAACTGGGAGACCAACTCGAACTCCCTATTCATAGAGTGTCTGTGAGAAAACCCAGATAAAAAAATATGAAAATAAGTGCGCGAAATAATTGAAATTAAATTATAAACGTTGATAAAATTTACAGAGGGCAGATTTTTTTGTTTATTGCAAGAAAAAAAAATATGGTATATACAATATTAAAATACACAAATTGTGTATACACTGGTCGAGCATTAATTCCATTTTTTTCATTTTTGTTTTGTGGTCTTTTCTTCTTTTCATTTTCATTAAATAAATATAATTACTCACTTCAAACATTGGAAAACATTTCTTTCAATCGTTTGCCATTTGAATTCTTGACATTCCTTAAGGCACGATCTATAACTATGAAGAAAATTTAACTATAAGATAACAATAGTTATTTTCATGAACACAACAAAAGAAAAAATTGGGATTCGATATACAAAAATCATTACTAAATTATTAATACATCATATTATATATATATGTATATATATATATATTCCCAATATATTATTGATATATATATATATTTATATATAATTAATATAAATAATACCGTTTATAAGTAGAATCATTGTGAAAATTGATCATAACATTTCATTTTTATTCTTTCTTTCATTCTATGGTTAGTCTTATGTATGCAATTGAGTTGTAGAAATAAAAATATGATCTAGATCTTTCGATCAAGTTATCAATTTGAATTTCTTAGCTGTTTCGAAACAATTATACTCATATTGTGCGGAATTATAATATTGATGTCAGTCATTACTTCTTGATAATTCGTGACAGTTGAAGACATGTGATCAATTAGCAGGTTGAAAAAGAGAAAAAGATGAAAAACTTACACTTTGGACCTCAAGAATTTATTATTCATCCATTTGTCTGATTGATTTCAATAATGGACTCAAAGGCGCATCGATATGTAGAGTTTACTATGATAATTCTCAATTTTTACGCTCTGAAATGTCGGCAATCAATATTTGCTTTCTTTTTTTTTTCATTTGCTTCCACATCGTACATCAAACTGTACACCTAATATTACACTAACGGACAATAAAATTTATTCATAAGAATTTATCTTAGATATACATATGGATATAAAGTAAATAAAATGACGATAGAAGAGAATAATGAAAATGACAACGAAATAGGAAAATGAATTTCAGAATTTATACTCTACAACCTGAATATTAAATGAAAATTACTGTACACTGTACAATCATTGGATCAAGCTTAAAGATTTGTTTAACTATTCAATAATTAATAGTAACATTATTTTGAAATGTAACGATAACTATACAGCTTCGTGTTTGTTTTTCTTGGTATAATTTTTTTTATCTTTTCAATTGGTGTTTTACAATTCCGCCACTAAATGGCATATATTTCTATCATAAATTCGAATTCAATAGGCCTATTGAAGACTGGAGGGATTCTACATCAATAACAATAACGTTGACATAACTCTTAAACATTAAACGAGAAAAAAATAAATAAAACTTGAGTACAACTAAATTATATCAAGCCTTATTATTCTTTCATCGGATCCATTACTCAATATATCGGCTCTTAATCGTCTCATTACGTCATTTACATTCACATTTACATTTCATTATAGTATCTTTAATGAACAAAACAAAAACAAAAAAAATCTCAGACCTCAGAAATGTTTTTCATTGTGCTCCGTATAAAAAAAAATTACGATGCGTCATAAAAAGTATTATGTCAGATCCTACAAACTAATTCAGTTCAATGCAACTTTAGATCTTATTCATTTTCTTTTTCCATTTTTACCAAACGTAAAATGTTTTAGTAGCTCATTTTCATTTTGATTCATTCAACAATTTATCCACGGCATCACAGTCAATGAATAGCTCTCAACAAAAAAGAACACGTCACGACGTTGGCTCCCTATCTTTTTCAATTTCCCTGCGGAGTTTTGTTATCAGAACAAAATTTGGGTTACGATTAATTTCATCCATACATTTCAATTCAACCTTGAATAACTTATTGTAATTCATTCACTGAATTCAATGAATCTCATTCTGCTGATGGATTTACCATAATGATATAAAAAGACAAAATAAAAAAGAATTCTATCCTCATTTCTCATAAATGATGAATGGATACGTTCATTAAGATCTGATAAAACGTATGATTAGGCGCACCGTTATAAAATAATAATAATCGCTTAGGATATAGACTCTGATTAAATGAGATTACGCGTTGTACGATATTTTATGTGTACAGTGTTATCACGTATTGAAATACTACGTGAAACAAAAAATCTCCGATACGATTTTTCAAAATAAATAAATAAATAGATAATAGAATTCAATTGTGACACATTAAATCTTGTTTTAGTTTGATTGTGCAACATTATATTATTTGTTGTCAATAACTTGATTCTACAATGAATATTGTTTACTCAATATTTATGTTCAATGAATGGATGAAATAAAAAATTAGAAAAAAAAAAAACATTAATGTGTGGTAGCTGTTTTTGCTTCAATTCCACATAACGACGATGAATTCTAAGTGATGAAATTCTTATTCTTAAATAATATACATATAAAAAAAATATTTAATGATTTCCACGACCACTCATAGAGCACGAGGATATGTCAGAAGCGTCGTCCCTTATTCTTCTTGTAAGCGTTCCCTCGTTGTTCATTTTTCTCGTATTATCGTAATTGCTCAATTTTCTAGACAGCGTACCAGACAAATTCACACCCTCGCACGATAATAAATTACCAACGTCCTGAATTCTCCTATTATTCTCCATATTTTCATTTCCATTTTTCTCCATAACCACCACTCTATCAGATCTCAATGTATTACTCAAACTACGATCACGTTTATTGAGATCATTTTGAATACTCCTGATTGTTTCTGTATTACTTTCAAATCGATTCATCGTATTATTATCATTTTCGTACCTACGATTAATTGAATCCGAGTCTAAACATTTACGCAATGATGATGTCTCGTCGTATCTACGATCCTCAATTCGACGTGTTAGGCCATCATAACCAAAGCCCGCCTCTATACAACGTTGATTGAGGCCATCTGTATCTGTGTAGGCGCGTTTCGCAATTTGACCATCGAAACCGGCCCTCGCAGCTAAATGGAGGTAGTTGTCATCACCAATTGGTGCTTGTCTGAAATAATTTCATAATAAATATCATTTTAAATAATTAAACATTCATCACAAACCTCAGTGTTATACTAACATTAGATGAATAGATAAATAGATATAACTCACTTGCTTCCATACTTGGTGTCACGTGCTAATTTTCTAAAATACGCTCTGTGTTCATGTTGCAGAGCAAACGCAGCATCTCTTAATGCAGTCAAAGTCTTGAAACACGAGGGGACATCCTCGATGGGTGGCCCACCACAAGGTAAAACACACATATCGCTTGCACCATAAACAGCTTGACACTCGCAAGCACTTCGTAGCGTTTCTAATCGCGCCATATTCGTGAATATTAGAGAATGGATACGTTGTAGGTCCCGATCGGGATCTAAAACTAATCTCCAACCTGCCTCAAAGCCCGGTGAAACTTCACTGCAACCTGGTGCGAATTCTGATACCGTTCGACAGCTACAAGCAGAAAAAAAATTGGAATGATTATGAATATGTCAAAGAATTGTGCTCAAAGTATTTCAAAATAAAAATCCATAATATCATTTCTTACCATAACCAATGGCCATTTATGAAAGCACTTGGATGATATTTATCTAATCTGTTACTATTGGTATGACAGATTTTAGTCAGTATATCAATCCACTCTTTTTCCTCAACACAATTACCCGCTTGTACATATAATGCACGTTGTGGTTGTACTATTTGAAACATATTTTTCATTTTGAATGAATCCTCATGTAGCCTCTCAACAGCTAATATTTCTTCCAAGAGTATTCTACACAAGGGTTCTTTTCCTGTAATGATAATTTCATTAATCCAAGAACTATGAAGTAAAAATATTGATTGAAATTCTTCTTATCCAAAGAACGAAAGTTACCTTTTGTTTTGGAGTAAGTCAGATCTTGGGTAGTCAGTCTAAAGTATCTTTGTTTGAAATTTTTTCGGCCGAATCGTTTTCTTCCTTGTGCCCTTTTGATCATGACTCTGTAATAGTAGAATAAATCAATCAGTTATTCGTTCAACACAATTTCTTCTCTGCATCGTACATTGAATTACATAAGCCATGAATGTTTGAGTACCAACCTCTTGACACAGTCCGCAGAGTGTGCAAAGAGAAAATATGATCTATTTTAGAATCGGATTACTTATAATGTTGAAACATCATAAATACATTGTTTCGTATTTCATGCGGATTAAATTTCTTGTTTATTGAATCAAAATTAACTTACCCTTCCTTCAACACCACAGGTTGGTCCTGAAGAATTGTTGGCCGATGTCGCGTCATTCCACTACTATTGCTACTTGTAGAAATTAATTCTAAAAATTGCTTCACTGCTTGAATATGTTTTTCCGTGTAAAATTCTCTGTATACGCCTTCCATATACTCCTCTTTGCAAACACTACCAGCACCACCTCGACAACTAACTAAATTTCCTAAACTTTGAATTGTTTTGGAAATAAGTGTCAAAGTTCTATTGGTTTGAGTATCCTAAATAAATAAACCAAACAAATTTAATTGTAAATCTTATTATTATATATAAAAAGAAATAATAGTGGGAGTTCTTATACTCACGATTTGCTCATTCGTAATGTCGAACAGTCTCGGACCTAATATTGCTGGAGCAAAAAACCTGAGAAATATAAATCCACTGATAACCGAGTATCGCACCTCTTTATTCTTTGGAAAATGTGTTGCAGCTAATTCGCGCAAGCACCAAAACATTTCACACATTAATGGTGGGCATCGAACACCCGATGTCGTTATAGCCGTAAAAACACGTTCGACATATTCCTAAATAAAAGAAAACGACACGCATGAATAATCACCATTTAACGATAATTATTATCAGTAATAAATAGTTTACCTTCAAATTTGCCAAGTTCGTCTGAATGGTGTTGGCGTCTTTCACTCGCGTTGGATCAATTTCGCACGGTTTTTTCTCCAAGAAAACCTGTTCCATTGCCGGCCTGAGTGTACTGTGAAGATAGTGGAGACCAGCTAATCGCATTCCTTCATCCATCATTTTACTAACCAACGTATTGCCACGGAATATTGTTGTAGGATCTCTACACATTTAAACACACGTTATAAAATTAAATTCCAACTGAGTGAATCCATTTACATAATAAATATCTATTGGTATGAATGTACTCACGTTAATTTAGAGATTTCATGACTAGCCAACGCCCTCATGACAGAAACAAGTTGCCCATGATGTACAAGTACACGCACTAATGGTTGTGCAGCCTCCATTTTACTCGCAACAATTTCACCGAGTATATAAACAGCCGACGAAGTGATTGGTTGTATATTAACACTTTGCAACAACAGACAACGTAATCTATCATACTGTTCTGATGGAAAAACGTGATCAGCAGTGTAATGTAATTTTAATCTTAATGATCCCAATCCCGGTAATGTTCCCGGTGATGTTGTATTATTTGTTATTTTACTTGGACGATTCTTAGCCGCGCGTGGTTGTAAAAAATACCACGCTGTTGTTGTACTTGTTGGTTGTTTTTGTAATCCACGTAATGTAACGCGAACTTCACCAAGAAATGCTGGTTGTTCACCCATACCAGGTGACGCGTGCCATAATCCAACAACAGCTTCGCCCACTTCGCCATCAATTGAATAATGCGAAACATCTTTGTCCTTTGGTTCAGTCAGCTCGGGTTCAAAAACAAATGTCTCATTGAAATATGGCGATACAGTCTTTTTTTTAACTTTCGTGCGCTTCGATATTTGTTTCCCATTGCTGTAAATAACTGTGACAGTTGCATATGGGTCACAGCCACCATTTTTAATTGTCAATTCGCTGCACTCAATAACGCGCACTGTTAATTTTGGTTGTATATGTCCAACTTGTGGCTGCAGTGCAAGCTCCAAATGTGCTTTACCCTGTACCTCAGAGTCAGCATCAACTGGCCTCAATGGAAACCAATGTTCTTTATTATGATATGTGGCTAAATCCTCACGTTTTATAGCCACTTTTCCCAAGATTTTGTCTTGCTTCAAGTGTCTGTCACGGTCATAAACGTAAATCCCAAGGTAGCGGAACTTTCTAGGTACTTCAAATTGAAACTCCTCACCAAAGAATGGACTGTGGGCATATGAGGAATAAAGTTCAACACATTAAATATACAAACTCAACACCAATAATAATTCAATGTTGATATATTTCAAGATAGAGTGTAAATAAAGAAATGAAGTAAACAGTAGAAAAAAATTCATTTTAATTTATTTCATCCACTCACTTGAGAGTTCTCTCCATAGTTGTTGTACGAAATATTTCCTCCTGGTCAAGTGACAACGCACAGTAGACATCTCGTGTTCCAGGTGATCCATGGCCTCGACTGAGAAGATTTTTTACCTCACCTGACAATCAAATAGGAATTATAAATTAATATAATGACTTTAATCTCAACTGTAGTTCAGTATAAAAATGGACATTTTTTATTTGTTCACGTAATGAGCACAATTCATGCCTGTATTTTTCCTTTGAATTCAGAATTCAATGAAATTTTTCATTGATTGAGCTATTGACATGTCTCAACACTGAGTCACACGTAAACAGATACACACACACGCATAATTTATAGATATGCCATATAGCCAACCGTGCGTTCATGAATGAAATTATAATAATGTGCACTGAATAGTCGACGTAACCCAAAGTTATATCTAATATCTTTATCTTTCTTATATACACCAGGTGTTTTTTTAAATATCATTAACTCTCGTTAATGACGATGTTTTAATCGGAATTTTGATAATGCAACAATATTTTCTTTTCATCTCTTGTCTCTTTCCGTTCGTGATAAAATCAAGTATAATTATTATTCAATTTATTGTAATTGAAGAAATGAAGAAACGTGACAAGGATATATTAGACAATATGCAGGATGTGCTTATATGCGGTCGTACTTCAACGACTTTAGTGCTTCCTTCGAAAAAATTATTTCCACGAAAGACTACGTTGCATTTAACCAGACATTTTTTTTCTCTTCTCTTGCCTGCGAAACTTCCAAACTATTATTAGAAACAGAACAAAAAAATCAACGACTGTTCCTTTATTTTCTCTCCTTCGTTCTTTCAGCTTTCATTCCAATGATAAAATTTTCATGATAACAAGTTCATTATCAAATATTTTAAGTAGATTACTATCGTATAGTTTTCATTAGATGAATTTTTACAACTAATTAATGAAGTTTATGGTTTGATTAAACATCATGTAGATGTGTGTCATCATGCATTGAAGCTGTGTGTCGAATTGACGTCGAATGCGAGGTATGAAAGATATGAGAGGGGAGTGAAGTGCAATCCACGACAAAACGCGTGGGAGTTTGAGCATCAGGAGAATGTGTACGTTTACGCATTTTATCCAACCAATGTAATGATGTTACTTTTATTTTTCTTCATCACGATCTTAACTATCAATTGTTTCCAATTATATTATATCCCTCTGTTTTTTCTCATCCTTCATTATTTTATCTTTTCAATTTCTTCTATTTTCTCTTCCTTTATTAGGTTAGGTTTGCAAATTCATCTTTTACAAACATCCCACGAAACTGTTTCAAAAACCAAAAATTAAATTAATTCAATAACAAAAATAATATACAAACTGAAATAAATATAATGTCAAAGAAGAAAGGCTTTAACCCACGACAGGAAACACGAATTCAGGGAGGGGAAAAAAAAAAGAGGTGGAGTGTGAGAATAAAAGAGAAAGAGCGAAAAAACCGAGTGGATATAAAGATGATTTATATATTTATTTTTTATTATTATTTCACCACTTTTGTGGAGATGGAGTCAAAAATTTTCGTCTTCCGGCCATCGTAGTAATGAGGAGGAGGCAGAAGAGGGCGAGAGTACTGAAAGAAAAAAAAAAAAAAACGAGGAAAAGAAGAGGAAATCGAGCGAGTGCAAAAGAATGATAAAAAAAGAGAGGAACATACGAGGGGAGAGTAAGAAAGAGTGAGAGAGGGAGTCGATTGAACTCGCATTTATAATTGTGTGTAGTGTGTATGTATATGGGTAGTTATTTCACAGCTCCAAATAACACAATTGAACACACAAATAATCACTCAATGACACGAGTCAATGTTTGTATTTGTAACGCGTGATTAATAATTATGAATTCGTACCGATTTTGATTTTTAATCTCTCTTCAACGCGAACTAGGCGCGTCTCCTCGGCCATGTTACCTCCATGACACTACTGAGTGACTACACGAAGACGGAACGCAAGCGGTTCGTTCATTCTGTGAATGGGTTTCTGAACAGGGCCGTATAACTAAGATGGCGGCCCGTGTGTATGCGCGCGCGTGGGGGACATCGTTTGTATATGTTGTTGATGTAATAGGGACAATTTGTATTCAAAACACTATGAAATTTGCTTCAGACCATGAATTTTTGGATTTTTTGGTTATTCATTTGGGACAATGGATGCAGAATTTGTTAGAGACAATGATCTATTTATTATCGATACATAGGTGATCGATTAACGATCTTTTCGAATGTTTGTTTGAATCTGATTAGTTGTTTTTGAATTTTGAATTATATATTTATTCGTTTTCGTTCATGCACAGGTGGATTTCTTGGAGGTATTTTTTTTAATTTGATATGTAAATGAGGTTCGACCTGACTGATATTTGTTGTGTGTTGTGTCTGATTGTCGTTTGTTTTGATGAATGTGTCGATATTGAAATGGTATATTTTTATTTATTTTAATCTTCTACGATTAATCGATATTCATTTCCGGTATGAAAAATCTCGCAACGATCCCAATCGAAACTTCATTTTCCGGAAACGACGAAAATGAGAAAAAAAATACAGAAATACCATCAAACTCACATACAATATTTCATTACATGAACAATGAAGCAATAATAACGATATTTACATAAACAAAAAAACAATAAAATTATATAAATTCAATCTAAACACATAAAGTTCTTAAAAAAAAATGTTTTACATAATAAATTCACACAAAACAAAAAATAAATACGCAACAACAAGATCTACATCGCACTGTATAATTAATCAATATCTGTAAGTGAGAAAGTTAAAAAAAATAGAAAGTTTTATCCTTATCCTACATATCAAACATATCCAAATCAATTCTTCATCCATCAGCCATTGTCGTATAAAAACCGCGAAAATTCAAAAAATATTGCAAATTTCCGCCCTGTGGGTAAATGGCGGACGATTACACTCCTGGCAACTGCCGGGGGAGTGTGTCCGGCACAAAAGCGTGATCTCGCGCGTGTTCTCGCGTGGTCGACCGATGTGGGGCCAATATCAAACACATTCACACCACTCAACACACAGTTCATTCGTATACAACACAACGCGTAAATGGAGGAGCAGGTTATATGCAACCAATACAAGAATTGAATCAAACAAATCCAGTATTTTTGTGTGGTCACTTGATTTTACCACACATATACCACTTTCATCATCGTATTGTCGCACAGAAAATGTACAACGACCAGTCGATTTTATGTCTCTTTTTATTTAGTAGTGTGCAACGGACACTACTGCAAACATATCACATATATATATATATATATATATATATATATATATATATATAAATATCGGCTTCATACTCTGCTTTCTCACTCTTTCTCACGTTATTTCGTAAGTTAGCGCTAGTTATGTTACAACTCATATCTGTGCACATATATTTGTACATATGTATATAGATATAATATGTGCATTTGTATATGTATAGCAAACCCACTTCCTGATGGCGCAATGGTCCGCTTCCTCTACTTACTCACTCTCGCACATTTGTGCTATCTTTCCTCTTCATAATCCTCCCATAGGCCCACATATCGTCTCTTTACATTTTCGCAACTTCCCCTGCAACTCTCTCCTCGCTTTTTATTTTCATCTTTATACTTTGTTCGCTTTTTTCTTCATTTTATTCGTCTCTCAATACTAATTCCATCACTTTCGTCGATGAACTTGAATTAACCCACAAAAATTTATATGTAACGTTTATTTCTAATTTTTATTGTACTTTTACTTTAGATAATTGTTAGATTGAAAATAAAACGCATCGAATTGCTCCTGAATGAGAAGACAATTTTTTTTCTGGTAACAACACAAACATTTCTTTTGATGTTATTTTGGTATGAATTTCGCGGAACTCTGTAATAGTTTGTGCATGATATTTATGTTGTTTATATTCAATCTAAATATTATATTATGATGTTGCAGGGTTTATCAGTGGTGTGTATTTATTCTGCAAGCAAAAATAATGGCCATTATATAGCCATATATGTGAATGGCATTGCATTGATGATATCGCTCAGGCAATTGAGTATTATTGATGATGAATAATAAGGTGTGTGGAGCAAGAAAACAGCTGTATAGTGACCTAATCCGACAGAGTATGTACACGAGATTGCGTTTGAGTCGCGTGAATGGACGAGTAGAGCTACGACAACAACGTCAACGATGTATAGAGTGAGATAGAGAGAGGGAGTGAGTAAGAGAACGTGTGGCTAAAGGGGAAAAAATATGAATGAAGCTGCGGTGTGTGCTCGTGCGACAGTTGGGCGCCGCTGGGAGAGTGTTACCATTGCATACATATATGAATATATATGTATGTTATACATATATATTCATGTATGTAAAAGAAGGCACATAGAAACACTCATACGTGCGCATGAGTTTCACCGTTAATATGTGTTTGACGTTGTGAGAAGCACGTGTACAGAGAGAGGTAGAGAGCAAGAGAGCACTTTCGTGTGCCATTCAACGTTAAATCTAACACAATAAAACTCGGAAGAACGAACACGTGTAGAAATGATAGCCAATAGTGCATAGAGATTGCGCACTGCTTTATATATTTGGAATTCAATAGATGAGAGGTGTGTTGAATTTGATATCATATCAAAACGATTTATACCTCATGACACGATTATATTTTATGGGAATGATAAAAGTAGATGTAGAACTTTATAACATCCTGAATTCGTGATGTGAAAGATTCTTGACTGAGATGAGATTATCTTTGGATTTTGGGGATTGTTGTGACGGCAAATGGTGAAGATTTCAATGCAGATAACATTTCTATCGCATGTACATCTTCTTCTTCTACTTTTTTCATTATGATATGCTTCGTATCTCTGACGTTCTTATTCTCTTTCCTCTCGATGAATAGTAATTACATTTTTAACAAATTACATGGTGAAAACAATGGAACCTCGCAGGCAAATAATTCTTCATATTATATCGAGGATTATGAAGAATAAATCCAGCGCAAGTAAATAGTTGGACTTTTCGTATAAAATGCTTCAAAGATAGAAAGAGCTGTTCCGAATGATTATATTCATATTTCTTGGTGTTTCAGAAGATATACTGGGTGCGCGGATGACAGAAAATATTCAAAAACATGATGTCTTGACATGTCTTGTGTGTCAAAATTGTGTTCTTCTGACGATACTATTCTGTTTCCTAAGAGGAAAAAAAATATTTTTTTTCCCTTGAAGTCTTGAAGAACTCGAGTGCATTTTTAACTTCGTTAAACATATTTCCTCGCCTCACAGCTCAATTCTAAATATATAGAGAGCCCATAAACACGAAGCAGAACGTACATACAAGAAAGCGATGTTTGGATGGTGATGTCTATGTATGTGGTGGTCATTTAATCCATGCGACATATATATATACCGGAAATAGTTTCATAATTGTTAAGACTTGTTTTTCCGCTGAGGTATGAAGTAGTTGTTTCGACATTGATTTGTTTCATGTCGCATTGCTAAATCACTGAAGAACAAACGGAAGCTATTCCAAGCTGGCTTAAGACACATCTACATCATACGCATACATGTGTAAGGTTTATAGTACGCGTATTTGCTTAATATCAGCTGGAAATATGGAGAGAGAATTGAAGTAATTGTATGCGCAAGAGACAGCAAAGATGCGTGGGTTTTTGGTTGCCACCTCAGGGAGCAGCAAGCAAGCAAGCACACTTAAACGTGGGTGTCGTTGAAACGCATGACTGTCCGTTTGGTTTACGTTTGCGTTTGTGCAGGGACATACGAGAAGGACGCGTCCTCGTAGGCGGCATCGCACGATCAACAAGCACATACAAGAAACAATATGTACATATATAAATTACCAACTGTATGTATAATTTTTGCTGTATAATGTGCGCGCGCGATCGCAACATCTTCGCACTGTGATAAAGTTCTTATTTGGAATTTTCAGACTCACGCAATGAAAAGTGAGGAGACACAAAGGGGCCGGAAGTCAAACTCGTGTAGGATGTACACATATTCACCTGGGCGTTGAATAACAAAATTATAGAAAAGATATTTTAATTGGATATACATTCAAATTGAATTTTCTTCATTGAATTATATTCTGTGTTTATAATCAATTTTTCAAAAAGAGGCTATGAGAAATTGTATAAGCAGAGAAGAGATGTTGTCTTAATTAGTTCCTAGAGTTCGGATTTTCTTTGTGTCGCGGATGGAAAACAATGGTATATACAATATACACAACAAGAGAGAGATGATTGTCCTACTTACGCAATTCTCTTGGATGTCGTTCACGCGGGCTGCTTCCTTTTTTCATGTCAAGAGAGCTAGTAGAACATGGTGTATATTTCCAGGTATAGCCCCTTTACTTTGCATATATGGATAATATATAAGATGTATGTACGTTGACGAGAGTCATAGGAGGAAGGGAATTAACGCACAATTACTGCTTTGTCTTTTGCTGCGCATTTTTTTTTCCTCGACCTCTATATTGCGGTGTACCATCATTATGCTTTCTTTCTCGCTATATGTTTTTCACGACTCATTCAGCCCCCATAGTATGCCCATTAGTCTTTTCACAAACTCTCTACGAGCTCTCTCACAGTTTCTCGGACGTTTTGTAATTTTTATCCATTATCATGGGATTGTGGCGTGACAGATTGCTCCTGCTCGTGGGAAGTATGAGGAAAAATTAAACAAATAATACCATACCACATACATTGTGTAAATTATATATTGTTATGAAGACTGACAAAAAGTAGATCATCAGCATCGCTTCAGTGTGTCGATATAAATGAGGAATTGTAATATTTATTTTGAAATAGAAATGATTTCTTTCCAGGCACACGCACTTTGTAAAGGCATTGTCAATTGAAATTACGCATGTCCGTGTTGGATGTTAGAAGATAAAGAATGGATGTGTAATCGCTTCGCAGGAAAATAAAAATGCCTGGGATACCCCATAGCTCGACAACAATTGACTTCATAAATAAGTAGAAGTTGTACTCTTCATGATTGTGTACAGCACTACAAGATATTTCTACATTGAGAGAATTTATTTCTATAGCTCTTGGTAAATGTCCCAATTGTGTTTAGAATGGGGGAAAAAAATAGAGCATCAGGTGCAGACCAAGCGTAATCCTATCCCAAGCGAAGAATATCAAGAGACTGAAATTCCTGAGGTGAAGTTTGTTGGAACAAACAAAATAAAAGACTCAAAATTCGAAAGTATCAGACTCTGCATAATGTTGCCACATGGAATTTGTCAGCCGGATTCTTCGAAAAATACAAAACATAAATTATCCATTAAAATTTCTGGATAATAAATTTTTCTTTCACACTAAGCTTAAATATCTTAAACCATTTATTTGGGATCGTTACTCGGAAATTCCATCTCCACCGTTAATATCGTTATCTACATTTCCCTTGATCTCAATTCGTTACTTTATATAACATTAACATACTCATCACAATATAAATCACATCTTCGACATAAACCAAGTTCGCCACTTCAATCAAGTCAAATTAAATTTCTTGACATTGCCGCACACGTGGGATCAATGAAGAGGCCTCTGTAATTTACTTCACAGTGGCGACATCACACGAATAAATTGGAAGCAACTTGAGTTTCATAAAACAAAAAATATTTACGCGTTGAAGATGGAACTCGAGCTGCCAAATTGTAGGTTATCCCATAAAAACATTTAATCATAACACTAATTGAAAACGTTCATGACAAACATTTTAATAATATGAATTCTGTTTTTCTTTAGATATTGATAAAGGCAATAATAATTGCTACAAAACGTTACTGGAAACTCTTTGGAGTAAACATAACCTGAAAAATATTATCAATGATAATAATCTTCGCACGATTATCAATGAAATAATCAGCAATGATGCCACGAATTATGGAGATTATTTAGAATTAGGCAGAGCAGCCTTACACTATTTCATTGAGAATAATTATACAGGTCCTGAAACAATCGGAGATGAATTTGACTTGTTGGTACATAAGAAAGATGAGGCGTATCGTGAATTGAAAGTTGGAATCGAATATAATGAGAATATTAAAAACTTTGAGATGTTGTATTTGGCTAAGACGATATTCAGCAATGAAAAGATGCTCGAATTGTATGAGTCTACCATGTGGTGGCTTTTACGAACGAATTATGTTCATCAAATGATGATGGATGAGATGTCGAATGTTGTTTTAGCAGAATGCGAATCATTGATAGAGAAAATTTATCGTGGTAGCAAGTGGTATCAAAATGCTCCACCCCATCTGAAAGTATTATTTCACATCGAGGCTGTACAAGTATTTTTACTATACAAACGTATCAATGAATCTGAAACGCATTTGCAAATAGCTCAATCGATTATGACATTGACGATCGAACTGCAGGGTGCTATGGGAAAACGTACAAAATATCAAACTAAGCAGAAGGCTCTATTGTATTTGAATGTGAAGAAAGAAAAAGATATTTTTCACCCTACATTAGACTGTGATTCATTGCCAATCTCAGTTAGTTTGATCGATGATGTCAGATTGGAGCAGCCAGAATTTAGCGATGCTATACCACTGCAAAAATTGAGTGTATTTGATGAAGTAATTATTCTAGCCAAATGGTAAGATTTTTTGCGCAGTTTTTGAGTTAATATTCTCTAGTCATAATGCGGTTAATTGAGTTTTACCAATTATAATTTGCAGCCACCATCTTCAGGTGAGTCAACCAAAAGACGACTTGGCAACGGAAGAAATTATGCCATACCTGAATGTAAGTGTCTTTATAAAAAGAATATAGCACTTTTTGCATAAAGAGTTGTGTAATTATAACTATGAAAAATTTTACAGACGATAATTGAAAGTACAAAAAATTGGCCATTGAAAATGGAGGCGTTACGTCAGCGTAGTGCACTCGAGATTAAGAATAAGCGTAGTGTAGAGCGTGCTTTATCCCAGTCTGAAAGCCTCATAGGACAATACAACCAATCAGTGCCGAGTGACTTTTACAGAATGCATGCAGTCTTTGCCAGTGGTCTGAAGCCTATTTGGGTATTCAAACAAAACTTGGCAGATGCAATGCTGAGTTTAGGTTTGGTGAAAGCTGCTTTAGATCTTTATTTGCAGCTTCAACTGTGGGAGGACGTAATTGTTTGTTATACAATACTTGAACTCCGTCACAAAGTATGTTTCTCAGTGAAAAAACAATAACAGAATGAATGCAAAAGAGAAACAAACAAACTTAAAAATATTTTTATTCTCAATTGTAGGCTGCAGAAATTATTCGTCAGGAGATAGCGAAAAAGCCAACCGTAAAATTGTGGTGTCTTTTGGGTGATGCTGAACAAAATACAGATCACTACGAAACTGCATGGAAATTGTCTGATGAGAAAAGCAGTCGTGTTCAACGTCATTGGGGCCTTTATTACTTCTCTAAACAGCAATATGCTGAGGCGATACCACATTTGAATTTATCTGTGGAATTGAGTAATATTCAAGAAAATGTTTGGATACGCTTGGGATTTGCTTGTTTACAAGTTGAAGATTGGAGTTTGGCAGCCAAATCTTACAGACATTACTGCGAATTAGAACAATACAGTTTTGAAGCATGGAATAATTTAGCAAAAGCATATATTAAATTGGGGGACAAGTCACGAGCTTATCACGCACTTCAAGATGCAATTAAGTGTAACTACGAAAAATGGGAAGTGTGGGACAATCTTATGGTAGTTTGCATTGATCTGGGTTATTTTTCTGAAGTAATTCGATGTTATCATCGTATTCTAGACTTAAAGGGCAAGCATGTGGATATTGCAGTTCTGACTATATTGACGAAAGCCATAAGTGATAATATCAGAGATAACGAGGAAGAATCTGCTAGGAAATTGCTGCAGCAAGCACTTGAACTATTTGGACGTCTTACTGCATTAATACAAACTGATGCCGATGTTTGGCAGCTATATGCCGAGTTGACATATCTAAAAAAAAGTGAATTGGACTATCCGAAAGCAGCAGATTATCTACTAAGAGCTTATCGTGCATATAATACCGATGGCACATGGATTAAGAGCATAGAAACCACGAAAGTCATGCTGCAAGTGTGCGAAACCCTTGCCAAAGCTTACTTGAAGTGTACGCCAGTAGTTACCGCTACCGCAAGACGATCGATATTGGGTACTGCTAAGCTCTCTCTTCAATCTGTTGTAACGCAAGTGAAACAGAAAAAATTTGACGAAAATGACACAGTCGCTGAAATTTTAATGAGAGTTGAGAATCAATTAAAACTTATTTTTGAAGAATTAGAAAAAGTTAAAAATTCCGAATAAACTTCTATTCTATTAAATATTTTTAATGGTGAGATTATTAGCACTGTATTTTTGTTATCAAGTTATCCTTTATAAATTTATAAACTTGTAATTTTTCTATCTAAGTCACCGAAGTTGCAGGCGACAGATTTTCTGCTAACACAGCAGACGCTTTTAGGGAACTCGAATCCCGTCTTCATCCATTTGCCTGTATCACAGATAGATCCAAATAGATATATCTGTGAATGAATGATTTGAATAATTATAATCGATGAACAAGTGATAAAGAACGAATTGAAAAAAAAATGTTTAACCTGAGAAATGTTAACAGTTTTGTCCAGTTGCTGACATAAGAAGTTTTCAGCTATATTGACAGGCACTTTTTTACCCTGTCATATAAGCACACAAACATGAAAAATATTATGAATCACATATACGAGTTTGAAATAAGCAATCAGAATATTATTTACCAAATTGTCACATTGATTCTGACAGCGCAGCGCGCCGTCATCGTTGCACGATACGTTGATCATTGAAGATGGTAATGGTGCTGCTATGATCGGTTCGTTCAAACCATCTTCATTATCAAAAGCACCACATTTGCATTCACCCATACGAGCTTGCCCCAATCTTGAAAAATATCAATACAAAATATCTTAATGAATATGAAAGTATATATAAAAAAGAGAATATCTAATGACAATTACCTCAAGTTGAGGACAATCACAAGCACAACGAGAATGCAATAAGTTACTTGTACTTTGTGCATCAACATTCTCATCTTCGACTGTTCCAACGTGATCAGCAAATGGAATTGTAAAACTTTGTAATGGAAGATTGACAATGGATTGCAGACAATCACGCATTCCTTTTATACACAGCTGCGCTCTGGCTTTTGATGTTTATACTTGTTCATATCCCATTACCAATTGTATCGTGAACGTGACAACACTCTAATTTCTCATTTTATTAATTGACGTTGCAAGAAGAGATATGATTAAAAAATTCAAGAGTATGCACATAAATTCTTCAGAATTGAATATAAAAAGTAGGTAGAACAAAGACAGGTTCCAGTACTATACATTATAAGGCGGAAAAAAAATTATTTTCCAAGCATGTAGTTCATTAGCGTTTGATATTGTCATACGATGCAGATCGATATTGCTTTTTTAAAGCTGAGGCATCGAGTGAACCGCAAACTTACAAAGAATACGAGCTCACCAGCACATCGATAATTGTAACGATGAGGATAAACAATAATAAAAAAAAAAATATTAATCCAACGAATGTCACGACTCACGGGATATATATAAAAGATATGATGAGTCATCTGCATTCGAAATGAAATCTACAATATTTAATATATTTATCGCATATTTATCGCAATCTGAATACGTGAGATCCAAAAGATTGATTAATAAACGCAATCAATTAAATCTTCTATCCGATTTCCACTCTAGTCGAGAATGATACTAATAAAATTTTCATCAAAGTGTATGCAATGAATCATTAAATATATTCTCCGACGGTGCACGAAGTGCAGAGTGACTTGAATAACATAATACTGATATGCACATCTGCAACTAATTTGTCTATTAAATATACATCTGAAACTTTGATAGCATGGCAGGACAAAGTTGTCAACGGGATTATTATGGAATTATCCTAACGATTATCAACATAGTAACGCATGTGCTCATTCTACTTGTTATTGGATATCTCCTGCATTTATGTGGATCAAAACTTTCTGTATTAACTGTTCATGTCGGATTGTGCACAGTTGGAGTGAGTATTCTGAAAATGATTGTCTCATTAGAAAATACCAAGGAAAAAGAAACTGATAGTAAATTTTTTCTAGTATGTTTTATTGATGTCTGAGGCCATTCTTGTAATATCTGAAGAAAATGTTTGGTCCAGCGTCGTATCACGTCGGGGTACAAATCATCTTCATTGGTATCTCCAATGTCTTGGAACGTCATTTAATATCGCTGGGATAGTTATAATGTTCAATGCGAGCGAGAATCATTTTCGATCCATTCACGGAATAGTGGGATTTAGTTCTGCAGTGATAATGTGTTTTCTCACACTGTCCGGATTCACGGCACTGTTTGCTGTAAATTTGAATAAACTAATACGTCCAGTTGTCACGAAATGTATCCACAATTTTCTCGGTATTAGCTGTTATATTTTGGGAATGGTTGCACAGTGTTACGGATATCAAAAAAGATGGATGGTGAGAACAGAAGGGTATGAAATGGCAAATTTATGTACAGTTTTCACTGCATTTATCGGATTCGTGGTTGTTATCAGACCAGTACGATCGTTGTTTGGTCAGATAAAATCAATTTTATATTGAATGAATAAAAAAATAACAACAGAATATATCAATTATCGTTTCGAGCAATAGTGTTCGTTAGTTTATAATCGTTATTTTTTTAGTATACATGCAATATTTACAGACTCTCATAAAAGAGTTCACATATAGAAGAAAAAAAAATACAACTTGACAATATTTATTTCTTTTTCTCTTTCTTTCCGCCGTGTTTTTTTTTCTGCTCTGATTTTTTCATCACATTCACTTGCACTGCTGTTGGGTGTTGATTATTTAGAAAATTCGCAGTGGGCTGAAATCAACAGCGAGCTCGAGGACAGCGGAAATGACGAGCCAGACTAGTGCTGCAAAAAAAGTTGATCGTCCTCCTGTTGCTAAACTGTGTTGCATTGCCGCGGGATTGTCACCATTAAATATATGAACATAAGCGCGTGCAGGCCGTGCATTCTCTGCCTTGCAGGTGTAATTTCCGGAGTGTCTGTCTGATGCCTTTGGCACCTCTAGCCAACTCTCACGGCTGAAAAGATCTGTGCTAACATTTACGCCTTGATCAACGTCGAAATTTATCATCCGGAAGTTGTGGTACCAAAAAAGATACGATGGAGTCTCAGTTGATTTCTTTACTTGACAGTGAAGTTTGAGTGTACTACCTGGTCGTACAAATTTCTCCACTGGACCATCAATTTCAGCTTGCGCTTCTGTAAATTTATTTTTCATCGTTGATTCATGCCATTAAAAACCAGAGAGAACATCTGATACACATTCAACTCATATTTTATTTATGCGAAAAAATTTATATGAGAAATCAAAAGAAAATGTTATTGCGGTAGAGGGGACATAAGTCCATTAATAAATTCTTACCAACGACCTCGAGAAACAGAAATATACTCGCGGGTGGATGGGTGGACACTTGGCACTCATACATTCCACCATCTCTAAGTTGAACAAATTTTATTTGGAGAGTCCAATCTTCGCTATGATGAAAGTGAATTGCCTGAAAACGACCGTCGCTTGCATATGTTGTCAAGCCAACGGTCAATAGTTGTTGAACATCTTTACGCCGTATCCAACTGACCTAAAATTCAATGTAATCAAAACTAATAATTGCCAATCATTTTGATGAATACACTTTAACGAGCTATATATTTCATCAGAATATAGTTCATAATAATATTTCTTATTCATCTTTATTATCATCTTCAATCATGATATATTCAATTGCACTTAAAGCTCTCAAGTGACACTTAATAATGGTATTATTCCACCTGGTGGGATTGGCTTAGAGATGAAACTAGTTAAAACATGGTTGTGTTTATTGCCATGGCGAAAAGCTCAAGCCACAAGCTTGTAACTCGATTTTCTCTCGTGTGCGCCTTGACGGCAGCTTCCAATCCCTCTTGGCCACCAAAACCCCCTCATCCAAACTTTCTCTCTACAATAATTTGTCTGTTGACTTATTTCCTTTTTCTTTTTGCAACATGCAAAATTTTCCATATACACATAACTACGCCTGTAATAACTAGCTTAATCCAACGCGACTTTTCCAGCACACATGATTCAAAATTAACACTTCAAAGACAATAATTTCTGAGAAAAAATAATAGTCTCTACACTTGCATTAACTAACACCCCTTTGTGCAATTTGGAGAGTGAAATCACGTGCATTAAAATATATCAGAAAACTTTTTTATTAGCTTGAATGAACAATTTCATAGAAGGATAACGAATGAAAGTTAGTGAAAATATAATTAAAAAATGACGTACTTTCATTTCAACGCATATTTGTCGCACCATTTTTTCATCTCTCATATTTTCATTCCATCAACTAATGGTAATGAATGAACGAATTGCAAAAAATTGAAAAAGTTCACATATAAACTAATTCATAAAATGAATATTTGAATTTCCATTTCCATTTTGTTTTTCCCCATTTTTATTCCATTGAAAAACAAAGTGTCAGCATTATGCAATATGCATTATTGAAATTAAATCCAATACCGCAGTTTTTAATTTGGCGCAATTTGAAGCGCCTAGTTTGCATAAAACCCACATTATACGAATAATTTAATCACCAGATAATATGAAAGAAATTGTTAGCGATAATAGTAATACAATAACGGTAAAATGGTTGTTATTGCAAAACTTACAGTGCCATCGCCAAGATTTCGTACAACGCATGGTAAGTGGCCAGTTGATCCAGATTGAGCAGAGATAACGGAAGAGTTTTCAGTGCCAAAGGTCATTGGTAAAGTGGGTGGTAAATCAACATTGGGTGAGAGGGTGGAAGTCGGACTTTTATCCACTGAATTGACGGCTGAACGTTGCTGTAACATCTCAGCCGTAACCGCCGCCGACGGATAGTCTACATATAAACGAAACGATAAGGATGAAAAGGCAGAGAAAAAAAAAGCAAATAGAAGAATGACAAATGGATGTACATAGCAAAAATTACAAACATGAATTATTATCAAAAGAAGAAAGCCACGGAATCGTAATGTATAAAAAGAAACCAACGATTAGAATAACCACGATAAATATTATTTCACCATTGTAATTGCAATCAGAAATTGAGAGAACTTCACCACTTACTCGTTTGCATGGCGACGTTGAGGAAAAACAAGAGTACAAGTATACTCATTTTAATTTATATTTCTTTTTAATCTCTATATTTTTTTCTTCGTATTCGCTCAATCTACTAGTTCAAGTATTCGTCCTTGCGTTGTGGGTTAGTTATTAATTTTGAAATTGCATCTTCTCTCGTTACTGCCGTCGCCGTCGCCATCCTCATCGTCGTTGTCATTACTTCAACTATTGATTTTGTCGAACGTACGATCATTATAAATAAGTTCAATAAACAATTCAATATATTCATCAATTGGGGACAATTAAATCTGCAACAGAAAATTACCAAAATAAACACAATGTGTTTTAATGTGCTCAATGCTATGCTTCATTATTTTTCGTATGGGCAGTTTGTTAGTTGCACCCACTCTCCAATTCATTATCATGAGCGCACGGGGGTTCAGTCTGCTATATTTGGTCATTTAATTATACTGCGAGAAATAATTCAATCGCTTGCATTCACTCGACTAAACATGTAATTAATCATGACTATGCTATGAACCAAATCCTGTAGTGTACCAGATAGATAGATAGATAGCATAAAGAGTGATAGGAGAAGAGAATGAGTGAAAGAAGGTACAATTTCTCTCCGCCAATGATATCTCAAGAAAATTAATCTTCGGAGATGTGTATAGTACTGTATATCAATGGAACCAAAGTCAAAAGAAAAATATTGTATACATCTATATTTTTTTCGGCACATTCATCCTGTACATACAGATGAAGCATTTTTGTGTGATATATTGGATTGACAATTTTTTTTTATCTCCATCACTCAATATTCACTCTGCGCCGGTTGATGAATATAAATTATAATCCAATATCAATCCACAGCAATTTGTATGTTAAAACTGTCGCCCACCTAAATATAAATATATATCTTTAACGCATTCCATTTCGCCTTTTTCCCTTTTACCATTTCATTTGAATTTTTTAATCTTTCTCCTCCCATTTTTTTTTTATTTCGTTTTATTCATGAATTGTATAATGTAGAGGTCAATGAATGAATGAATGTACGTATGTTAAATGGGAGACATTTACCCAATAATTGAGATATCACAAATGTTTTTTTGAGCTTGTGGACTCTTAATAAAGTATAAGGCATTTAGTGGAAATAGTCGAGCCACCACCGCCACCTCATTCTCTCTCACTTTCTCGAGAGCTTTTATCGCTTTTACACGCCCATTGCGCTCTCTCTGCTTCTCACCCTCAATCACTATGTACTCTTTTCTCTTCTTTTTATTCCATCCCGCTCTGTCCTCCTTCTCTCTTATACCAACAAATGCCACGCGCCATAAAGCACCAACATTCCAACAATATTGCCATTATATAGTGGCGGAATGATATTAGCGTGAAATCATGCAATACGTACTTTGGTATCATAATAACAAAATTAAGTTTATATGTTTTCATGTAATTAACTTCGGGCACAGGTGTGGTTTTTGGCACGCAAACTACTCACCTATCTGATATACCCATTCATATGGGTATTATTAAGTGAATAATCTGTATTTTAATCATAAGTATAAACGATCAGTTTTATCATCCATAATATAAAGAATGAACAACATTAAAGTAAAGATTAAAACGTGCTCTAAGTATAAAAAATACATTACCATTCATAAACATTATGAGCTTCGATCCGTTGTTGATTTTTTGGTAAGACATCGATGATAAAATTGTTGATTTCTTTGGTATTGTCGTTCACATTATCACTTCTATCTGTTTACAAATGAAGAATGAAAAATTATTCAAATATTGTTATTGTATCACTTGTTATATAGTTGGAGAATTTTTCATTTTATCATTTTGTAATTTGGCTGACAGGGGGAAAAAAGCTGATTGTGGTATTTTTATATTGGAAATTCCACGAGATGAGAGAAATGGTGTGGAATTTATTATCTGCGATCCTTTCGATGGATAAATTCACATAAGCGATTGACACCGATTCAGGTTGGTGATGCAACGCGAACTAACGGGTTGGTAGCATCCCCGACGGATGCTGTCCGCCCAATGGCAAGGGGTTGAAAGCTCGTGAGGGCTCACACGCAGAGAGAAAGCGAGACAATACGCAATGTGGAAAGTGGGAGCGAGAATTATTCGTAGACGAAAGAGGAACGGAGTGAACGAGACATGGTGAGAGTGAGCAAGGCAAAAAAGTGGAAGAGCGCCTGCGTCTTTCTCTATATCAACTTCACTCTCCCTCTCTCCCATATAGAGAAAAAAAAAGAACGATAGAAAAAGTCATATCGCATTTTTTACCATATTTTGTTCCCCCGCTCTTTACACCACAATGAATAATTATTGGTAAATGCATTTGGTCTTTTTTCATAATCACTCGTTCTTTTGGCTTCCAGTCACTTGAGTCATACTCTATATTCGCAATTCTTTTTATTTCTTATAGTAACTTGAAGGGGAATAAAGTCTATAAAATAGACCATTTTAGATGCTCGAAGAGCATCATTTTGTGCTGGACATGATTATCCAATGATTCAAATTTCAACTTGTAATTCGACGCTTATTGGAACGGAGTTTATGGCGATAGTGAGAAATATTTTCGGAATAACTCCTGGGACGCATATACGTAAGCAGCAATAGATGACGGTTTGCTTCCTGGTTCGTTTGCACCAGTGACGCAAGCGCGGGAAATTGTGCTGCTTCAACCCCGCCCAATAAAATCCAGGGGGATGAAGTGTCCTTGGTGCGTGGTAAGCGCACCTGATGAAAGACAGAATGAAGCAGAGAGTGAGAGATAGAGCTAAAAGACTTTGATATGTGTGTAACACTTCTAAAATGGATATGGTTGTTGTTGTTGTTGTTGTTATTTCATCTCTATATTTTGTTTTCTCTTCTCTTTCCAGTTTAGTCCCGAGATCACCACAGTAACAAATGTTTCTTGTCCTTTGCACGTGCTCACGCTATTCCTCATACGTTATTATTATTGTTTTCTGTAGCTCTTTTTCTTTTTTTTTCTCCCCAGCTTATAGTTTCGTTGTCATAAGCATTTTTTTCATTTTGTGAATATGACATACATACATAGAGACAGTTGTGCGCGTTCATGCGCAAAAATTTCGTGGGTGAAATAAATCCGCGACATTTATGACCCAAGAGTAGAGACTTTATTGCCATTGCAGGAGAAAGCAGGATGAGGATATTTTCTTCCTCAAGGGAGCAGCGAGATACCATACACGTGTCCTAATAAATCTTGTAGCTTTCGTTACCTCATAATTTATAGTGCAGAAATTTATTATTTGCTCCCGCATCTTCTTCGCTCGCTACTTTTATATTTTATATGAATAATTGAATTTGGATACTTAATTTTTGTTTTTATGATGCTGCTTCATATTTTTTTCTTGTTTTTTTCTTGCGATTGCAAATATAACGAGTTTAATCTCGCTTATCTCGTTTATACGTGTACTACAATGTTGTGGTGAATATGACCCCAGAGTACATTGACCCGCTAACAGATGGAGTCTGTCGATAGATCGTTTCTCGTTATCCATGTGTGTATCTGGGACGTGTGAATAATGAGGTATAATCTATCCATAGATGCAATCATATGTAAATCGCGCGACAGGATTTAGTCCGATAGAGGACGAGACTAACCAGCTGATGAAGTGCGAGCGAGAAATAGGAAATTATTGACAGTTACGAATGAATACGAATAAAAAGATGTCCATCACTGATTGTAGTGACGATAATTTATAAATTTTATATATGTATATGTATTGATATATATACCTATAAAATATGCGTACGCTTTCTAGAAATTCATTGCTGTTATCGACTATAATTATCAGAGATAATTCGAAATAAATTATAGATCACTTCGTACACCGTCGCCAGGTGCTGGTGGTGGACTTGTCAATGATGTCAATCCACCAGCTGGGTCAGCTGCAAAACGTGGCGAATTTTGTGGACCTGGTGGTGGTCTTTCGCCAGCTTTGAATTTATTTATGATACTTTTTGTAGTTTCCGGTGTCAAATCCTCCTGAAAATGTAATGAAAACGTGTCAATCATTATTAGACCCACTGAAAATAAAGTGAATCGATATTGATGGAATCTATTTACATAGTAATCATCGTTGACTTGTAGCATTGGTGCATTGGCACAAGCACCAAGACATTCCATTTCCGATACTGTAAATAATTTATCAGAGGACGTTCCACCGAGCTTACAACCAGTCGCCTCTTCCACAGCTTGTACAATTGAATCAGAATCTCTCAGCCAACACGGTGTACACGTACAAATTTGTACGTGATATTTCCCCATTGGTCGTCTATTAAACATAGTGTAGAAGGTTGCCACTTCATAGACACGCATATTTGATACATTCAAAATTTCTGCCACTTTGTGCATCGCTGAAATCGGTAGCCAACCATGTTGCCGTTGTGCAAGATCCAACAGCGGCATCATCGCACCGCGTTTGTGCCCCTCTGGGTAGATCCCAAGAATTGCTTCAACTCGTTTTTTATTTTCTTCATTAAACTCAAAGGGAATGTTAGGATTGTCCTCTGGCGTGTCTCTGTGCTAGAAGTTCAAATATGCATTTTTTTCCTCACATATATGTGTCACAGCAATAGAATATGGTAATGATGGTATTGAGGTTAGTTTTTGTTCAACACTCACGACAAACAAATGATCTGATGCTCTCGCAGCCGACACTTGTAATTGTCGTACATTCCTTAATATCTGCAATATAACAAACGATAAAGACAGTAATTAATTATTATCGTTGCCATTTTTGAATTATGTAAGTTGAGGTTATGTCGACTTTTGTTTTGATGGATAATTTTGGACTTGAAGTGAATACGTACGGGCACTCCAAATATTTTGCTTAATGAAGCAAACATCTTAAAAATAGGTTAGGTTTGATTGTAATGGGGATATTGTATGTTATCTTGACGAATTTTTTAATAATTTCACAAGTTTATTTCGTGTTAAGACACCCCCGAACGATAACACAGAGAAAACAGCTGTGAAATATGTGCACAAGGTTACTGCGCAATTGTTGACGCCATATTGCGCGTGTCTCAGATATTCAAATATTTTGCGCGCGAACGTGAAGGTTTTTTTAAACTTATTACACTCACACAATTGTAAATTGCAATTACGTTCTTGTGATTATTAAGTGACGTAGATGAGCAGACATCTATTTTTAGAAAGGTAAGACGATCCTTAAATAAATGTATTTAATACGTATCGATCTCAATTTTATTTATAAATAGATTGTATTGGATTGAAGATTTTATTCTTCATAGTTATGAGATTAATTAATTCATATCATAGTAGAAAATGTTTATTGAGCATTGTTACATATTATCATAGTAATAATAGTGACGATGACAGTGATAAGACAATTAACGATCGACGTTTCAACGAGTAATTATAAAAAATGTGGAAAAAAAAACAAGTATTTCTTACAATAACTCTCATTCGCGTCAAATTGACTAGCATATAAACTTCAAAAGCAAATGAAAAATAAAATAAGGTAGATTGTAAGAAGCAACGTGAATGGAGATAAAATTGCTATTTGTTGTTCTTTAATGTTAAGAATCAACTAATTTTACAAATAATATAATACCGATAATTAAAGAACAGCAAATGTATGTGAATCAATAATTCGGTAAAATCACAAAATCAACTAAATTATTATCACCTAAATTGTGGATTAATTACTACAAATATGAGAATCGTTTTCGTCGCATACAATTGTACAGTTGGTATAGAGAAATATATATGTTTATGTTTACAAACTCCCAATAAATATTGTTATTCAATGTGAAAAAATGTTATCACTTAAATAACGACAGATTTCACCATCCATTCTCTTTTGTTTTACGTTAGTTTTTTCTTTTTCTTTTGTAAAATAATTAAAATAGAATCTAAAGTTAAGCTTAGGTATCATGTTGAGAAAGTTCTTCGTTTAATTTACGTCATAATAAAAAATCCAAAGAAATTCTCGAAGTTCTAATTATACAATTCGGATGATACATTCAAAAAAGGAAACTTGACTATCAGTTTTTTTTTCTTCCCATTGCTTTTTCGAATTATGTGCTACATATATCAAAACAATTATTATAGTTGTAAAGAAAAAATCCATGTTTTTTTTGTTAATTCATCATGTGGATGCATTCGATTATAAAATTGTAGATAGACGATGAAAATTGCATGCAATAACACAAATCAGTCCTAATGAATTATTGGCATGTGAACAATGAAAAAAACACAGAGGAAAATCGACGTTTGTATAATATACAGTCGAACAGTCGCAACGTGAGTGACCTGATTGTGTCACGTCGCATGGATAGACCAAAATAACAGCCTTCGATAATAATAAATTTTAATCATTCAGTTCTACTCTATGCACTGCGTTGTGTCATAATTCACCCCTGAAGTTATGCTTATGGCAATATATATTATAAACAAATATATATATTATGTATTTATAGATTTTCCATCGATTACAAAGTATTATCAAATATACCGTATGGAAAATTGAATATAAAAAGAAAATGAAAACATATTGGTTTACCAGAAATGGCTTATAAGTGCCCCATTCGCATACATAAGATCGATTGCTTGAATTTATATTCTCCTCTTCTCTTCAATATGTTGTTAGTTCTGAGCATTGACAACAGTTGTCACAATAATTTACTATTCAAGAGGTTGTTCTTGGCCAGGCAATCTTCGCCTCGATTCTCTTATAAGCAAATAGGCAGTGTGATAGCTCTTGAGGACATTCGTGATCACCCAGCAGAGTTTCTATAGAATAAATAAAAATGATAAGATTAAATTTATCAATCAATTCCTATACATCAAGTTGTGAAGAGAGTGAACAAACAATTTTTATCTAACTCACCTTCTCCCTGTACCAGCTTGAACAGTCCATAGTCTTGAGGATTGGTGCAACGTATTTTATGTGCGAGGATACGACAAACTTCTCGTGTATTCATATTGGGTCTGACTGGAAGAGTTCGAGTATTTAATGATCCATGTAGTTCATCCGGAACTAAAACTCGTAATACAGATGAGCAACATTCTGGTGTTCCACAGCCATTTGTTGTTGACATTGTTCCTTGACTGCTTTTGAATGTTTTCAATACATGAACGGCGCTCGATAGTGTCGTTAAATAATAACCACCCTCGCCAGTTAACAAAGATGGATGTAACAACCCCCACATAAATTCCGCTTCGATTTCCGCATCGATAACTTTACCACGCACTAGAACCCATACAAGCAATGGCAGTAAATCATCAGCGCCCAGTGTCACTGGTTTGTCGCTATTTGCATGTTTCACAGAATTGAAAATGGCAGAAATGGCTGATAAAAGATTTTCCAATTTGTCCAATGGTGAATCAGATTTTTGTAAACGTTCGATATATTTCAAGATAATATTCAAATTCGTGTCTGATGGTGGAATTATTGTTGGTCGTACGCCTAATTCTTGTATATGTTTACCATATGCATATTGAATACTGTCAGCTAGTGTTCGTAGTGATCCCGTTGCACTATAATGTTCAACAAATAGTTTGTAAACGTGTTCACGCAACGGACGAACAACTAATCTCATCATCACTCCTTCAAGTATTGCATCCAAATTTAGGAATTCATTCGCCTTCAATTTCAATCGTTCTTTCTCGACTTCTTTTTCAAACTCACGTTCACCATGTTTCACCAAATAATTTTTCATACCCGACATAAATTGTCGAATATTTCTCATGACAATATGAGGACTTGCTTCTTTCCCCTCAGTTGTACATTGAATAAAATTATCAATGTTTTGTGAGAATGTTGTACTCTTGTCAGTGGCTAATTGAAGTGCATATGCTCTTATACTCGCTCCTGTACCACTAGCTTCACGATTTTTCAATGCTTGAAGTCTTGGAGGAGCTGAATAACAAAGAAACAACTTTATAGAAAAAACAAACATTATGAATTTCAATTTTTCAGTGATATTCCGAACGATTTATATTCTGACTCGTATTTAGACTCTTACTTTTAAATATAACGCGACGCTGCAGTTTTTGGCAGATACATCGGAACCAAAGTCTAATCTTACGAAACATTCTTCGTGTATTGGAAGGGACGTTATCACAGGAATTTAATCGATCAATGTTTGATGTCTCGATAATCATCGTTCTCTGTTATCCCGTTAATGAAATAAATCAATAACAAAAATATAAATAAAACAGAGCGCACGTTATTGTGACGTTTACCGTTGAAACACAAATGCAACAATCGAACTGGGAAATACGCCACACTCATAACGTGAAAACTATATGAACAACTGGACGCGATTGGATTAGATAAGTAGAAAGAGTCGGCATGAGACGCATTTCAAGCAGATGAGTAAGAATAAGGCAGACAAGCATAGACACGCTTCATGATGATGAAATGTTGATAATCTCTACAAACAAAACTCCATTGTCTCACGGCCGATATTCATAGATACATGAATTAATCATTGCTGCAGCTATATCTGCCTCATTTTTTCTTTCATTCCTTCTTAATAATCATCGTTCTATTACCGGATTGGACTAGATTAGATACTAATAATGCTGCGGATCATTCAATATTAATCCGGATTTTTTTTCGCTTCATTTTCTGCGCGTGTCTATTATCACAAGAACATAATAAAAGCAGCAAGATAATGGTAATCATCAATAACTCACCCAGTAATGGATCTAAACGTTCTTTGAAATTTGTTTTTCGTTTTATTCTTTCATGATCACTCTCATCCGTATCAATAGTTGTGTCCCACTCAGATTGATCATAAATTTGATCAGTTCCCCATTCCGATGGCGTCATTTCTCTATCTCTCCTTCTCTCGACATTATCATAAGACGAATTACGATCACTACGCAGCGATGCTGTAGCATCAGACGTTTTTAATAGTTCAGGATAACTGAAAATAAAACAAGAAAGAAAAGGGTGATATGAAAATACTTCTTCCCCTCTAACTTCAATGAAATTCGATTAATCAGATAAAGAAATATATTCACCGTTGAAAAATGATACTCTGAACAGTGAGACAGTTTCCACCTTCGTTGGATTCGTCACGGGGGAATTGTCGGATTAAAATATCACCAAAATATTCTGGGCCGTCGTCAAAGTCCGTTTCATTTTCAGTTTTAATATCACTTCGCGCGTCTTCACTCTCATCATTATCATTATTCTTCCTCGTAAACTTTAATTTATTTGTTATACGTTCACTTTCACTAACATACTTGTCTTTTATCTCGTCCTCGCCCTCATTATCACCACCACCACCACCTTTACGCTCTAAATCACCATTTGCATCGTCCTCATTTCCATCATTTCCGATAAATTCCCAACTAGAATCTACTGTCCATGATGGGTCGGTTGAAACTTTTGCTTTGACTTTGGGAGGCTGCACAGGTTTAGCTCTTGGATGAATTTTCTTTATGTCCCTCACACCAAGACATTTAGGTAAATTATCAACTGATGATGAAATTAATGGTATTTTATCTTCAGTCTCTTCAGATTCTATCCAATCAATCGGATGAATTTGATTGGCATTGCAATTACCGGGTATTTGAAACCATCCAGGCTCACTATGTCGATATTTACTTGTAATTCCAGCACTTCGATGTCTCCGTCGTTGTACCAATTGTTGACTACTATGCTGAATTGCGTCAGCTGGCTCAGCATAGAATGGACTGCTTTGTTTGGATTCCGGTGTCATTGGACTATTACTCTCCGATTTGGTAAACATCATTGATAATTTGTTTTTGATTGGAGTGATAGTTACAGTGGTATTTGGACTATTCAATGAATTTGCACTGCAAACTCGTGATAACAAATCAGGACGTCGTGGTAATGCATTTTCCTCCGGTGATGTTGAACTTCTTGGACTTTTATTGCATAATTCAACAATTGGCTTGAAGCTACTGAATTCAGGACTAGCTATTTCCATATAACTTAATTTTTCGCGTGATCTTGTTGATCTATCATTTCGTAATAATACAACACGATCAGCAAATGGATCCTTTATCAATTTAGTTTCACTCAATTGACATGGACTCATTGTTTGAGAATCATTGCGATCGTGAGGTGACCAACTGGCGTTTGAACGATCAGTTGTATTCCAAATATCTTCGTAATCCGAAACTTTATCAGCTGGCGAGCTGCGACAATACGATTCAAGTATATCAGACTCTTGATAGTGTTGTGAATTTTTACGGGCATCACGATCACGTCGTCGACGTGATTTATTTGTGCCTGATGGTGTAGTTGGTGATAGAAGATTTGGCGTTTTACTGCCATTGCTTGAGACTAGTTTAGATGTTGGTGACAATATAGGGGTACTTGGTGATAATGTTGTTGAACGACTCGTAACATTCGATGAAAGTGATTTGCTTGATGTCACACTTTGTGGACTCAGCATTGTTATATTTTTATCTGACATCGGTTGTTGTTGAAATGCAGTTATTGAATCATTTGTTTGATTAACATTAAGTGTTATAACTGTGGTTGTTGTTACAGTCACATTATTTTGTGATGGATTCAATCCAGGTTTTGCCCAACGTGGCGGCGGTGGTGGTGGTGTCTTAGTATTTTGTATGCCCTCTTGGCTCTCGAATATAATATTACGTACTTCGGACAAACTACTTGGTGAACTTGCATTAGCCAAGTCATTTAAATTAGTTTGAATATTGCGATGAAAATTAGTTTCGAAATTAATTTTAGATTCAGTTGGTATAAGTACATTGTTCTCGACATTATGAACAACTGGCGAACGACATCTAACACTTTGAACGAGATTTGGTGATACAAGTTTTTGTGATGGTTTTTCAATCGATAATATTATATTATCTAAACGTTCACTCTTTCCATCTGACGGCTCATTGAACCTTTTGAGATTGAGTGTGTTTGGTGGCGTTGGTCGTGGCAGTCTTGGTTTTTGTGTTGATGAGAATGTTCCAGTGGTTACAGTCTTAATCATTGACGCGACGGTATCGTGCGTTGATATTGGTATTAAATTTAGAACAATACTACTAGTATCTTTTTGTATTCCAATTGTATTGTCATCATGTGGCTGTTCATTTTGTGTATGAAAACTACCGAGACTCGACGTATTACTGCTACTGCCACCACTTTCTGGTGGCTTTGGATTTGCCATTGGGTATCTCCAAAATTCCTGACCCAGTAGTGCAAGTGACGACAGCTGCTGTCTATTTTTAGCCTCGCGCATCGCTCGTGGTAGCGTCAATTGGACAGGTAACTCGTCGCTGCTTGACAATGAGAAAGAGAAGTAATGACAAGACGATCAACGTGTCTACATGACACATAAAACAAAAAAGAAATAATTTCACTTGGTGAAATTTCATCTATTTTAGCAACTTTGAATACTCACCAGCATTGTGAATAATGAGCAATAAGAGATGGAATATTGTCGAAACGATTGTCACTAGTTTCTAAACTTAATTTTCCTTTATTTGCTTGTATAAGATAGTGTTCTATATACGGTCCTTTCCCCGCTGGTAAACGCACTGATAATGCCATCGTATCACTCTGACTTGATTGTCGGACGACAAAATTCTGAAAATAAAAGAAAAATAAAACAATTTAATTTAATCATCTGTCAATATTTCCAAAAAGGAAAAAAAAAGTAAAATATTAAATCACATAAATCACAAGATATCACTCACCCCTTCTTCTTTGCCTTGTAATAAATGAAAAGCACCAGCGCGTTGAATACCAGGAAGAAACCAAATAGGATGTGATCGTATTAGTCTTTCTATAAGAGTGATATCGCAAGCTGCTTCGCTACCCGAATCTGAATGTGATCCTGATGAATCAGCAGCTGATGTACCATGAGCTGAGGATTCCCCCTCTGACGATAGCGATTCCGAACTCTATGATGAATCGAACAAATAAATTTATGAGTAATCGATTCGTTTTCTTTTCCGCTTTTTTATTCTGCATTTCAGATAATCGATCAATTCAATGAATCATTTCTATTAAATTCAATTTTTTCTCTATTTCATTTACTTGAACATGATGCAGGTGCGTAAGTTGATGCTGCATGAGTGGATTCGGCGGGGGTGTGTCTGGCGAGCCATCGACCTCTGTGACAGTTCCATGCTGTTGCAGATACGGTTCCAGGAAGACATCGCTCCTGAAAACAATGGTGAGTATATAATTCCATTGTACATAATGTCATACCACTAATTCTTTCCTTTTATTATTTTGTTTGAATTGCATTAAGTAATATGACGCTAAATGGTTGCGAAGGGGGATAGATAGAGAGTTGCTGGTAGGGTTTTAAGGGATGATTCAAAAGGACAAGAGCATAAGACATGGGTGAGAGTGCAATAGAGAATGAAGAGGTAGAGAGGAAAGAGGGAATTGAGCTATGGATGGCTTCTCTGTCTTTGAACGGGGGTTGCTATGGCAATTGGAGGTTCTCAACACGTGCTCGGTGATATTTTCTCTCATCTCTCGCCGACATATCCTATTCAACTGAGCTTTTTATTTTCCTATTATGTTTTTTATATCCTATTACAAATGAAGTGTCAACAGGCAATTGTCTATTTACTATTATACTTTCGTTTTTGTTTTCACCACCAGTTTTATCTTTCATTCATTTATTATGTATTTTCATTTTTTTGTTGACAGGAAGGGCGACAAATGAATTTATGAAAAAGGTAGGGAAGTAAGTTATAAAAGTGCTTAGAGGGTTTCACGTTATTAGAGCAAGAAGAAAGGAGCGGCGAAATCGAAGACCCAGCGGTTGAATTTCACGTTGCGAGTCAGAGCGAGACGAGATTGAGTTACCTATTCTCATCCGTTGGTGTGCTTTTTAGTTAACGTATTATATTGAAGGAAACACTTGGACACTTCTATCCAATTGTTTAAGAAAACTTGGAAATAATTACTCATTTGTTTCCTCTCTAATTTTTCCCATTTTTATCATACTAATTGTTTGAAATTATTTGCTTTTCTCTCTTGTTGTGGATTATGTTACCTTCGGATAGAAATTTCAGCGTAACGACCGCGTGTCGCTGGACTTCTGGCATTTCTCTCTTGCGTTGGACTCGCATAAAGAGTCAAAATGCCACCATTAAGATTACTCAGAAATGGTGGCAACATTTTATCGTGATATTTTTCGCTGTTTTATTCTTTCTCCTTCAATTTGTTTTCGTAATTTAATTCTCGTTCTTTTCTTTTTCTTTTTCTTTCTCTTTCTCTCTTTTGCTCAATATGAATTTATCAGTTTTCACATTAGACACATAATATATCGTTCATCTTTTAATTAATCTGCGCATGTTACACTAAACGCATGAACGGCAATGGTATAGTTGATAATATTATATACCAATCCTCTATTGCTTCGGTCTCGTGCACAGAATCGTAGCAACCATTACGCAACATTATCGCGTGTTTCCCGAAGTATTGAAGCATGACAGTGAACTTATGTGCAAATAGACCAAATAAGTATCTACTGATGTAGTTGGTCAATAATATATACTTGTTTGAAAATCAATTGCAAATATTTTATGCTGTTCTGCTCCATATTCTTCTTGTTTTATTGCATGTTTTCCCCCCTAGTTGGATTGATGTCATCAGCAGAATTAAACATCAAACATCAATGACAGTACATGTTCCCTGTTCCTTTTTTTTTGTGACCACAAAACACTTAACAACGGATTTGATGGGGCGCTAGGTCCTATAGCAACCGGGTAAAAAAACACACACACATTCACATACACATACAGACATATAAAAAAATTTCTATCAAATGTCCATCACAGTGGATAAAGAATAAATAGATCAGCGTATATACAAGTATAGAAAATATAGAAATAACACAAAATAAGATTTAAGTGGCTTTAACAAACTATTAACATAGTTTATTGCAACATTGCGTTGAGTTTAATTAAAAGTCAACGAGGAAAAACCCACTGACACACTTGTTCACTCTCTAATGCAAAGAAATCACTATCGCATCCGTCTTAACTAACACTGTAATAAATATAAACAATTTTATCATCAATAAAACAATTTTGCAAACGATTGAACACACCAAAAATGAATTACACAAATAAACAATTGACCAACAAATAATTTGAACATTTAATTCTCATATGGCACTACTAAACTAAAAAATAATTGAAATAAATAAAGTTTTTAGATATAAAACAAAATAAATTGAATAGACTGGAGAGTGTTGAGACGGTGCACTATCATGGACACCGGTCGACGTCGCACTGACTGGCGTCGATGGCGTCGGTGGCGACGGTGATAGTGGCGTGGGGGGACGTCGCGACGCCCAGTCCATGCACATATATATTTTATACTTGTCCACCGGTAAAGTCAGAGCAAGACAGAGAGTCAACGGTGCGCATGTGGGTTGTTGCTGGATGGAAAAGAGCGGCTTCTCCATATAATACATCTATGTACATGTTCCAACAAATATATCTATATCTATATCTATATATATATATATATATATATGTATGTATATCAAACAGAATTTTTCATCTTTCATCTTCGCATTTTGTCTCAAGCATCAGTGAATATTTCGCAACCCACAGAATCGCGATAGTCAAGGTCTCACAGTTCAAAGTCAGTTGAAGAAATTGCAATGGCATTTGTATTGAATCCATTTCTCGCCTTTATTTTTCCTCCCTTCTTCCATCAATTATTTCATCTTTTTTTTCCTTTTCTTCTTTCATTCATTCCTGCCTTTTATTATTTTTCTTTCAGTGAATGCATCAAGTGTAAGAGCAGCAACGTAGCCATGTGGCTGCTCTTGACGTCTTGATCTACTGTCTGAACTAACACAGTAACATGATCATATATATACTGGCTATTAACAATATTAATTATACCAATAAGTGTACGATGTTATTTCAAATGAATTGTTCCTTATTCAATCAATGTTCCCCTCTTGAAAAAAAAAAAGGAAAACTTTTTTATTTTGATTCAAGGATGTAATATAAACGTTGATTAATATTTTCTTCCCCCATTTCTCCTTCACTTTTCGTTCTTTTAATCATTCGAGGGGAATTGATTTGATTTGTTATATCAGCATGAGGTTCTAATAATAAAGAAATGAAGTGAAAAAAAAATAATATCCAATAATAACAACAGATATTATTATCATGAGGATCATCAAAGTGCTGTTGATTGCTTGTGAGAAACATGATCATAGACAAGTGAGAAGAAAATACTGCACAGCATGAAAGAAAAATATTATTAATATTGTAAATGGATGGTGGTGAGCGAAAGTTTTGCTTATATATAATGAAATAGAGGAGGTGAGAGTGAAAGAGATGTGTTTGGAATATACATATTTATATACACATATGTAATATAAGTAACTGATCATGGCGAGACTTCTCTCTGCTACTACATTAACTAAAACGTCTTTTGCTTTTCGTGGTTGTTTTTTTGGCATCTTTGCGTTCGTGGTTGTATATAAAGAGACCTGGCAAGAAGGAAAATTCTTCTCCTTTCTATATTTAGATCTCATATTTCGTTGGCTTGGATGTTGAAGTATAACGACGGGGGCATACTCTCTATACTCAAATACATATATATATATATAATAATAATCCTACAAACTGAGGACAAAAAAACTCGAGAGAGAATGAAATGTTCCAAATGAGGCCGTGCCATTTGCCAATACAAACTCCAATAGTCCAAATATTTTTTTCCATTTTTCCCTCTTGTTCCTTTTTACTTTTCTTCTTCGTTTGCCTTTTTTTACGATCGCTCATAAAAAATAGGAAGAGTCAACACTTTCATAACTTTGATTTTGCACATGATTAAACGTCGACAATGGTGTCACATTACATACACACACATATATATATATAGAAAGGGTACGTTGTAAATATATGTGTGTGTAACTGTATACATGTAAAGCATTGTATACGTCCAGGAGGATCCAACGTTGAAGTGATCGCGCCACTGGGGGTAGACCTGACCCCTCAACACGCTACGGAGGACAACAACGCTCCTCTCTATCTTGCTTTTCCTCATTCTTCCTCTCTCTTTATCATTTTCTGTGGCAGCCATTGTCTGCCACCCGCTTTTACCTCATCCTCTTGGTTGGATATTGTTGTCTGTCAGCAGAGCAAGCTTTTATCTTCTCGCAAGCCTCGTCATATTATTTCTCTTTATGCATATATTCAAAGAAACATTGTTTCATACATATATTTTCCATGTATGCATGTGTATATATATATATATATATATTTCTGTTTATATATGTATGCATTTTTATATCTATAAATTTATGTGTAAAATTTCCAAGCGCAGACACCAAGATAAAGTGTCAGAGACACATTACAATTTCACGTTGCACCTGGAGCACCGTTTAAGGGATAGATGAAAAACAAGAAAGAAATAAGAGAAGTAGTTGCGAGAGAAAAAAAAACACAAAAAATTGCTTTGCAGACAAAAAGCTAAAGCAAGGTGTTATCAGTTCTATTTTTTAGAGGGGTCACACGCAACGACCCTTCGATTTCTTTTACAAATATATTTATGTGTATATGGTGTGTGCTTTTTCTTTCTTTTTTTTTTTTGTTATTGTCTATATGACTATTATTCATTCTACTTTATGTAACCTATATTTATTTTATCCTTCTTGTTTTCTTGACAGTGAAGAGAAATATGTTACAATTGGGAATATTATTCGTTCCAAAGTCTGTTGCAACTTGAAATGTGAATAAATTTGATTTCTAATTTGCATTTAAATTTCAATTCTGGTGATTAAATTAATTTCAATTTGTATTCCTGTCTAGAATAATAATAACAATAGAAGTGTTTTAATTATTGATTCTTCAATGAGACTGCAGCAGTGGACTCATTGGAATAATTATATGGAAAAAAAATTTGATGGTTTATATTTCACGAGTGAATATCACTGAAATTCTATTTTAATCTTTCATTCAACAGATAAATAATTCTTGAATCAAGTGAATGAACGATATTTTTTTTCCACTGTGTTTAAAACACTTCCTTCAACGATTCAATTGGTTTTCAACATCAAAATGATTATACAGATTAAAATATATGAGATTGTCACGCAACAACCAATTTCCTGGAACTGGCAACAAGTCTCATTTCGACGAGTCGCTGACGACATTTGTGCTGTCTATTTAAATTCAAAAACATTATAACTACAAATACCAAACTCTCTAACTGCATTTATCACACACTCTGAACAAGAACAAAAGTTAAATTCACTCATAAAACCAATGACAATAAACAAAAGAATTCACAATCACATCAATCCAAAACATTTCAAATCCCTGAATCCTCTACAATCCAAACATTCTAATTACACTGGATTATATCATCACTGATTAATAACTGAGTCAATAAATAAATACTTGATAGATGAATAAACTTTCATTGAATACACATGACGTTTAATGATGTAATTATTTTTGATTCAAGAATGTTTTTTTCTGCTGCATGATATATACTACAAATAGTTGAAATGACAATTGGATAACATGTGTGGCATCTTTTCTTGTAATAGTTTATTTATGCGTATATAATCAGACGCATGTCGTTTATACTCGTGACTCGTCGACAGCTGCAAGCTCTCTCATATAATCGTTCGTTCGTTCATTCGTTGCTTGCCCAATAAAGAAGCCACGTTCTCTTTTCTTCAATATCTCCTCTATCTATTTATCTGTTTTTCTCTCTCCATTTTGTATCTTATAGGCACAGGCATTTTAACTCACCTCTGATAACGATCGCTTGGACAGTTACACAGTTCACTCAACATGCAGTCCAAGTCGTTGGCAAGTGAATTAAGTAACTGAAAAATATTTATTAAATATATATAAATACATGTATATAAATATTATTTATTTTTATTTAATAATTGAACATTTCTTAGTGAATGAATAATTCAATTGATTCAACTCACATGATTATGATAATAATAAATATACAAATGTCTATTTATTACTCACGAGTAAATAGCTGGACGCATTGCTGCTTGTTGAGTCCCTCTTTCTCTGATTGTGCGACACACAATCCCTACTAAGAAGTGACATCATCCAACTCTCATGTTAGTCACGCTGCGCCCCCAACATTTGCCAATGAGATCGACATCCCCAAGTGTTTTTGAGGAGACGAAACGACGAAAATGTGAGAAATTGAGATGAAGAAAGTACAATCACACTTTGGAAGTAACTTCTGCAATCACATACAAAAAAAAATATACGACGTTTTATTTTATTATTAATCCATAGAGGGAGAATATAAGAATAAACAAAAATTATTCGGGTAATATTTGAGATTGTGGGCATTTTTTTTTTTGGGGTGAATGATAATTCGGTTGAATGAATTCATGTTTGGATTTGTCGCTTGATAAATGTGTGTGCGTGTTGGGATAATTTAAATTGGTAGAACGAACTTCCGGTATTATTAGAGTGTGCAGCAACAATATCTCCGCTGTTAGAATATTTTTGTTTGTGATTGATATAATTTCTTTAAGTAGACGAATTGTGTTTTTCGTTTTATATAATTATCAAATGTAATTTGTGTAATTATTTTTTTGCTATAAATTGAATCAACGAGATAAATATTGGATATATTCAATTTGTTATTTCAGAAATGTTCATGAGTTTAAAATGTATCATAAAATATTTGGAGTTTAAATAATGAAATAAATAAGTTGTTGTTTTAATGTTATCAATTATCGATAATGATTCATTTCCAATAAATAATTATACAGGAAGTACTAAAGTGATATTTGATTTTTTCTTTCTTAGTATGGGAAGTGAGACTTGAATTCAAATTCCTGTTTGCGTAACACCTTTTGACTATCAATTAGATTGTTTTATTTTTAAACCACTTATTGCATTGTCTTATGTAAATATTTCCTTATTGAGAAAATTTAGGGGTGTCACTTTTGATGGAATCATCACAGTAATTTTCATTGAGTGGTCTCGATATATTTGCGTTAAGGAAACCAGTGGACATATTAATCTTCTGTGATTCTTTGTGTCTACAACCAAGAGTACCTTCTTCACCTCCGAACAATTGAAAGTGTCAATAAAATAAATAAAATCAAAAAGAAAAGATTAAAATGAATTATTTAACCTTCTCCACCTTTCTTATTTCTTTTATCTTTCTCACCATCAATATTTATAATAGTGAAGCAGTGAGTACCTGAATTATCTGCTAAATTACAGATAAAACATCAAATTCTTACAAATGATAATAAATTATTCTGCTTATAGAAAATGACATTGCCACAGGTACGCAATGCCCTAAAGCCAGGTGCCAAAACTTGCATGTCAAAAACTGGAGTGTCTAAAAGTGATATAACAATTGCAGAATTATTGCAAAAATAATTATAAAAAAAATTCTTTCTCTTCAACTGACTAACTTTTTTTAATTTTTAATAAACGCAGGTTTGGTACAGAAAACACATGAAGGAGAATTCCCAACAGATCCAACATTGCAGTGCTACTTTGCATGTATTTTAAAACTAATGAAAGTTGTAAGTATCCATGACAAGTCTCTATGAAATAGATGTAAAATATCTTTCTATTGTGATATCAATTGTTGATAAACAACTCGAAATAATCTAAAAGAAAAATGAAGAATATAAAATTCATAGATTAAAGATAATAATTAAATTTTGTTATCATAGGTGTCTAAAGACGAACACATCGATCTAGATATGATGCACAAACAAGCTGAACTGTTGATGACAGAAAGTTTGGCTAATCAAGTTAATCAACTTACTCAAACGTGCTTTGACAAAAGTAAATATTTTATCATTAATTTACAATTTAATTTTAATTATTTACATATCAAATTAATTTGTCCTTCTCATTCTTTCTCAGTAACATCCACTGAAATATGTGAAATGAGTTGGGAGCTTGTCAAATGTTATCATGAATTGGATCCATCGGTAATAAAATCAATTATAAATCTATCTATCCATCATGCGTGATATAACAAAATTAAATTAATCATTTCTTCCTTTCTCAACAGCTGTACTTTTTCCCTTAAAATTAAATACAACCAAAATTGGAACTACATAAAATTGGTAATAAAAAGCTCAAGAAAAATTAATCATTGAAATACAATACAATGTGATGAATGAAAACTAATTCACATTCATTTCTGGATCCTATTCCACATGATATTACGAAACAAATTTTAAACGAACAAATGTTTGTGTGTCTGAATGAATAAAAGTGAATCAAAATGGTAGAAAAGATTTCCGGTATTATTACACTGTATAATCTCTGTTAAACAAATGTATATAATTTTTCTATTTTTGTTTTCATTCAACAATGTTAGTGAAAACTTATTCCATCTTTCATTTCTCATCGTTCTTGTTATTCAAGTGACTTATGCTCAATATTTAACGCCTGCATTGCGTAATGTCACTAAAATATCATTTGTAACATTATTTACAACGTAAAATATCGAATGTTACGTAAATATTTACGTCGAAAAAAAAAAATGTTTTATGGATATCACTTTAGATTGAGTTACTGTAATTTAACATTGTCATTGATTACCCAGTAATTTCTTGTGAGTCGTCACACAAAAATTATTTCAATGACAAAGAAGAAATGTGACAAGTATAAAAGCTTATGAGCACATCCATCTTTTTTGATTCCTTGAGTGCACGAGCGTGCGCCCTATTTTGTGCTACTCTTGCTAACACATAACTTAAGATATCAATAAATAAAAACATGAAGAACAACGGAATGCGCTATATTTCTTCTGTCGCCCTTCTCACCATCGCCTTTCTCGTTGCGATCAATATCCATGATAGCGAAGCTGTAAGTATTTGTAATATTTGTTGCCTTATTAAATAAAAATCGAATTAAATTTTTCATAATAAATATCCATTCAATTTTTTTCATTATACCATTTTTCTTTAAATAGAAAATGTCCATGGCACAAATAAGGAATATGATGAAGCCAGTTTCCAAGACTTGTATAACAAAAATTGGAGTGTCTAAAGGTACAACGTGAAAAAAAAAAGTAATCATACGATTAATTTTTTAAAATTTGTCTCTATTTTACTTAATAATTAATTTTTTTTTCTTCTCAATATATTATTAATTAGATCTGGTAGATGCAACACACGATGGTGAATTTCCACCAGATCCACAGTTACAGTGTTACTACGGCTGTATTTTCAAAATGATGAAAGTTGTGAGTAATTATTTTTAACTATCCTCGTTATCGTTAATGATTTGCGTCGTGTTTATACATTTTTTTTTTTTATATTTATAGGTTACTAAAGACGAACAGGTTGATCTAAATTTGATAATGAAGCAGATCAATATGTTGGCATTAGACGATTTAGCTAAACGGATAACACCAATTGTTCACAATTGTGATGAACAGAGTAAATATTGTGTTATTAATTATTGTTCATTCTATGACGATGCTAATTCATGATATGCTAATTATTTTTCTTGCTTTCATATAGTCAAAGAAACAGACGTGTGTGGAGTGAGTTGGGCATTTGCCAAATGTTTATACGAATCAGATCCATCAGTAAGAAACAATTTCAATATTTTTCTTTTAAAATCAAATATAAACACAATCAATTTCATATTTGTCTTAATCTTTCACTTCACAGCTGTACTTCTTCCCATAATACAACAGAATTAATGCAGACGGAATTAACAACGTAGAAATAACAGCGAAATTAATCATACAAACATAATTTAAATTTCTAGCAACACAATATTTTAAAATTCAATTTTAAACTATTCACAAACTTTTTATAATGTTAAGTTAATCAATAAGATTCAGTTGGATGTCATTTAATTTCCCTATTCCTCATCCTAAATTCACAATAAAATATGAATATATACAAAATTTATTCTATAATTTGTGAGGATAATAATGCCACAATTTTGATGCACGAAGTAGTAAATGATTTTTCCAAGCGATCTAACATGTGATAAAATATCATTAGAATTGCGCAACCAAATTCATCAAAGCCATTTTTCGTTCATTAAACAGCAGAAATAGATAAACTCCTACGTAATAATTTTCTATCACACGCAATTATCAAGGAAATACATCCTGTCGTGTATAAAAAAAACATCCACCATCCAAAATAACAAACATAATTTTTAATCGTCTTCTACTGCACTAATTTACAATATATTGTATAAATACAGGTTCACGATGTTGAATAGTGTTAATCACAGTGACAGCACTATCATTAAGACAACTTCACGTACTCAAGTTTAACAGAAAAAAATTTTTTTTAACAAAGAAAATTTAAGAAAATTCAAAAATAACGATGAAGAATTTTACTTCACTTATTCTACTTGGAATTTTGTCCGCTTTTTTTTTGACTGTGAGTTAAAATTAATTCTAAATCAATTATTTACTTGTACAAACTATTGTTTTATAATTAATACATTTTTTTACATAGTCAAATGGTGAGAAAGAATGTCCAATGAAAGCAGCATTTGCAAAAAGTATAGACGCATGTAAAGACAAATTATCCGAAGGTAAAATAAAATATTTACATCACTAGACAGAATATATTAAATAACATTCTTTTGAACATTGATCATTCACTTATATCAATACATAAACACAAACAGACGCCGCAAAGCTCTTAGAGAGTGACGAAAAGGCTGACAATGAGGAAATTCGCATGTTCAAAGCATGTGTAATGATCCACAGTGGAATTGTGAGTGAATATATTGCAATAAATAAATATACATTACTCAACATTTTATTGTATTTCAAATATTTACTTCCAACTTCTTCTCACACAGCTGGAGGATCAAAAAATTAACGTTGAAAAAATTCAGGATATGATTAAAGACTATGTTGCAGAAGACGAAATGGATGATGTGATGAGTGTTGTAAAAATATGCCAGCAAGAAGGTAAATATTTGTTGAAATAAAATAAATACATTAAGAACGGATGATTATTCATTTCTATCTAACAATTTGAATAATTGAGAAAAATATTTACAATGAGAAAAAGCTTTTTCTATTGAACTGAATTCTGTACTTAACACCAATTTTTATTCAATGGCAATAACAAGAGCATTTAATTGAACAAAATAATCCTCATCTCAATGTGAAAGACGCTGAATAATTATCTGAAGAATTATCTCTCTTTACTAATCAATACATTTTTTTTCTTCTTTCATTCATACAGCTGAAGTTGGTTCAGACGATGGTGAAGTTGCTACTCTTTATATTAAGTGTTTCACGGAAGCTATTGAAGAAGATGAGAGCGATTCCAAGAAATAATATAAAAGTGATGAACTCAATAAAACAAAGTTGAATGAAGAACAAATTGGATGATGACCTTGGCTGAATTTTATGGTAATTGTTTATACTGATAAATTTATAAAGCATCATGATGAATTATCCATTGTATTATTGTTCATATTTCCAAGCTATCTATAACTAAATATCACTGCTTCACAAATTATATTTATGCATTTGAATTTTATTTCATCAAATATTATCCCTCTTTGTAGTATTTAAATTAAAGTCAAACATCAAAGTGATATACTAATTCGAAGGGAGAACAAAGACCATGAGACTGTAAAGTTATCGTCAGCAATGTAGACATTATATATACACATACACACATTGCTTAGTCGCGTCTGTCTCATGTACCGGCGAATCGATTTTAAGCGCATGGGACACCATAGGCGTGGACCATAGTGATGCTACTGCAAACGTTTACAGATAAACGTTCGCCCGCATCAAGAATCATTTCAATTGAAATAATCATCGCCCCGAGGATGCTATTTACAGAATTATTTATACATTTAATTTTAGATTAATTTATGACAACAGTTAGGATGGTGGCAGTCATTGCAACCGGTTTGAAAAAAAAAAGAAAACTAATAAAAGTTTTTGTTGATAGACGTGAAAATAATGATGGGCAAAATTGAAGATCATTTTCAGTGATGGCTCTGTTCAACATTCAATAAAAGTTAACTTTCATTTCCTATTTTACATTACGAATAGAGATAAATGTTGAAAAACACGACGTTAAATACTTTGTCTATTCAATGAACTCAATTGCTGAATTGAGAATTCGCAACCGAATCTGTATGACACACAACAAGATTCAATAATATACAATAGAATATTCCAAGCAAGAAACTTCTCTCCATAAAAAGCTCACCCACGTTTAAAAATAAAAATATCTATTAAAACATTTTTCGACGCGGTGACAGTGGCATTTCCCATAATTGACTAGATATAACGTTACTTTATCAAATGTATTAGAAAGATATATAAATTTATGTACATACAGTAATTCAGGTGAGTGTATACGTGTTCTTATAAATGGGAACACATTGAACAAGAGTGGTAGGGATATAGGAAATTGTAAATGCCCATGGTCAATCGACGAGCGGGCCAAATACGTAAATTCGCGTGGGCTTTTGAGAATTTTTCACTGCACCTACACACCAAGTGTGAGGCGAAACGAGTTTTAATGTGTTAGCGAGAAAAGAGAACGACAGAGAGTCAAGCCACTATGATGAACCAAAACGACTCGAATTGGCCAAGTCAAAGTGTATCCAATACTACACTTTACATTTGTATCATTGCCTTCACTTTCGCTTATAAATACTCCAGCAAATTCATTAACGAATCCTCTTATCTCTGATGAATGAAAATAAACATTAAAATCCATAAATCATATGATAAACCGCATGTATCGCTACAACCTTTGAATAAATAAACAATTCCAAATCGTAATATGTTTTCATAAGAAAAAGATGAAAAAAAAAAATACAAAGCCATATGTATAATTATTTTTCTCATCTCACTTTTTTTTCCTCGTTGAATTTCATAAAATAAACTTTTTCACAATTCTCAAGCCAGTGCTTATTATTTTCTTTCATTTCTCAAGGCCTCAAGGGTAAACTTTATGTGTTAAATATATAATTCTCTCTTTCTTCATTTCCTCCTTGTTCGTTCACTGAAGTATGTATATTATTATTATTCTTATCATCATTATTAAAATTATTCTCTCTCTGTCATGCTCTCGTTCTCTCTTCAATGGTCCTTATTATACTTTGAATAATTTTCTGTTGAGTGCATGCGCACACTACTCTCAATATGGCGGATACAACCCAAGGATATAAAAATATATACTCGGCTTTGTGGTGATTGTAGAATTGTAAAACGTTGTATATACTCATCGAAAACAATGCCATTGGGATTCGATATATAATGAACTAATACATGGATGTACATTCATGTATATTCATTTATGTATACCAGTTTATGGCGTTGGCAATGATATGCTCATTGACTTATTGATTAGTATATAGCAAGAATTAACTGACTGAATTGAATGGAGCTATTGAATGGTCAAATCTGAGAGCAATTGGTTGAGTTTGAAGAGATTATTTCTTGTGAAACTCTGTCAGAAAATATTGTCTTCTATCTTTTCCTTCAATTCCATGTAAAATACACGTACGATATCAAATGCTGACTCAGAACATCTGATATGCATCGACATTATACGTAGATATAACGCATACAGGCTCTTTTTTTTTCACATACACCATGTGAACTCAGCGAAAATATCTCATTGCATTCCAGTTAATTTCTTTGTCTGCAACTAAATTCACCACATGAATTCTTCGATTCATCAGTTGGTGACTAATTTTTTACTTTTTATTGAATCAATATAACTTCGTTATCAATTGAAACATTTAAGTAATTACTTTACTGACCCGATTACATATTGAGATCGTCAATCGCATTAGTCGATAGATAATCTATAATAACACTATTTTTACAACGGCATGTTAATTTCATAATCAACAATTACACGAATACACCTGTAGAATACAGAAGAAAAATACTGTCATTAGATTACGAAAGAAACAAAAATTTACTCACGTTTTCTATTCTTTTTCCTTTTGTCTGCTATTCTTTTTCTTTATATTTATTATTATTTTGTCCTCTTTCACGTCGTATTTTTCCCAAGATTATCTGTCCTCTCTCCTTTGTTTATTTATTATCCTTATCGTTTGCATCCTTGTGATCATCATTCTCATCATCTCCATTATTTTAATTCTTCTTGATCGAAATCACATGCACACACTCACAATAACTAACACGAAATATATATACATATATATATAAACGGATATAAAACCAATAAACAAATAAGATGTTACCCGTAATTTTGATTTTGTGGTAAAATCTTTCAACGCACAAGTTCGTTACGGTTTTTCAGGCCATGACAATCGGCAGGAAGGAGAATTTCCGGCACAATATATATCTATACTTATATATATGTATAAAAAATAAATTCAACTCACAAAAGACATTCACTGCACTCCGGTGACTCTTTATTGCTTTTAGAAAAATGTATACGGCGGTGTATGAAGGTGAGAGAGATAGTAAAAAAAAAACATGAGACAGAACGCATCACCTGTTGCGCCTTTCTGTACTCGCCGGGGACAAATGTAGAGTGAGATAGAGAAAGAAAGGTTGATAAGGTGAATATATAGGTGTATGTAGCTACGTGCTACGTTGATATACACATATACACAAGTGGAGATATGAGACGGAGTGGAATGTGCGTGGTACGTCGACGTGTGAGAGAATAAGCGCAGATTGTGGATATATCAGGAGACGCGGCAGTCTTGCGCCAAGTACATGCATTCAACACAAAAGAAACAGCGGCTCCGCTAATATATTTAATGTATATATGTAAGAGTTTAACCGCTTCTCTCTCTTTCTGTGAATTGCGCGCCATATTGTTGACGCCATTTTGTGCGATCGTAGCGCTTGGGATGCGTGCGCAGTGGATTTGTTGAGAGCCCGCGAAAATTTGAGTTTATTTCAGGTGTTTTATTGGTATTGAACAGAATTTCGTTGGGAATTTAAAAGAATCACAATATTTTTATTGAGAAGTTTATGATATACTAATGTGAAGGCTTTCGTTTTCTTAGACATAACCACGAAGGAGGAGTTAATTGTGTTACAGCTTCTTGTGGTCGATACGGTATGTGCCAATCACCATTGGAATTTTTCTGTGCTATGTTGTCGGTTTTCGTCGGATAAACAAGCAAGAGTTGTTTGTTATGTAGACCGCCAACATTTACTGGAGAAATTTGTCGGGTTAATTGCCAAGATCGGAAAATACGTCGTATGTGATCGTTTGCGAGGAGGAATTTATGTTGTCGCATGAGATCACGGGAGCAGAAATGTGTTTCTAAGCCGCTGGAGAGAGCCGCATATAGCAAGAATGTATCATCGTTGGTTCTGTAATAGATGTTGAATAGAATTTGGATCAGACAGAATGAAATGTTACGAAATTTTACGAAGAGGTGAAGGGATTATTTGTCGTATGAAATAACTTACAAATCATTTGCCAGATATAGATGAGCATTCGCTTTCACATAATCCATTTCTTGCGCCTTCCATTTGCTCATGTGTTGTCGCCCAAGAACGAAAACCTTTTGTTTCCGTTTAACAAATGCCTCGACTACCCTCATCAACTACGAATATTAAAAGTCAAATTTGAATATAAATAATTGTAATAATATGGATGATAATAATTGAATAAGTATGTAATTACATCTCCTCCGCGATTCGACCTTTCCTTTTTTCCAGATAAATATGCAACGTTCAATCCATCTATCACAACGTCATACGGTTTAGTTCGTTCGACAAATTTCTGAAAAGACTGCAACTCTTTGGGTGTTGTGTTACAATAGACATCATTGCCTACGACAACTTTAGAAAGAAATGTAGTTCTCAACAACTCGAAATCATCCGGTGTTATTTGAATACTATCCAACTGATGGTGACAAGTCACACAAGATCCTCTGCGAAAAAAGAGATAAATGAATTAATACATCCATAAACATATCTGAAATCAATTCTTAAATGATCGTATGAAATTATATTTCACTCACTTCGAATCAATTTTGGTTTTACTCATGTTCCATCCACCATATTCGCCTAAATAATCCCCATATTTTTTGATAGCTTCGAAAGTTGGATAAATATTGATATCAGAAAAGAATCCAAACAGTGCATTGAAATACGATTCTATATCTCCCACATTTTTCGAATGCCGAATACAATAATCCAAATAACTATCACAAAATTTTGAACCAATAGATACTCTCGGTCCCATTGATCTAATTACTTCCCAACCATCGTCTGGATCATCATGATTGAACGCTGCCGTTGCAATTGTTTCTTTCAAATTAGAAGTGGTTGTGCCATAAGGTGCACACATCTGTAACAATTCTCTGTACTCCTTCCATCTTTTTGTTTTAGACAAACCGAGAATGCAACTGCGTGCGGTTACAGGATCGAGTATTGGATGTTCAGCTTTAACATCATCATACAATTTAATTATCAAATTTTCTTCCTTCTCACTCAATGTTCTGGGCTCATTGAACAGTGCTTCAAAAAATTTATTCATTGTGCCAACATTTACTTTCTGATTCGTTGATATTAAATACTCAATATAATTTACAGCGGCTGTAATATTACCAGCTTCATTACATCTATCAACAATCGCAGCATCAACATTGTGTTTAGTAATTGGCAAAATTGAGTCAAACAACTCTTTACGAATTTCACTCCATTTTTCACTATTAACATTCTCTTTTTTATCTAATACTTGATTTATCATCAAGTTCTCCAATTGCTTCATATGAAATGGAGATACACCTTTTCGTGCTACATGATGTGCAGTAGAGAAAAAATTTACGTTTCTTCTGTATAATGAATTGAACAATCTCAAGCTAAGCGAAGACATACTGAAACAATTTTATTCTTTTGTTTCTCTTTTTTATCACATTAAATCACTATGTCAGTCAGTTGTGTTAACAATTCAGAGGTCAATAGCAAGTATAACATAACCTCAATGATCCTTTTGGTTAAGCAGCAAAACGATTACGAGAAAAAATCAATGTGTATGATTTGAAATATCGATTGATTACATTTCAATGAATAATCATAAATATTTATTCGTTGAGTTCATATTGATATATACATAAGTATAATTTTTAGCACATGTAAACGATGTTTGTTATATAGTCTTATATTAACGTATACAATGAATATTTTATTTCAGGGCACGTGGGTATAAAGGAACGTACACAGAGATGAAAATACCCCGCGTTTTATTCATTTCCCGTTATAAATCTATATTTAACCATCTGATGAATAAACATTTCTATATGAAAACAAGATCAGAGATAACAGATGTTTTTTTTTCTATCATGACTTTCAGTTGATAAAATGGTAGAGTTATTACGTTGTGTGATGTAAAGTTGTTTTTATTTTTCATCTGGGGAATGAAGTACAAACATGACATTGCAAAGATGATGGGGATTGATAAATTATATGAGACGAGTTATAAAATGAAACTGTATGCATAAATTAATAATCAGTTGACTATAACTTGGACATTGTGCTCTAACTTGCACGGATTCAATGATATTTAGAACTCATTGTAGATAATGTGAAAGACAAATCGTTTGTGTTTAATTGCTGTCTATTGTTTGTGCGTTATTATTTGGTTTTTGTTCATTATTTGGGTTCATTTTTGGAAGTAAAGTTGTAATGTTAAATACAATATGAACTTTTTCGTTTGTGAGATTACTGGGATGTGAGGATCTCTTGGTTTATTATTACTGTTGAAGGCGTCTTTCATTCAAGAATTTGTTTTTATATTTGGAACAAAGACTGTTTAGAGGTAAAAAAAGAAATTTTGGAAAATAGTTGGCGGGGAATTCAAAATTTGTCTCTTGATGTGGATTTGTTAAACATTTTTTTTCTTTGCAGACCCGGAAAATTGAGTCATGATGGAGAACTATACATCCGACTCTAGTGACTCTGATTCCAGTTCAAAGACGTTAGATTTATCGTATTTGATGTTGGACACTGAACTCTTGGATAAACATTTACATGAAGCAACGAAAGATGTTGAGAGCATTGAAACATTATTACTTCATCAGAATCGTATACGCACGATTCCTCCAACAATAATCCGATTCAATAATTTACAAACATTGGATATTTCTCATTGTAATTTGACACAATTGCCAGATTATATTGGAAAATGTCCATTGAAATGTCTTGTTGCTAAACGAAATTATTTGACTAATGAATCGTTGCCAAAAACATTTGATATGTTGGGATTGCGTGAATTGAATCTGAGTGGAAATCGATTGACTGATTTTCCTGAACAAGTTTTGTCGTTGAACACATTGAAGTATTTATATTTGGGTGGTAACACCATAAAGGAAATCAAAAAAGACATATGGAAAATGGAAAAACTACAAGTCTTAGGAATGGGTGGAAATAGACTCAGTGAAGTTCCATCAACTGTTGGAAGATTACGATCCCTTCAGGCTTTGATACTTTGTGACAATATGCTGGAGAATTTGCCACAATCAATTGCCAATTTGAAGAATCTCAAATCATTATTACTTCATAAAAATCGACTAAGAACATTGCCAACAGAAATTATAACACTGAAGGGTTTGACAGAGGTAAAAATATGCACACAAATATCGCATGTGGATTATTTCCTAGTTTTCCTTAACATTCATTATACTTTATTTATGTAATTTCATACAATATATTTGTTCATTTACAGCTTTCTCTCCGAGACAATCCTTTGGTTGTTAGGTTTGTGTCTGATATGACTCACAATCCACCATCATTGCTTGAAGTAACTGCTCGAATCATCAAAACCAGTAATATTGATTATGAAAACTTGGGCTTACCAATAACTCTAATAGATTATCTCAACAGCGGTCATCACTGCGTCAATCCAAAGTGCCGAGGTAGAAAAAATGCTGATAAAATACTTTTCTTCATTTCATCAGAATTTACATTCATAGAATTTGTCTTAACCTTTTTTTCAGGGGTCTTCTTCGATAACAGAGTAGAACATGTAAAGTTTGTTGACTTCTGTGGCAAATATCGTTTACCACTACTTGAATATTTGTGCAGCAGCAAATGTATCGGACCTCGTGATGGTGATGAAGAAGTCGTCAGTGGTGCGATGATTAGAAAAGTTCTGCTTGGTTGATAAAAATTGTCCTCATCGAAGTTATCATCAAATTAATTTCTAACCATTCAAAATTGTTATCAAGACAATCAGCAATATGTTATATAGTAGATTCGAAACTGTATTCCTACTACAAATATTATCATCAATTTGTGATCAAGATTTCAATTATACACAAAATGTGTAAATTAATTATTCAACGCAGCATTTCTATAAATATTCAGCATTGACCAATTTATTTCTCCACGGATTCCTTCCAATTCTTCATATCAATATCGATAAACCATTGGAATTTTAAAGAATAATTAAGAATAACAGTGAAAAATTGTACTTTTCAATTGTTTATGATACAAAATTATAGATTTGAATCCAAACAAATGTAAAAAGAATCAATTCAAACGTTAGCGCGCATCGATAAAGAAGATGGCGCGGTGTGTTAAGATACAAAATGGCGGAAAATATTCCGACAACTCAATCTGACGTGTACACGAAAACATATGGCATATACACACACATACGAGAGGTGAAACAACTGTAAATTGGCTGTTGAGAAGATATATCATAATTTATATACGGTTAAAGAAAATTCTAAATAATATTATAATAATGTTGGATTTATTTACAATATTCAGTAAAGGAGGCATCGTCCTCTGGTGCTTCCAAAGTACATCACAAATATTTACGTCAAGTGTTAATGCACTTATTAGGAGTGTGATACTACAGGTAAAATATTATTTCATCATATTTTCTATCATATTCCAACATTGGATTTTATTTATTTATAGGTTATCCGCATGGTTTTGAGAATAAATTACTGAACAAACAGTTTAACTTTAATTTTCATTTCTGTCTATTCTTAATTCGTAAATATTCATAGCCATCACAAAATTCCTAGTCATTGCAAGCAGCATTGATTAGATTATCATTCATTAGAGCATAATTTACATCACTTTTTTTCCATTGCAGGAACGCACTGGTAGCAATGCATTTGAGCATGAATCTCTGCGTCTACAATACAAGCTGGATAATGAATTTGAATTAATTTTTGTTGTGGCTTATCAAAAAATACTACAATTATCATATGTAGATAAATTTTTGGATGATATTCATTTGGAATTTCGTGATAAATTCAAGAATCAATTGGATCAATCGCAACAATTGGTATTCAATTATAATATTGAGGATGAATTCAAATTTATATTGGCGAGTGCAGAACAATGGGGAAAACAACAGGCTAAATTGCCGAAACAAATGCGTACTTTCGATGAGAGTTTTAAATCGAAGAAGACTGTATCTAGTATGATTGAGAGAAAAGATGATAAAGAAAATAATAAGAAACAACAGCAACAGGCCAAGAAGAAGAAGAATTTGTCGAATAATGATGATGTTGATATGAAAATCCAAGAAAATATAATAAAAGAACAGGAGAATAATATTGTAAATAATCATGATGAGATGGAAACTGATCCATTGATATTGAATCGTCTCAAACTCGCGCAACGATTCACTAATCCAAAGAAGAAAATTGAGAAACAAAAGAGTCCAAAAAGTCCTAGAGATGAGAGAGCTGGGAAAAAACCACGTGTATGGGAATTGGGTGGTACAAATAAAGATTTACCGAATTTAGAACGTACTCGAGACAAGCCATCAGAAACAAATGATCATATTCAAGCTGATACAGCATTAATTGGTAAAATGAGAGGTGAAATACGTGATTTAGAAGTTGAATCTTCGTCCGAGAGTGAAGACGAAGAAATAAATACTGTGAAAACTAAATCGAATAATCAGAAATCGTCCGGTGGTATGTTCTCTGTATTGAAAGGACTCGTTGGCAATAAATCATTGAAACAAGATGATTTAATGCCAGTTTTAGAGAAAATGAAGGATCATTTGATCTCTAAAAATGTTGCTGCTGACATAGCAATTAATTTATGCGACTCTGTGCGCGCAAAACTCGAGGGGAAAGTTGTTGGCACATTTGAAACTGTTGCTAGTACTGTTAAGACAACTTTAACCGATGCATTAGTACAAATTTTATCGCCCAAACGACGTGTTGACATATTGAGAGATGCTTTTGAAGCGAAGAAAAATGGAAAGCCATATGTTATGTCATTTTGTGGTGTAAATGGTGTCGGTAAATCAACCAATTTAGCAAAAATTTGTTTCTGGTTGATTGAGAATAATTTTCGCGTTCTAATTGCCGCGTGTGATACATTCCGGTTAGCTCATATTTAATTATTCACATGCATGATAATAATGAAGAAATAAAAATGATTTAAAGAATTGATCAATTAATTTTAATTGCAGGGCTGGTGCAGTTGAACAATTACGAACGCATATGCGTCACTTGAATGCATTGCATCCACCCGAGAAACATGGAAATCTCACAATGGTTGAACTTTATGAAAAAGGTTACGGCAAAGATGCGGCTGGTATTGCGATGGAAGCTATTCGCTATGCAAAAGATTCACGAATTGATGTGGTCTTAATTGACACGGCTGGTCGCATGCAAGACAATGAGCCTTTGATGCGTGCCCTCACAAAATTAATTAGAGTCAATGAGCCGGATCTAGTGCTCTTTGTGGGTGAAGCTCTTGTCGGTAACGAAGCTGTTGATCAATTGGTCAAATTTAACCGTGCACTCGAAGACTATAGCAATTCATCCAATCCACGTATTATCGATGGAATTGTTCTGACGAAATTTGACACCATCGATGACAAAGTAAATTATTATTTTCTTTTTAATCAAGCCAATAAACTTATGTTACATCGTGTTTTCATATTCCTATCGTTTCATTTCAGGTTGGCGCTGCCATTTCAATGACCTACATTACTGGTCAGCCGATTGTGTTCGTTGGTACCGGTCAAACTTATACGGATTTAAAAACGTTGAATGCCAAGGCTGTAGTTCATGCACTTATGAAATGAATCTTTAATCGATTGTATATGATTACAAATTACAACAATGAGTTCACCATGATGACACGATCGAATAATCTAATTTGTATATTTATACAGAAACAAAAAAATACGTAAATAATGTTGATTAAAAATGGTTTAAAAAATTCCAAACATGAAATTTTAGCAGAAAAAAATTTGCTTTCTTCATTTCAATTGGAATTTAAATGTGACTCATGGATACTTGGTCTGTTACTCTGTTAGAGTAGTTCTCTCGTTTTTGCATTGGTATATCTTGTTCTAAGTCATCTTCAAGCTCCCAATGTAAGGCATCATCAAATTTTTCAGCTTCAGAAACTGTCCCACAAATATCCATACGTAAAAGCATTCCTGCAAAGAATTGATTCAAATTTCACGGAATGAAACGGATAAATAATTCAAAGGAAGAAAGAAAGCATTACCAGTGATTACACCAGACACTGAAGCAACCACTATTGTTACAATAACCGCTAGCAATTGATATGATGCCTGTTGAGCAGCAGTTCTATCTAAACCGGCTTCAATACCTGAATTGTCACGCAACTCTGCAAGTCTGCCACCGGCACTTGGTGCTCTGGCAGGAAAAATCTGCAGAAATTAAATTATTTCAAAGTTACTCATGAAAAGTCAATTAGAATTCCTGATCAATTGATCACGAACCTGATAAAGTGAATCATTGTAAGTTTCTTCAGTAGCAATTCCAGCCATAAATGCACCAAAGACACCACCCATTACTCCTGGCATACCATGCAAATTGTGAACACCACATGTATCGTGAATTTTCAATCTCGTTTGAATCAGTGGCTGGATAAAAGAAAAACCACAAACTAATTTCAGCAAATACTGATATATATTAAATATTAATTAGTTCTCACAGTTAGATATTTATATCCGTAGACACTCATGCCACCAGCTAATGAACCAATAACCAATGCACCCACTGGCTCGCACATCATTCCTGCGGTTATCGAAAATTCTTATATTAATATTTTTCATTCAACTTTTGCATTCTAAAATAGTTAAACTGTTCTTTGCGTCATCTCAATACACATTCGTAGGATAATTTACCAACTTTGTAGAGGAACTTACCAGCAGCTGTACCAATAGCAACCCCACCAGCAAGTGTTGAATTCTGAACGTGGACCATATTAAATTTGCTTACGTCTGAAACCAATGCCGAAATTGCAAAGGACATGACACAGCTTGATGCAATCGCCAACAATGTATTTATAATTGCACGTTGTTGATCGTCACCCTGAAGAAGAGCACTGTTGAAGGAGGGCCAAAAAACCCAAAGAAAAACGGTGCCTGTCGAGAACAAATAAGACGAATTGAAAAAGCGAGAAATTTATTGGATTCATACAAAATTCATTGAATGGATAATGATTATTAGAACGTTTAAGCAGGGTAATTTTACCTATCATCGCAAATATATCAGAATGATACGATGATCCTTCTTGATGATGTTCTTTTGGTTTGTCTTTCATTCCGAATGCAAAACTAACCGCAAGCCCAAAGTATGCACCAAAAATATGAACGAATATGCTACCACCAGCATCAATAGCCTGCATGAATAAATTGTAAATATATCAAATCATAAATATTATTTTCAGACACTCGGGTGAATTATTGATATTCCAATCACCATAAAATAATGCTCGCCGATGTATTTATTTATTGTGAATACAGCGAGCTCAATTATTCCCATAAAAATGAGTTGCATGTAAGTGGTTTTACCAAGAACTGCACCCATGGAGATGAGCGGTGCGGCCACAGCAACATCAGCATTCAAAAGTCTGAAAACATTTGGAATATAATTCGTGAGTATAATAACGACACACAAATAATTTTGGCTTTTTTTCTTACTGTAGAAATCAACTTACGATGTCAATGAGAGCGGCACTCTTCGATTGTGTCCGATATTGGAAATGCCATCGAAAAGTAAAGCAACTTGCACCAACATTGCACCAACCAATAATGTAAGCCCAACTGCGCTTTGCCCATATCTTTTCAAGAATGTCATGAGAAAACCAAATCCAATCCATATCATCACATGAACGTCCTGGTACACTAAATTTCGTTGAATAAAGGAAGATATGCATAATGAAAATCCAATTGAGAATTTGTAATCCAATCCATCACAACGCACTCATCGTGAATTTATTTATTAAATTTCATTGCTGGACCAAAACGAAAAATTCGTGTTGAAAATGCTGGACTGGCGTCAACTCACCTGAATAATTGAGTGGCAACGAAGTGGCCTTTCCATTCAAATGCGCCGCAACACTATTTTCACTGCGGGCGGCATTTGCCTCTGGTGCATAATCAAATGTCGCCAAAAAGCCACAAACTAAAAAACCCTGGAGAAGGCAAAGGGCAATGCCAAGAACAAAACCGGTTGTCATAGCACACGTGTACAGCAGATATAAAGCTAAACCAATTTCAAACTCGAACGTATTCGAACTGGCAACCACAAAATCCAATTTTTTTTCTACATTTTTTAGTCTTCACTCTTTTTATATGTCTGCGTGGTCGTTTATGACCCCAAAGCCACCAACATTCACAACATTTGAGTATTAAATATTCGCATTCGTTTCCATATCTTTTTTTAAAATCTCTCCCATTGTCAGAAGACTTCATATGCTGATGTTTCTTCTTTGAGCACAGAGTACCATTTCCCACATTTATGTCCAGCATTTTCTACTATCACGAATTGACATGCAGACACGAACACATAGAAATAAATCTATTTATGGTACAATAGTAAACAAAACTTACTCGGATAAATCGTTAATTCATTGTATTCAGAATTATTTAACTGTGTAAATTTAGCTTTGTCCTTCAATGATTTTGATGGTTTCGCGTTGGGCCCGTATGTTGAAAATATACCCATCAGCACCATCAGAATAATCTCGATGAAGATAAGCATCATCACCTGGCGCTTTTTCGACCATTCTATTGTCTACACAGAAGTTATTCAAATACATATGACAACTGTGACGATGTTTTTGTGATTAATCACCTAAAATTTAATGTGACAGTAGTCAAACTAATAATTCACTTACCTTAGTCATTTTATATATTTTTCAATTCAATCTAAAGAATAACAACCACGTTACATGTACGTCTGTACTGATCAATCTATTCTCTCTTCATCTATATAAATCACTCGAGCGGATATACGCGATTCGGTTTTAATGCCAATGCTTCCGATGCACGTTCGTATATAACTTATGATCAAGCTAGTTTGTCCCTCACTAGTCGTCAATGTTGCAGATGATGATAATGCTACGCTATACGCACGAGATATGTTATGTGTACATAACTATTTATCCCTGTCAACTAATATGTCCTTGTGCTAAATACAATTTTTTTTGTACACTTGAACAGTGTGGAACTAAGACTGAATATGTTTATTCAGGAAGAAATGGCTCAAGAAATAGGATTTGTCTGTCAAAGTTTGTCGATTTTTGATCGATCATGACCTTGTGATTGCATTGTGTTTTTTTATCAAACTATACCAGAGGATTCTTGATTTTATTGTGACACGCGAGCCGCATATATACCAACAAATTCATACAACAGAATAAATTTTATATAAATTAAACATTGAACTTCAAACGTGAAATTACTGGACGACATTTGGCTGCACTACACATACACTGACACGAACTAAAATGGGACGAGTTTATATATAGGAAATTTTTATCAAGCATTTGTAAGTAATTAAGGCATATGGGCGCGCTTATGGTTGGAATTTATGTGTAGCGTTCATTCTTCACGCACAATCATATAAGATCTATTTACAGACATTAAAAAAGTGTCCTAAAATAATAAGAACGGAGAGAAGGGGGGAAATGTTAGAGAAGTGAAGAAATTAAATGAAGAAAAACGTCATGAAATCTTTTTTTTATATCTTCATAATTTATTGATTTGTTGATGTTGAATTGTTATAAAAACATAATATATTACGCCCTAGAATTAGTTCTTCACTTTATTCTATCGTTATTATTCTATCGTTATTATTGTTTCTATTATAATAATAATTATTATTACTTCTACAAGAGAGCACTGGAAAAGAGTATAAATATATCATAAAGACAGTCGATCGATCAGTCATAAAATACTTCAGTTGTACTAAATGCAGAGTGCACAATCGAGTGATTATGCCAGCTCTTTTTTTCCCTCCTCTCAGTCACCCTGTCATGCTTATATTTAACATTGTGTTTATTAATAAATAATAATTATCATATGTGATAATATTAAATGAAAAAATAATAATAATTATAAAGATAATATAAAAAAGAATTAAAGATTAAACTTATGCAGCAATGTCGACCTATAAGTTTACAAAATGAAAATGACTGCCTAAACAATTGTTACAAATGAAGAAAAACAAGAATTATCCCCCAAGAATTTCTTAACAAAATGAAATTGAAGTATTTTATATTAGTTATCGCCACGGCGTCTATTCAAATTATAAATGATAAATGAGCTCATAAATTCCGTCGTGCTATATATAATATTAATATGTATGTGTATGTAATCAGGCGCTTGCCATATGTTGAAGAATACAATAGTAAATGCACTGGACGAATATTCAAACATATACATCGACAGAAATTGAATATTCAATAATAAAAGAAACGTGTTGTCTCCCATGCGTGGATATCATTACTAATTTTTTTCATATTTTTCTTCTCTTTTTTTTTGGCACTAGCTGTGCAGAGTGATTGATGCACGCGACAATGAAATGAATTTATGTATCTATATTGTTCATGTACATATATAGATTCCACAGTGAGATGGACGAAAAAAGAATAAAAATATCATAGCCATAATTTATTACACGAAAAGCGACAATGCAACAAGAATGAGACATTGACCTATCGTGGCCGCGTATTTTACTTGGGCAAATGCCGCCGATGCGACAGCTGCATTTTCCCGACGACTCGAGGGCTGTTCCGATGCCATTGGATCATCCCTCGATTGTTCTGGACACGGCAGCTCCTCCAATTTCAACTCAAATAGATGTTTGATATAGCCCATACGTCCATTAACCAACTGAGGCTGAATTTACGGAAAGAAGAAAAAATATTAATTAAAATGGCTCCATTCAATTTATTCTCATATACTTTAATCATTTTAATTTTCCATTTGCAATTCAAATTTATTCATAAATGAAGTTATATTTCTTTCTCTACGTACTTTTCCAGTTTCGTATTTGAGTGTTTGATCAGAATAATCCTCGTACTGGTCTTCGTCATATTCACCCTCCTCCTCCACATCTTCATCATCAGAATTATCTGCTTCCATGTCGTTGTTTGTCGCGCGTTCTTGTTGTTTCTCCCCCGGCTTATTGACGTCGACAGTCACCCCTGTAGAATTACACATCAATTATTTCGGTATTTAATCACACTAACACATGTATTCGTAGCTAACTGTACACGTTTACTATAAATACTACATGTACAATACACATTTTCCTTACCATTATTTCCCACAACAACTTTACCAGTCGTTCTATCAATATCGACTTCTTCATTATCAATTGTTTTATTGTGGCCTTCCAAGAAACATGTTAGCAAATCAAGTGAGTCTCTTAATTGTTGATTCACCGTTTCATTTCTCAAGCCTTTAATCCAAGCCAGTTTACAGTCGCAAATAAATTTATTATCTGTAAATAAAATAAAACAAAAAATATAACTCAAATTAAAAAACCTAAAATAACATCGAGAATTGATTAAAGATAAATAATGAATTCAGTGTTTATCAAATGTGTTGAGAGGGATTGAAAAATGCGTGGAATAATTAACAATCGCAGGGACGAATATCGTATTTATTTAATAAATATATTTATATGCTGTATCTGTATATGGGTAGATAGAAGTATATACATATAAGTAATGCTTTGCGCCCTATTGTGGCTTGGGGTATTTCCTGAGCGAGCCTTTACCCTATGTATAATACTGCCCCTGAGGCGCTTGGAAATTTATATATGGCGAGTGGCAGCAACTACGTCGACGCACCAAAGCTTGTCGAGGGTTGTGTGCGAGGGCAAAGAGGGAAAAATGCAAAGAAAAAAAAAAGGTAGAAAAAATATGTATATATATATAGATATATATGAACGACCGGACGCAGTAGAGAAAGAGAGATATATCTCTGTTCACCAATCTTATTCTTTCAATACAGGTAAACGGCAACAGCGATCGGTCATTGTATCGTTGAAAAAAAAAAGGAAATGTATGGTCCAAGTATAAAGAACTTTTTCTTGCTGATTTTTTTTTCTTCACTCTTCATGTCTTTCTTACATTCATGCAGACCATCATCAAACAAACCAAAATCCGTTATAATGCAAGAGTGAGAATATAAGATACGGAATATATAAGAAAAGAAGAATAATGATAAATAAAAAATTGGGTGGAGAAGTGAAGAAGAAACAGTTGGATGGAGACTCTGTTTGTGTAATAATAAAAGTGAGGAATTTTATGGGCTGGAAATCAAGGCAGTTATAATCCTCAAGAGAAAAAGCAGAGGACATTTGATAGGACAAATACAAATGAATAAAAAATTGGTATAAGGGAAGAAGAGAAAACAATTTGGTTGATTGTTTATGTAATAGCAAAAGTATTTTTTTTGTGACGGAAATAAAATTTGTTATAATTCTACTGGGAAAGTGAAATGGACGTATGATGAATAACAAAATGGATATAAAGAAAAAAATAATAACAAGGGAGTTAATTCGGTTGACTTTTCATGCAATGAAGAAGATGGAAAATTTTGTGTTCGCCGCTGGCAAAATGCGAAGTAGCCTGTAAAGTATAAGATTGCAATACAAAATATAACGTCTAACTAAAACAAACTTTTTCTTTTCTTCTTCATTTTATACTTTCGTCACATCGTATCATCCATTATCGAACAAACTAAAATTCGTTACAGTCTCGCAGTGAAAATAAAAAGGACAAACAATAAAAAATTCATATGAATGAAAATTTAAAAGAAGAGATGGATCAACAACTCAGTTAGCTATTCGTTTGAAAAATAAAATAAAGATGAGAAACATAATGCACGAAACTGAATCTGTTATGAGCCCAGAGAGAACGCGGAAAGAATGGAATGTAAAGAAGAAAAAAAAAACAAACAACTAAATAAAGAATTAGGAACCAAAGAACTATCAACAATTCTGTTGTCTATTTGTTCTGAATCAAAGATGAAAAAGTTGTGGAACAAGTGATAAAAAACGAAGAAAACGAAGCGTAAAAAGAATTGATTGACAAAAAAATTTCAAGCAGAAATGGCACAACAATTTAGCTGACTATTTATGTAATAACAAAAATAGAAAATTTTATTTACGCCCTTGGCGACATGCGAAGTAGCTTGTGCGTAAGGATGGGGGGTCGCAAAAAAAAAATAGACAGTACGAAGCAAAAGCAGACAGGAAGGGGTGGTGCCGGCAGGGAAGCAGACTACTACCACGCCTCCGACCCTGAAATTTCATCCCCTAAATGATTAAAACCTAATATAGGGGCACGCCTACCGCGCGATGGAGCTTGGGCTTGAAGTTTACCCTTATATTAATCTATCTCTCTCACTCTGGTTCCCTCTTCTCCAACCAATGTGCAATGTGTATTGCAAAATACGTTTTGCATTCTATAAAAATAATATCCTACAATTCAATAGCATTAAACTTCCACCACTGATTCCTCCAATTTTTTTTAATGGCCCAATAAAATAACTATAATAAAAAATAAATAATTCGATAAAATTCAATTATGAATATAAAATTATTTACTCTTCCCTACTGATGCATCTAAATATTTTATCCTATATTAAGTTTTATCGCAGGCCTCTCTGATTATTTTTCAACGATCTTATCATTTCTCTACTACATGGTGTACTATGTAATATTCTATGGCGCCAAGAATGCTTGTCATCCTAGACGTTGGTGTATACATAAATACACCTCTTGAAAAAAAAATAACTGACAAATTCCAGAGAGAATTCTATTGACATTTATGATGTCGTGATTCGTGATGAAACAATGACAAAATTATTCTCTCTTCATTTTTTCATTCACAACAACATCATAATAAACAAAAGAATTTTTCTCCATAATTTATCCAATTGAAAATTATGTACACAAGTCAAACATGTGAAGACATTGAGTGTTTCAGTCGTAATAAAATATTACATAATATAATATGAAGTAAAAAAGGTATACAACATCATTTACGAATGAACGAGAAAGCTCAAGATAAGAAGTAATATAATATATACATCCGTCGAATCTCTTACTCATAAATAACTTCGAAATGAATACATAATAATTTTCTTCATTCTCTCTAATATTTATACAAATCAAAATAAACAATACTTGGAATCAAAATATTATCCTGCTATTGAAACGCATTAAATTTCCACGATCAAATCCTCTCAATTTCTCAAACCGCATCAGACAATACATCACAAAAAAAAATAAAGGATAAAAAATCCAATTAAAAAAATATAATCAACCGTGAAATTAAAAATAAAACTACTAAATCTATTTATGTTAATCGTGTATATAATACATCACATGACTGTACTAAAATATTTTGATTTACCAGCCATTAATGTTTGCCTTGACCATCATTACAATAGGAAGAAGATTCTATTGGGTGGTGTGTGTAGTTTTTTGGGGCGGTGAAGTCGAGTGTGTGCTCGTGCGTACGTACATGAGACTACATGGCCTAAATGAAACCAAAAGAGAAAGAAAAAAGAAGTGAAAGAAAGAAAGGAAATAAAATGAACAAGAAAAAAATGAATGGGAAAAAATAGAAAGGGTTCACATGTATATATATACAGTGAATTCGCTCTCCCCTTTTGCGAATGCAAAATCAACGGGTTATTGTTCTCTCTCTTTCTCTCTCATTTTCTCCTCTCGTACCACTGTAGTATTATACACATATATATGTTATAGGGCCCGTGCGCACGTTTGGGGACCGGTTTATATATATGTGCTGATGATAGGCCTTGCATGCAGGGGCCATGAATAAAAACATATGTAAGTAAGAATAAACATGGGATTGGGTTTGATACACCCGAGGATGTGTCAAGGGAGCAAAAAAAAAGGAAAAAAAAAGAAAAGGGAAGGAAAACGTATAATATAAAATAAAACTCACCATCAAGATATAGATAACTGGAATTGCTATATAAATTTGTAACAATTGGCTTGACATTGTCGAATGTCATAGTTGAAAGCGAATTGTTCCTCAAATCGAGAAAATTGATGGCAGGGGCACCAGCAAAAACATCTGCCTCAAGTTTAACAAGTTTGTTGTCAGCCAAACTGAGTTTTCGTAATTTTCCCATTCCCATGAACGCATTTACTGATATATACTCAATTCCATTTTGATCAAGTTCAAGTATATTCAGTTCGGTCATTTCGGAGAATGTATTATCGCCAATCATTGATATACGATTTGAACGTAGTATGAGACGTGTTAATGATTTCAAACCAATGAAATTATCCGTAGTTATTATAGCAATTTTATTATCACTTAATTCAAGCTCTTGTAGTGATGTTAAATGCTTGAACGCTCGATCATGAAGTAACGTAATATTGTTACGGTTTATAAAGAGCTTCTTTAGTACCGGAAGATTAACAAAGACCTCTCTGAAAGAAAAAATTTATTGAAGCATTAACACATAACACATCACACACCGCATGAAGTCTGCGCTATTGCGTTGGATTTAGTGGCTCTCTTTTTCTTCTATTTATTTTCTTTTTTCTTTTTTTCGGGGTCATATCACTCAAGTGTGGGTAATTGTTTATATTCTATTTATATATATTAGAGTGGTAAGAAAAACTAATATTTTTTTTTTTTTTTTCGTCGTGTCTCATATCCCTTTTTAACCTCTCAAGAATGATGATGAATAATTTGTTCAATTTGTGACAGAATTTATATATTGAGGTGACGGCATCAACTCTTCAATTCATTTATATTTTAATTTGGCTTTTCTTTCATAATTTGTATGATGAAGACTGTGAAGATATTCCAAGGAGAATTTTATAAGAGGCCTCGGATGTAGGTGAGTAAATCAATAGTTATCTCAGTAAAACAAAAATACACAGAGATGTATTTAGATATTGAATATTGACTAAAGTTTCTCTCTCCGGAATACAATGGACAAAGAGAATTGAATATCAACTATTACAATGGCTTTCATATTGTTAATAATTAGAAAGTTGAGAATTTTGATATCAAAGGAAAAGTTTTAATTGCACAAAATCAGAATATGACTTTATATATCCGTGATTTTTGTATAATTGAAAGTGAATTTTAAAAAGTGCATACACTCACACACCACATAAAGACCAGACTTGTTTAATGTGATGTCATTTTTTAGTAATTCCCTTTAATGTAATTTATTCTATTTCATCAGGTACATAAAGTCAATGAATAATGAAATGATAGAGAATAAATTTAAATTGTAACATTTTTTTTTTAATCAATTCAAAAGATGACCGTCCCTCTTTCCAAAAGCTCATCATAATGACTCCCCTTTGGAGGGTGTTAAAAAAAAACTGTTTCTCTTAAACCAGTCTAATACATATCTCTTCATTGTTGTATATCTCACCTGTTAATCTCATTAATACGATTATCATCCAGATTTATGAATGTCAGTTTGCTCATATCAATGAAAGAATTTTTATGCAATTGCATAACACCACATTTTTCAATAGTAATTTCATTGACACTGGATATATTTGAGAAAGCTTTCTCTGGTATTTCATCAAAATTTGCATATTCAACATTGAAGATTCGTAAATTTGACAATGACCGTAATGTTTTACTTGGTACATTATTCATTTTTGCACCAGTACGTACAGTCAATTTCAAACGTTCAGTTTTCAATTGTGACGTTACAAAATGACTCCATACGGTATCATTAGCATCAGATGGTTCCAAAATAAGACAGTTAACATCTGATGCCTTGTTCATTTCGCTTTTATCACAATAACAGTATATCGGTACTTCCTTCTGTTGGAGATCACAGATGTTCACTTGAGTTTTCTTCAAAACTTTCTTGTGTCTAGTTGATGATATTGTTGCTGTATTTGTTATTTGCACTGGTGTTTGACCAGATGGCAACGATAAACATCCATAATAAATGAATATTTGCAACACAACAATCAATTCCGCCAATTTTTTCATCTTTAAATCTTTACTTTGTCTCTTTACCCTGCAACAAAAAAATCACATTTTTTATCATCCAACCTTTTTTCTATTCCCACACCAACATCAACACATATCAATTTTTTTTTCTTCATATTCCTAAATCTCCTATGAAAGGAATGCGAAGAAGTGTGATGAACACAAAGACACATATCTAAACCATAATTCTTTTTATCGTAGCTCGTGGGTGAAAAATAAGAATAAAAACAAAATTGTCTAAGGCCAGACAATTTGCTTTGAAAAATTATTCATCAAACTGGAAAGCTCTAGAGGATTATAAAATAAAAAAAAGATGATATATAAGTATATACGATTGAACATAGCTGAGTGATGAAAATTTTATAAGCAAATTATTCTGAGCGCGTTTAAATATGAACAGATAATCAATGCCTTTGCATAATTAATTCTATGCCACTGTCTGCTTATAAATCCACAGCTTGGTATGAATGCTCGCATGGAAATGAAAGTCCTTGCTCTTTCTTCATATAAATCATGGAATATATACATAAGCATTCATGTATATTTATATAAAACTTATATATGCGTACACATGTAGGCATGAATGTGTGTTATAAATGTATTTTACTAAATTTGTTCGTTCTTTTTCCGCATGAACAACGCGACCAGTCAGCCCCAAATGCATTTATATACCCTCGTATAATAACTGACTGGGTTCGCTTGCCCGTCGATTCGTCATCCCGCATTATCCGTCCGACTAGAAATGCATTCGAACAAAAATAATTCAGATGGCCCGCACGAGCAGCACATCACACATATACACAGTAAAATTGAGAGAATGGAATTGAGAGAGAGTGAGAAACAGGAAGAAAAATGTTGCTCCCCTATTATAGCATCGTTGACTCTTCCCACGATGTATTCGCTTTCTGTCTCTCTATCATCATTCCCTCTTATCCATGTCTTTGATTCGAAATCAAAAGCCGCTGTTAGACAATTGGCCCTTTTGCCCTTGTGCTTCACATCAAATGTACAATAACTTAGTAAAACTAATTCTCAGTTAATATCAAGTCTTAACACATTTTCTTTTGTTTTCTTTTTCTCTTCTTTTTTTTTTCTCTTCAGGTTTGCATCTGATAGTGAGAATGTTCTTATGTGTGTTACTCATTGTATCAAGTGACCTTTTTTTTCTCTCATTCGTAATATAAAAATCATATGAAAGATCTTTTCATCTTTGGTTAATATTACTTTCATTTAGTTGTTTTTTTTTCACTTGCCATCTCTCTGGAGAATATTTGTGTATGTGTTACTTTATCCAATATCTTCTCTTTTATTTCGAGGACCCAATTTCATTGAAAAAAAAAAACACTTCGCATATGTTCGTTATATATTTCATGGAATATTTTTGTATCTTCTAAGAGATGATAAACAGAAATGTTCGTATATGGACGCAAACTTATTTTATTTAATATTTTATTTTCTGTTGTTCGGAGAAAAAAGTTTATAGGAACAATATTGGTGTATACGTATTACTGATTTCTTTGAATATTTTTGCTTTCTTTTTCTCCTTTTTTTCCGGAAAAATATTTGAATTGTATCAGAGATTTTACTTTACAATGAACATTGGGTCACTCAGTGGGCTTATTCGATCATCTCTCAACGGGGTTCTTGACAAAAACCATTGTTGCTACAACACAGCTGTCGAAATGAGCATGTATAGAGCAGTGATGCAGCGCCAGTAGCCCTCAATGCATTAAAAAAAAAGAGAAGAAACAAGAAAGATAGAGAGATGAAAAAAAAGTGCAAAAGGGGCGCCAAGCGCCCATAATATATTGTCGATAGTACTTGAAGTAAATTGAATTAAATTATTCCCCTGCTTGTCTCTAACATCATTGAATAAATCATCAGTGTCTAATGAATATCAATTATTATATTAGAAATTTTGTTTCCAATATTTTCAATTGATATCAAATAAGTGAGAGTAGATAATTTTTTCCTCATGCGACTGCTTCTCCTTTTCCGTTCTTCTCTCATCTTTCTCAGTTTGGTATGCACATAATAGTTTTGCAAATGCAAAGACGTGTCAAGACGGCATGGCCAGGGGATAATTGAGAAAATGCAGGTGCAAATCGGTCAGGTAGTCCCTGAAGCAATGGACCAATGTGAATATCTGCCTGTGTATATGTGCCGGTCTTCTGCTTGAGATCTTTCAGGTAGTTTCGTACCTGCGCGGCATTTCTTACAATCCCTTGCGTCCCTTTTTGCCCATGGTACATATCTTTTCCTCCTTTTTTTTTTCTTACATCAGTACACATCTCGGAATGTTATTTATGATCGTCATAATTTTTCTGTTTTCCACTATTGTTTCTTTGGACACTGCTATGTAAATAAATTATTTCCGTCTCTACTTGAATTGATATAGATTATCATTGGACAATCAACGAATATTCCTGCATCAACATATCGAATCATATTGAATAATAATAAATAACAAATTGAATTTGTTCGATATCTCAATTGAGATTTAGTTTTATATGAAAATTTGATTTATTATGGACGAGTAGTTAATAAAAAGAACTCACCGTGATGTATTTCCCAATATGAAACTTCTGTGTTTTTTTTTGTGTCGTGTTGTGTTAATGTTGACGCGGGATAACTAATTGTTGCAGTGTCACGATTAAACTTGGGCACAATCCATAAATAATTTAACACAATTACACTTAGATGCACGCACAAAATCACAACACAAATTTTGTCACTGAAATAAGTAATTTGGTGTTGTTTGTGAATTTTTTATATTATGAAATTTGTGTATATTTACATATATATTAGTGTATGGTGCTCGAAAGCCGCGATGAGACTCATTCACCTTCGAGATTCGGTAGATGCGTAGCGCGTGGCTTCCAAACCGCAACTTGAACCTCAGCCCGCGCTTACCAAGTGATGCAGTCGAGACGGTTATATTCTATTTTCTCTGTCTCGCTTCATCTCGGAATAGGGGTAAAAAATATCCGCGCAAAATATTATTGTTGCTTTGAATCGCCAGCAGATGTCGTCAGCTACTGAGCACAGAGTAGTTACCACTTGTTGGTAATTTGAAATGAGTGCTTTAGTTACCGGCCGAGGGAATGTGTATCTGATCCTACAAGATTCAACAAGAAGTAGGTCAAGAAAAGAATTGATAAATGATTATCAGCTATATATTGAGCTGCAGGTAGTATAAGGTTATGTTATTCAGTTTCAGTAATTTTGATTCGATGTGTATTTCAGTTGTGAATCGAATTGATTTGGCAAATAGACTTCCCTAACCTCAAATATTGGTGCACACACACAGAATAAAAATGTATGAATTAATAAATTCCGTAGTCTCTGGATCATTGAGGATAGTGTTAGCTATTAAGAGCAATTGTTAATTATTTCATTAATTTCATTTTCGCGCTTTACAACTAACAACCTCCGCTCCCTCTGGGGGGTACAGTGCTGCCAACGTTGTATTAGGAACTAACAAATACAAAATTCACCAAGGGCAGATACAAGAGAGACTCAACGAACGTTGACGTCACACTCGTGTATAATCGTAAATGCTCGAGTGACCCGATCTCGCCCGAACGGGTCAATGTCTGAGGTAGGCTTCGAAAAATCTCTGTGGCTGGTGTGTGTGGTGTGTTCTCTCGTGGACAAGGATAAAGACGGAAAAAAAGGACGTTTGGAATCATTTGCGTGCTCCGCTGCGGTTCAATTGCGCGCGGATATCATTCACAAAATTGAATTTGAATATCTCCTATGTATTAAGTGTATATATACGTTATTATAACACTATATATAAATACTCTGTTGATTGGATAGATCAAACGAAAAATAGCAAGAAAAAAAAATTGTTCGTGACGCCGCCCACACGACGTCGTTAAACACGAATGCTTGTGGCTTTCGTCGCCCCCGCGGGAAAATGGTGTGTTGCACGGAGTTTATATTCCAATGCAATCACCAGTGTATAATATTATTTAAAATATAATTATGAAGATGTTAAACGTATTATAACAAATCAAAAGCAAAAAAATACATCAGCCGCTCTCTGTTGCTGCTCGGATATATATTGCCTACGAGAGTTGTGTGTGTCTGTGAGCAGCACAAGACGACACAGCGAAAGAGTAAAAGTCAGAAAAAGAATTGAAATAAAACCGGAAAAAAAAAAGAAACAAGATTAGAAAGAAGACGAATGGTGTTCGTCAAGAGAGTAGCAGCAACCAACGAATGTGCTGCATGAACGACTAATACAGATAGACAGAGTAGAAAGACAGGGAACAGAGAAACTGTTCGACAGTGAGAAAGAAAGATATACACTAAGAAAAGACAAGAGAAAGAGCGAGAAAGAACAAACGACAAGAAAAGAGGAGGGTAGTGTTAGGTATAGGTGAGTGCGACGTTAGCAAGAAACGAAAGAGACGCGAAATTTAGAGAAAGAGAGAAAGCCCCCCCACACATATACACATTGTGAAGAGAGAAAAAAAGCAGGGCGAAAAGGGTGTATATCATGTTAATATAAAAGAATTAGGTAAAACGGCAAGGGAAGTGCCGTTCTGAAAATCAACATTAAATAATAAACCAAAGAAGAAAAAAGGAGAAACAAAAATTAATTGAAAGATAAAAAGAAAAAAAAAGAGTAAAACGTAGAGAAAACTGGTATACCAGCAGCAGTCATCTACAGTCAAGTTGTCGAAACTGCGTCACGACATTCGTCCAGGAAGTGGCTACGTGCGCGCTAGATCCTAGTGCTTAAAGAAATTTTGCTGAAGCAGACAGAGATAGATAAATAAAATAAGTTGAGTGAGAAAGAGAGAAGGAGGAGGAGGAAAAAAGAGATCGCCAACACTGTGGTAGTGTATATGTGCGCTATATAATCGTCGTTTGACCGTGCGCGGCGAGTGACTTATACTCCGTTCCAAAAACGTAGAGTAATCGTGCTCTTTTACATACATATATATGTATGTATAAACTACATACGTGTATATAATATAGTCGTACCACCGCGGCACCCTCTTCTTCATCGTGGTTTCTTGGGTTTATTAGCAAGTGCTACACTACGTGCTGTGGCTTATTTGTCCTCGTGTCGTTGTGTCAGAAGCCATCGACACGACACAACGGTCAAAAACTCCAACCAAGAAGAATAGAACCATGTAAAATAAGAGATAAAAGAAGAGGAGTGAAACGAAGGAACACCAAAAAGACTATATTGTGCGTGTGTGTGTGATTGTGCGGTGTGGAGAAGAAAAAAACTATCCGCCGTCAATTTGTATGGGTTACTCCACAATACTATATCACTACTACCGATTATAATCGCATACACACATCGCATACGCACCTATCTATATCTATATATCTATATCTAGATATACAGACAGTGGCTACAGAGAGTAGTAATAATTTATCAAGTATTTTATTATTGTGAGCAACAAGCAATATTGAATGGAACGGAAAAATTGATGTATGATTTATACATTCGCACCGAAATGTTGATTGTGAGGTTATTGTGACACTCTTTTTTTCTTTCTTTTATCATTTACTATGGTATTGAGTCTCACTGTATGTTGAAACAGTGAGTAATTTGAATTCATTACGAATTTACAATTGTATACTCATCATATCCATAATTATTGAAGATAAAGAAAAAGAGAACAAAAAAAAACGGAGAAAATACGACATTACCTACTGAGTTAGCCACGAGCTCGTGTCGTTGAAGAGAGAGAGAAAAAGCTTTATATATCGTATACGCGGGCAACACCAGCTACATGTAGCAAACGTGCGATGTGATATTGGTTGTCATTGATGTACGTGACGTTTATTATATACGGAGAAGAGTGAGAAAGGGAGCGAGTGAGTTGGAAGAAGTTACAAGAGGAGAGAAGTTTCACGTGCATTTTTTTTTTCTGTATGAAAATCGCGAATGTGAATAATTGTCATCGTTGTCAAGGGTGCAGCCATTGAAAATATTTATAATAATTCTATATATATATATATATATATAGCATATATATATAAAGTATATAATCTCAATAATACAATACACAGCGAGATTGTAACACAAGCGGAATTGGCTCGAACGTATTTTTTTGGAGAGGAAATTGGAAGTGGCAAAGGTGGAGAGGTGGCTAGCGATTCAGAATGAGCGGCCGTCCAAGGACCACCTCTTTCGCCGAGGGGACTAAACCCCCTGCAAATCCGCCCCTGGGCGGCATGAAGATTAGCAGTGAGTAGTGTATACCATACGCCATTTTCTAACTTAACCTCTTCTATCAATCTCACTATTCTTTTTATTTTCATTTATCCTCAACTCTTTTATTCATTGAATTTCATTGCATGAATGATTTTTTTCATGTACTTTAATGCATAAACTTTGATGATTAATATTTTAATATTGTCCATTATTTTAATTATTAAATCATTGATGAAAGAATTTTGAGGAAATTTTTTTCATGGATGTATCACTTGAAAATGTATTCATAACTTTTATTTAACTCGATACATTCGTCATTGTGAGTGTGAAACTTCAGAGCGGAAATTAAATGTCATTGCGTGTAGAATGCAATTGAAGTGACGATGATAGGTGGAAAGAATTGGAGAAAAATAGAGAATAATGATGAATATATTGGTGGGGGTTATGTCGATTGTGGGATGTGAGAGAGAAATTGAAAATAATGATTGGGCAAAGAAAATGTTCTTCAATATCTTTTTTGGGGTCATTTCTTCTTGTGCTACCGCACCCTGATGAAAGTACTATCACCATTGTCGGCCCTGAACTGGTACTGCACGAACGTCAGTGGCACTCTCCGTTGCTCTTGCGACACTTTATAAATAAGTCTTTTTTATTTTTGCAAATGCATTGATGCATTCATTGGCTCATGTGTTTTGTGGTTGTGTCAATAATATAACAACGATACATTAATGATTTCTCAAGCTCAATACTTTATTTTATCTATTGGTAATAAATTCATTCTATATTGTTGCTATTTTCATTTTTTTATTTTAGTATCTATGTTATATACATGAATATATGTATATATGTAAGGAAAAATTGGGAATTTTCTGAATTTAATTGTCAGAATGAATTGCTTAGGTATTGAAAATGATGAAAAAAATAAAAATGACAATTTAGTCAATTGATATTTAGTGAAATGATATTTTTAAATATGAATTCTCTTTTCCTTTTTTTTTTCTACTTCTCTTTCATCTTTTCATTTTTCATTTTCTTTAATAATAATTGATGGATTGTGGTGGTGAATGCGCCCGCGCTCGCGCCAGCGCAATCATCAACATCTCCAGATTCACCTGACAACCAAGCCAGGTAAAGACACTTTCATTGAAATTTATCTTGCTATATATCATGACAATCTATTTCTTCTTTTCTCTTTTTCTCTTTCTTCCTCATTCTCTCTCGGTACAGCCATGAAATTTATATGCCATTGCCACGCAAACATACACCAACAATTTGTCAATTAATCTTTTATAATAAAGAACAAAAGAATCAATTAAATTATTCGTCAATTCATTTATTGATTTGTAATCTTGAAGATTATCGATTTAATATAGACTGAAGAAAAAATAAATAGCACAGTCATACTGATTTTATTTTCTTCTCATTATTTTCGAGTAATTTCTTTATTCAATTACATGTAATCATACTGATAACATGATGACAATTAATAAAGAAATTAAAATAATTATGAGACAGTTTGTATTTGATCTTTCTATTTCTTTTGTTTCATTTCATCTTTCATTTAAAATTTCCAAATGATATGATAATTATTGTACAAATCTTATTACTTTTATTTCTTTTATTTATCCAACATTGCTACATTTATCATTAATTTGTATCATTTTATATTTGATGATAGTGAGTTTATTTATTCACAATATCATATAGTGAGATAGAGAAATTTAATTGTTGTGCTTCATTGAACTTGATAACATTCGGATGACTGTTAGAGGACACGAAGCGACATTGATGACGACAGAGTTCGCAACATCTCAACGAATAATAATATATAGTTACTATATACTTTGTTTGACACAAAGAAGAGCTATTGAGAATGTATTGCGATGCTTTTGACGTGCTTCAACGGTATTTATAATAATCATTTTCAATTCCAAATACTCGTGCACGTGTCGTGCCCAATAATACCATCGCGATAATATCAACACAAACGTAATATCATTCTTCTTCTTTTTTTTTATCTCTCTCTTACACAGTTATAAAAATATGTATTTACATCACTGATAATCAAATACAATGTGTAAACGAAATTTCTTTTTCTTCATATTTATCACAACTTCAATCATTCATGAATTAACAAATTTAAATTATTCACCACAATTATTTATTATCACTATTTAAACACACGCGCGAACATTTTTTTTTTTTTTATATAAAAAATATTTTATACTTTACTAATAATAATGTGTAAGCTTTATAGCTTGCACAAGAAAGTTAACACCCACAGGATGTATATATGAAATTGCTTATCCATTTCAATACGCGCTGGCGCACTAGTCGCCTTGTGCGTTATCTTCTCATATACCGACCAATGCCGACTAAATATAGCGCGGAAACACATTCGATGAGTAAACGCGTAACGTTATCGAAGTGTCGAATATAAGTTTATGTAGAAATATTTCTTCATTATAGTTTTCGCACATTCTTCACTTTATTTCTTCTTTTTTTTTTCTTCTCTTAGTTACGTTTGTTTATTTCCCTTTTTTTTCTTTATTCATTTTTACGTTGGGTATTTTCATTGCTTAATCAATGAGAATGGAATTTATTGAAGAATAAAATGTATGGGGGTATGAGAAAAATTCTCGTGGGTTAATTGTGTATGTGTGCGTGCGTGTGTAGTATTAATTTGTGTAGATGTTGATCGGTGTGCTAAATATGATCACGACAATGCTGTATATGATGATATTATACTTTCAATTTTCCCAGTATATTGTCGTACTCGAGAATTAATTAAACACAGTACGACAAGAGCCCTTGGTCATGTCACAATGAATTGTCGCTAATTTGTGAAAACATTATTGTGATTGTTGACGAGTATTTTTGAAATATTTCTGTGTTGGTTTTATATATGAATTGGTGTATTAATATTCAATCGTGACAATGCACAATGGCATTTGAAATAGTGAAAAGCTCGTTGTGGTGATTGATTAAGTGAGACGAGTGAGAGAGAGAGCGAGGATTGTTGTTAATGGGGCACGAACATTTATCTTTTCATTTTACATAATTTTTTTATGTTTGATATTATACTTAAGTACATTTGTGGTATTATTGTGAATATTTGTTAATAATGACCTCAACAACTGTTGTGGATTGGTCGGAGCCTCGTCAAGATTGGAGATATCCAAATATTAATAATATTGGTAAAGACAAAACTTGTGTATTATTAAATGGAAGTGTTCAACAAAGAACACAAGACAATAATCGAAAGAGAGCTGTTAAAACTTACAGGGGAATTTGTAATTTATTCGCGAAATTTACGACAAATAAGTGTGAGTAATTGAGTGATGTAAAAATAAATTTCACGCTTATGATGACGACAATATTTTTCCATGAGGAAATGATTTGTTTTCTTTTTTTTCTTTTTTTTTTGTTATTCTATGAATTATTTATTAATAACTACGTTGATGTCATTAATTCTGTTCTTTTCATTTTCTTCTCTTTTTTTTTCTGCTCTATCGATTTTTCTTTCTTTCTTGATCATTTCATTTTCGTCGTCAACTATGTTTTTCTCTTCTCTTTTTCTTTTCACTTTGCACTGTAGCAGCTCTGTGTGTTTTCGCTTGTTTCTATGGGTGGTGCAATGTACAATGCAGGCAAGGATGGCAGTAAGGTGACAACAGTGGTAGCGACACCAGGTGCTGGTCCAGATCATCCCCAGGAAGTCGCTTATACTGATACTAAAGTTATTGGAAATGGAAGTTTTGGTGTTGTTTATCAAGCCAAATTATGTGACACTGGTGAAATGGTAGCGATTAAAAAAGTACTCCAGGACAAAAGGTTCAAGGTGAGTGTAAAGGCAAAAACAGAGAAATAAAATTTAAAAAATGAATCATTAAATCTAATTTTGTCATAAAATAGAGTATGAAAAAAATTTTTATTTGTCATCTGTTTACGTTGTTGAAATAATTTGTATACATATATGAATTCTAAAATTATCTTACTTGATATTTCAGAATAGAGAACTACAAATAATGCGACGGCTGGAGCACTGTAATATCGTTAAACTCAAATATTTCTTCTACTCAAGTGGCGATAAGGTGAATATCTTTATTTATTGTCATTATTATTATTAAATCTTTCACTTATTCTATTCTACACTTCTCTTTAAAATTTAAATGGTTATCACAATTGTATTGTCGCGATGACGATGAAAGATAATTAATTGAAAATTAAGTGAAAGAGAGAGAGAGAGAGAGAGAGAAGAGAAAAAAATAAAAAGCAATGCAAAAAAAAGAAAAAAAAAAAGAATAAAACAAAGATAAATTGCATATGTGATTTAGATATTGAATGCATGCATCTATTGTTGTTCCTCTATTATTTTGTAGAACATCTTAAACGCGACTAATCCAGTTTTTCATGTCTCCGTAAGTCACAGCGTACCCAGTAGTAAAAAGTTTATTATCGAGTGATATCCTATTTTAATGAAATTCATTAGGCTAAAACACACGCTTCTTATCATGAGAGGCACAAAGCAAAATCAACAAAAAGAGAAGAAAGAATTAATTGAAATGATATAATTAGATTTGTTGATAATGCGAGAGAAATGAAAATGTAGTCAGAGGGCAGCGCAGCTTATTTAGATTAATTTAATAGTTAATAGTATTTTTTTTTGTGGAAATTGTTTCGTGACTATTGAAAAATATTTCGCGTTACCTAATTAATTATTCATATGTTGGTATATATTTATATATATTTATAATACATGCCCATATATAAATTTATATATACATATATATATACATATATACTCGTTCTTTATCAGTGGCCGAATTTTTTCTTTTTTTTTCTGTCATTACATTGCGTGACATTCAGTGATGACATAATTGTACATGTTCAAGTAGTAGATTTCATCATCATCTGCGTACTAAATTTTTTGCAAGTACTTATTCATATTACTAATTATTTATCTACTGCTAATCATATAATTGTTCTACTTTTGTTTCATTTTTTTTATCTATTTGGATTTATATCAATCATTATTATTTACATTGGTGTTTTTTTTTTTTTTTTTTTTTTTTTTTTTTTTTTTTTTTTTTTTTTTTTTTTTTTTTTTTTTTTTTTTTTTTTTTTTTTTTTTTTTTTTTTTTT